>CM076574.1:599973400-600286901 GCA_034641835.2 Pinus albicaulis
ATGTAAATTTTATTAATTATTAGTTAAGTATAGTTATATTAGGTTTTATTAAGTAAAAGGGCATGATCAAAGATCATGCCTCTTCACCAAGGGACACCATGAGGCTATATTTAAAGCCTCGGTGATTCCCCATTGTAATCATCTCTCACATCTCATCTTTTATAAATAATAATATATACTTATTCAAGTTTACCAGAGTTTTTACACTCCATTGGTATCGGAGCCATCGCTCTTCGGGATCTGTGTGATCACCCAGGAATTACAGAATTCCAGAATTGCAATTCCAAAATCGCAGATTTTTTTAAAACAAGTGCAGAATTACTTTCCGAACTGTTTAGCAGCCATTTCAGAATTTTAAATTCTGCAATTGAAGACGCCAGCAGTCTAAAAAAGTGCGAGATTGTGGTCCAAACAATACTCACAGGTTCTGTCCTACGTTGCAAGTTCTGCGTGTGACACAAATCTGAGGTCTGCACAGGTTCTGTCCATCTACCAAAAAAAAAAAAGATCAGCAATCGATCAGCGATCCATTCTTGCCATCATCACTGCAATCGATCCACCATAAATACGCTGCTGCAATCCGTATGATTTCCAGTTGATATATCACCTTTCATTGGAATTTAGCGTTAGTGTATGTTAGCTGTTTACATATGCTGAGTAGTGTCGTTTCTGTGGTGACGTTTCCTTTATAAAAAACTTATCATAAAAGGCATCATAAAGTCAAATAAAGTATTGTAAGGGCTATCATAAAAGTTTATTAAACATATACAAATATAAGAGTAGCTAAGGCTATTTCTTATTATTATTAAAGTGGAGACAACGTAAGTGTTGTAGTATAAATTAAAATATACATAACATAGCCGCAGACAAGGCTGTCGGCTGACCCCACTACGACAAACACAGAAAAGAGAAAAAGCACGTTTTTTAAAAATTCTGTGGTGTGGACGTTTGAAACCATAGTGCCCGAGGGTTGTGCCCATTCCAAAACTAGACGTCGACTCACCTCATAAAAAAAAATCGTGAAACAGTGTGTGATCCACGTTTTAATTTCTCTAAGAATCGCCGCTAGAGCCCAACGATATCGAGTTTCTATGTCCACCGTTCACTATCTGATCATCCCGTGGCCTCTGTCGTTCATTGAGCACGCTAACTAGCAGCCATTGATGGTTAGCTTCTAATTAAGCCCTCCACAGTGATGCCACTACCTTCCTCTGGTTAGTTGTGAGTGCCTACTAGCATAACAAATGTTCCCCATCCGCATACAGTATCCCACACATCTTACTGTGGCTCGATTTTCTGTAGATCGTTCTTTATATAGCCCACTCTGTGGCATGATCTAAGGCTCACATTTATTTTTAAAAAAAAATTCGATTGTTTCCCCTACAAGAAACAGTGTGTCTTTTCAGCGGAACAGCACATTTTTAAAAACGATTTTTTTTTTAATTATATAAAATATATAATATATAGTTCAATTGATATATATATATATATATATATATTAATTATATAATTCTCATCTAATAACTATATATATATAACAATTATATAGTTAAAAAAAAAAAAAAAAATTAATTAATTAAATAATTAATTAATTTAAAAAAAAAAAGGGAAAAGAGAAACTAGCAGAAAAATACTCCCCGCCTCATACGTGTTCGATGTCGTCATCAATGTCAATGGATGAATTCCAAAAAAAATTGGTGGATCTCGAGAAACATATCACTAATAATTCCGAAGAATTCGGAAAAAGATTAGTCAATCTTGAAAGCACAGTTTCAGGGCACTCCAACGACATCAAAAAAATTCATGATACGACAAATAGAATAGAAAGACAAATGTGGCTAAATCATCACGAGGCCACAGAAAGGCAGAACGAAGCAATGAACAATATGACAGAACTCTTCAATAAGCTAAATGATAAGATAGATAAGTTAAGTCAGACATAATCCCCAATATCTCCTAACAGGGAACAAAATCAACAAAACAATTCCGCAGATTCAGGGAACTCAGAAGAGCATCAGGAAAAAACCGATTCTCCACATCATCAAGAAGATAGTAATGAAGATTTTCAAAATAAGCAGCTCTGGAATGCATTCGCTAATCAATATCCCCTTCTTGTTCCACCATTAGCATATCAGCGCAAAGCCAAGATCGACCTACCCAAATTTGATGGTAATGAAAAAAATAGCGTTGCATGGCTTAATAAAGAAGAATAATATTTTGAGATTTATGACATTACTAGTGATGACGAAAAAATTAAGCATGCTTCCATGAAAATGGAAGGAGAAGCATATAATTGGTATATGTGGTGGAAAAAAACAATGCTCGCTATGAGTTGGAGGAAATTTAAGGATGCGTTCTTCAAAAGGTTTCAAGGCATAAAAGAAGAAAAGTTTTTTTCAACCTTTATCAAATTACGCCAAAAAGGAGATGTGGATGAGTACACTCGAGAATGGGAGACCTTGGCAACACGAGTACCCGGATTGTCAGAATCTCGTTTAATCTAGTCTTACATCTCAGGACTTAAAATCCATATACAAGAAGAGCTCGAACTACATGAAATTATGTCCGTAGAAGTAGCAAGGCAAAAAGAAAAAGCTGCTGAAAAGAAATTTGAAAGATTATCAAAACCAGAAAAAGTATATTCGAGACGACAGTTTCCTCAAACTGAAAATATAGATGACACAAAATATGTCCCTGCCCATCTTCGTGAAGAAGAAAAATCTAGTATGGAAAAAAAAAGAATGCGAGAGGGCAAGTGCAAACGCTGTGGTGAAAACTGGGACCCTAAGCACAGATGTGCTAATGGAAAAGCGAAAAATCTATACAGTTGTGAAGCAACTAACGACGCTAACAGTACTGATTCGTGTATAGAAGGATTAGAAGACAAATTAGAGTTCTCTCCAGAAGTGGATGGCGAAAATATTCCGCAAGTGTCATTATCAGCTATGACAGGCATATCACAACTTCAAACCCTAAGGTTAAGAGGACATATTAAGAAAAACAATGTAATGGTTCTGATAGACACAGGCAACACGCACAATTTTCTAGATTCAACCATGGCCAAAAGACTCAACCTCTTTACTTTTCCCATGCCTAATATGAAGGTAATGGTGGCCGATGGTAAGAAGATTGAACAAGTAGGAAAATGCCATAAAGTCAAATTGCAGATTAAAGACTTTCATTTAGAATTTCCATTCTACACGGTTCCATTACGAGGAGTAGATGTGGTCTTAGGAATTCAATGGCTACGAACTCTAGGTACTTATTCTGCCAACCATCGGAAGCAGTTTATAAGTTTTAAGTGGAAAGGGCAGAAATACAAGTTGTATGGATTCCAAGCCCTAGAAAATCAAGTCGTATCTTCCTCTCTGATGACGAAGATGATTCAAATAGGAGCGCCAACATCTACAGTACAATGTCATCAGTTAGAAATGTTATCTTCAAAAGGGAGCCACGAAGAGTCACCCGAAGTCAAGACAAGATCCAACCCTGTCAATATCAGATATTTTCACTATCCAGATCAACAAAAGATTGAACTCGAGAATATGCTCCACGATCTTTTTAAAATGTGGGAAGCAAGAGCCCGTCGCTCAAGAAACCCAGGCGTTCGTCAACATTGTCCATCGTTACATATGCTTTGAGGACAAAGCATCTTTAAGAGAGGGGCAATGTTATGTAAATTTTATTAATTATTAGTTAAGTATAGTTATATTAGGTTTTATTAAGTAAAAGGGCATGATCAAAGATCATGCCTCTTCACCAAGGGACACCATGAGGCTATATTTAAAGCCTCGGTGATTCCCCATTGTAATCATCTCTCACATCTCATCTTTTATAAATAATAATATATAATTATTCAAGTTTACCAGAGTTTTTACACTCCACCCTAAGGAATTATTACCATGAAAAGAAGAAAAAATCTTCTCAATTCCCAAGATGCAAAAAAATAATGGAGGTAGCCACCACCAATCACAACTTGGAAGGAAATATATAACACCCACACCTCTCCCGCAATCCAAATAACCAAAACTATATCAAGTGTCAAAAAGGTGGAAAGAAATATTCCCAAAGAGGTACAAACCCTTGATAGGTTGAACCATATTATACGATCAAGGAATTGGTCTAGAATTTTTAAAATAAAATAAGTACGAAGGCCTTGATTACTTGCTAAGCCTTTAAATTATTAGGCATCTACTTAATTATACATCACAAACCAATAGTTTCTCAAATTACTCATGCTCAATTGACTCAAAGAACCTAAGTCAAAACTTAAAAAATGCAAAAATGCTTCAAGCACAAATTTGAGGAAAATTTTGAACTAAAAAAAAAGACTTCCTAAATAGAGCCTCTACATTCTAGGAGAAGACTCAATGAATAAATCCTTTAGAAATTACCTCAATTTCTAGAATTTATCAAACTCTACAAACTAGGACTAAAATTGCACTTAACCAACACACTTTTATATTAATTTACTTTTTCTACCATATATTTACCTTATCTAAGGAGAGATAAATAACAAGTAGAAATTGTTTCCAGGAAAACATTCAAATAGATAGGAAACAAACACCATATAGAATCTAAATAAAAATAAGTCGATGTAACTCCATACTATAGTCAATAACACAACAAAGAGTCTATTTGGTGAACTGGTAAAACAAGGAAAAATACATGTTTGAAAAATAAATATGAATGGTAAAAAAAAAAAGGTCGAATGGAACAAACATGAAACAAAACCAAGTATGTCAAGTAGGATAAGTGGCTCAAATTTGGGTACATGTGAAGGAGGTTTTCAAGACAATATAAGTGCAATTTGAAAAACCCAAGATTTTACTTATTTTTGAGAAGACAAGACAAGTATGAGAAAAGTTTGAGACTACTACTAGATATATATTCAGGACTATAATAACTGGAAATAAATAAATGATGACATCCCGTTGCACCAGTACTAGTAAATTAAACAAACAGAATATGATAGCTTGTAGCTAGTGGTGCAGAGACACTCCAACACAAGGTACATGAAGTAGCACCTAGTATGGATAGCTACATAGAGAATAATTGCACCACTAATGAAAGAAATTCATGCAGGGAAACTTCCATAAGAAAAAACCAACACCAATGACCAACAACTTGAAACATTGCATGCTACAATTAAGAAGTAGGGTCAAATCAAGTGATTAATATTTGGAATTATGAGAACTAAAATATCCATTTCAGATTTTGAGCACACAATATGAAATGGGCATTTCAAATCAAATATACCCACACCTTCAAGAGGGGGTGTGAGCCATGACTTCATAAAAAAAATGCCACACCATCAAGAGGGAGTGTGAGTCATGACTTCATCAAGAAAAATACCACACTATCAAGATGGGGTTGTCACTCTAGTGAAATTCCAGGTCATTAGTGATTTCCAGACTATTCCAAGAGAACCTAGAGTGGATAACTACATATATAGGATAAGATAATTCTATTAATTTCCAACATGAGACCCCAAAAGTAGGCCAATTTGACTGAAGAAGAGTATAATCAACATAAGTAAAATGTGGGAGTGTAATCACAGCTCCTAGAAAATGCTGAAAATAACATAAGGAAACAAAGAAACAAGTTGTAGTGTTTTCGTTACACGCCTATAAAAGATCTTGGCACAATAAAAAAAAAAAAATAGGGTTCACGGTAGCTGACACAAGAAAAAACCAACACCAATGACTAACAACCATCACCAATGACTTGAAACATTGCATCTTATCATTAAGTAGGAGGCAAGTCAAGTGACTAATCTTTGAAATTACTAGAACTAAAATATCCATTTCAGACGTTGAGAGCACAATCTGAAATGAAAATTTCAGATCAATGACACCCACATCTTAAGGAAGGGGCCTGAGTCATGAATTCATCCAAATAAATTCCACACAATCAAGAGGCAGTGTCACTTCAGTGACACTTAGGACATTCAATGACTTCTAGACTATTCCAAGAGCATCTCTTTTCACTATTGCTTCAACACTTCCAAGTTCCATCAACACAATCATTCCAGAAACATTCTAAACAACAATGGAAGTAGATGCTAACCTATTCCTTCCAAAATATTAATTCAAAAGTTTCAACCATGAGTGGGAATCAAATTTCAACACCTCTCACCAAAAAAGAAGTCCTTTGAAGGGACCCCTTCAAATTTGCATGTTCAAAAAAATGCATCAAATCTAACATCTGTAGCCACATTCATTATTAACAACTCGTACATACATACATACCTAAATTATCGCTTTCTACCTTTGTCTTTGTATTGATTTAGTTTATCAAGATCAAATTTCTCAGAGAAAAGTGGATTTAATGTGTTTCTGCGATGCTTAACATCACATTATTGTGCCCATGGAAACCAAGGGGATTTTCAAGTGCATGCAAACCCAAAAAAATTACCATGACATTTGAAATCTCAACTTCAAACAAAGAAATTCAAGAGGGTGGAAAAATTATTTATCAAAGAATCACATACCCATCACACGTGTATCTATTTTCTCCATCTAACCATTCAAGTGCAGTAAATTTCTCTAGTACATCCTCCAAAGATGCCACATCTCTTTGAATTTCAACATTAATATCTATCATATTCTCATATCGATTTGAAACCTCATACAATTGTGTACATTTCACCTGTGAAAGAAAAATAATGAAATGTTCCTTATCTATAAAGGAACAATCACCCAAGTTGGGAAAGAGACACAATGAATAGAACCACAATTTATTCAGATATGTTAAAACTTACCTGGGACTGAAGATCCTCCCCAAAAATATAATATATAAGTGTTTTCTCATAAGTATTAGGATCTACTTCCTTCTTTCCTCCAACTTCATCAAGACAAATAGATTGGAATGAATAAATTTCAACCCTACAAGGAGTTCAAACAAATCTTTAAACGTCTTAAATGACACGCGTACATAAAACCCTCTGAAAGAGCTAAAGGAGAATGGTTGCAAGAATAAAACATCACCCATTTAAGTCAAAATAAAAGGAATTGAGAAATTTTCACATAAATTACCTCGTGAACTTATGAGTAGCTTCTTTCCTTCCATATCCAAGAATTCACTTATTTTGGGGAAATGGGAGAGTACTCCTAATGGTGAAAATGGTTCTTCACTTTTCTTAACCATCTAAACATGATGTTGAAGCTCACATAAAAAAAAAACAATAATTCCTTCCACCTACCAAGTCAGAGCATAAATTAAATCAATGTTAGGTCAATATATTACTAGTGTAGTCCCTTATTGTTATTAGTGTATCCCCCTTATTGTTATTGTTGTACCCCTGTAACCCCAATATTTTTATTATTGTGCCCTTACATTATTATTGTTAGGTTGGCTAGGTTTATATTGTGACCCCATGGAATCCTATATATAGAAGGAGGTTTTTTCATTTGTATCATCCAATAATTATTCATTTATGTAATTTAAAGGAGTTTTCCCCCTCTAGGTGGCTTAATTATAAGGTGTTGATCTCCATTTTCTTCTATTTTTGGAGCTCGTTTCATAACATTTGGTGTCAGAGCTTTGGATTCTAGGGTTTCGCTGCTCCAAACATGTCAACGTGGAATTTTCACTATCACTGTTTTTCTACGATTTTTCAGAAGCTGAAATTTTTACAAAGAAAAGCCGAAGTCCTAAGGAACATTGTGTAAAAATTACAGATCATGGTTCGCAATATTTTCGGAGATATGATATGTGGAATTTAGGGTTTTGTTTCAGGCTCCCCAATTTCACCTAAACAGGTCATCGTGGAATTTTCTCTCTAACATTTTTATACGACATTTTCGAAGCTAAAATTTGTACAGAGAGAAGCTGAAATCCTGAGCAATGTCTTTTAAAAATCTCAGACGTTGGTTCGCAATATTTTCAGAGATATGATCTGTGGAAGTTAGAGTTTTTTCAGGCTCCCAAATTTCATCTCAAAGAGGTGACCATGGGAGAATCATCATAAATCTCTCTCTAAGAATCAGATTGGAATTCTGTAAAAAATTGCTACAAGCACACAAACTGTAGTTTCTTGTGTATTAATTGGAGTGTGAAGGATGAAAAAGTGACACGTCGCACACCATACAAGTTCGCTCTACTAAATTAGTCCATAATTAGGTCATTGGGGGAGATTGGGCATAACTTTGTCTTGAAGAATCCAAATCAGGTCAGACCTATGGCATTCTAAAGAAGATTCATAGGGATACTACAGGAGTGAATTTCAGATATTGAAGATCCTAAATCACATAGATAATTTAGTTTCAATATCAAGCTCCTCAAAAGCAATAAAAAGGTGTGTATTGTTTTTTTTCGAATTGCATAAGTCTTGTTTGAAGAATCAATTTGAATTGATTCCAAGGGAATATTGTAGAATAGATATAAGTATTGGGTTCTAAAATTCCCCCTAAAAATAATTAAAAACCCATTAAGCCTTCATAAGGATCTACTATGACTCATGAAGATGAAGAAATGCAACATGACATATCAAAATTACAAGAGAAAGTGCACCAAATTTCGCTCTCGCAAAGAGCAGCAAAAAATTAAATGGAGGTTTTGAAGAAAGGCATGGAAGCTAAGATGGATGGTTTGAAGAAAGGTGTGGAAGCTAAGCTTGATGGTTTGAAGAATGGCATGGATGGAATGGAAGCTGGTATGGAAGCTAAGATGGATGACATGGAAGGTTTGACAAAGTTGATACAAGAAATGTCTCCTAATGGCGAAAATATAGTAGAGGAAATTCATGATGAGAATAACATAAATTTTAATCGCAATTTCATAAACTCTAATGTTGGATGGAAGACCCACCATATTCCAAAGATCCAAAGAACGATATGAGGAAGTTTTATGGAAAGGATCCTGTAACATGGATACTACATATGGAGCAATATTTTGATCTCAATAATGTGGAAAACACACAAAAGGTACGGATTGCAGCTTTATATTTAGAAAAAAATACATTTGTATGGTATCGATGGCTTTTTTCCCATAAAATAATTGTCACTTGGCCAATTTTTACGGAGGAAATGATACCACATTATGAGGATACAAATAGCAACACTTTTTTTAGCCAATTGAATAATCTCAAATAAAAGGGTTCAGTGGTGGAGAACATTGAGGACTTCCAAAAATTGAATATAAGGGTAACTGATATTCCAGAGGAACATAGGATTGATATATTCATATGTACTTTAAAGGATAACATCCAACATGAGGTTCACGTTTTGGAACCTGATTCATTGGAGAAGGCATTCAGGTTGGCAAGAAAAAATGAATGTTAAATTATGGCGACAAGGAAGCCTACCACTCACATCTATAAATATGGAAGTGTTTCTACTCCTAGAATTCCACAACCTACAAGGTTGACACCACAACAATTGTAAGAAAAAAGAGCAAAAGGGCTTTGCTACAGTTGTGATAGAAAATAAACTAAATGTCATAAGTGTGCTGAGAAGAAATTATTTTACATAGATTGTGAAGAGGAGGAATAAAATGAACAAAAAACTTCAAAAGAAGAGGATATACACTAGGAACCAACTCTAGAATAAGAAGAAATGAGTCTGACCATATTGTGTAATCCATTGGCAGGAATTACCACTCCTAAAACTCTCAAGATAGAAGGACATATCAAGAAGAAAAAGGTAATAGTGTTGATTGATTCGGGTAGTACCCATAATTTTATTCATTGTAAGGTAGCCAAGGAATTGAATTGTTTCCTATACCCAACACCAAAATGTCAAGTGATGGATGGAAATGGAGGAACTATAAATTGCTCTATAAAATGCCATAATATCAAGCTAACCATGGGGGAATATGTATTTAATATTCCAATTCCATTCTAATGGGAGGTGTTGATGTTGTACTAGGAGTATAATGGTTACAATATTTGGGGATAGTAGTTCTTAATTTTCAAGAACTTTTCTTGAATTTTTTTTCGAAAGGAAAGGAAGTCGAATTATAGGGTATCACAAGGAAGATGGGAAAGATAATAAGCTCTAATGTTATGAAAAAGATTTTGAAGAAAGAAAAACTAGGCATAATTTCACAATTATGCTCACTAGAAGTTCCAACATCAAAATCATCTATTTCTCCAGATCTCCAAAAATCCTTGGAAAATCATTCCAAGGTGTTTGAAACTCCCAAAGGAATCCCACCTATTCGTGATCATGATCATGCTATTCATTTGATTCTAGGAAGCACTAGAAAATTTGGCGGAAATTCCGATGGCCAATTCGTCGCTATTCCGACACATAGTCGTCGCAAGAGCGACAGTTCGAGGGTGGGCAAAACGTGGTTTATCATACCGTCGCAGTTCCGACGCAATTAAAAAGTGTCGCACTATCGACACTTTTTCCGTCGCTTCCAAAAAAGCGTCACTCTTCCGACGTTTCCCAATTCGTCGCACTTCCTACCTTTGTAAACTGTCGCACTTCCCACGAAATGTGGTCCGAAGTTTTGAACGTCACTCTTCCGACGTTTGTAAACTGTCACAATTACGACGAAATGTGGTCCGACATTTTGAACGTCACTCTTCCGACGTTTCTAATCTGTCACAATTCCGACGCTTACAAGGCGTCGGTATAGCGACGACAGGTTCAATTTTAAAAAAAAAAAATGAAACTTTAAAAGAGGAAAAACGTTGTTTTGAATATATTATATGAAGTAAAACAGTCCATGAAGTCATTACATTTTCACATCTGAAGATTGAAACCCAAATATCCATCCAGAAAGGTGGAAGTCCCACCCCATACAATGATAGAAAAATACCCCATGTCACATACAGGGACATGATATAAAACCCAGTAACGGTCCACATGGAGATTATCGACAATCTGAGAAAGCATCCAAATATGCCCGAGGCATATATAAGAAAGTGAAATAGCAGTATGTAGAATAGTAAAGCAACAGATAGAGTACGTACCGATGTCCATTGTTCCAAATACAAATTAAAGTACCCAAAATCCTTGAACAGAGAAAAACGCTAATCATGTGAGGAGTGTGATATGTCCAAAATATAAAAAGACCATCAGACCATATCAATAAACCGGCAACATAGACCAGCATCGCTAGGTTTGAAGGCAGAGTGATAAACATTAATCATTTTTTTTTCACAAGAGAAAAAACGTTGTTTTGAATATATTATATGAAGTAAAACAGTCCATGAAGTCATTACATTTTCACATCTGAAGATTGGAACCCAAATATCCATCCAGAAAAGTGGAAGTCCCACCCCAGACAGTGATATAAAAATACCCATGTCACATACAGGGACTTGATATAAAACCCAGTAACGGTCCACATGGAGATTATCGACAAATATGAGAAAGCATCCAAATATGCCCAAGGCATCTATAAGAAAGTGAAATAGCAGTATGTAGAATAGTAAAACAACAGATATACTGTGGTAAATAGGCAAAAATTTATGTAAGGATAAATTTTTACAAAAGTTCCATCATTTCTTCCCACCATTGAACTTCTGGCACTCTGGTCCTTTGCAACTTTCTTAGTGTTTCATCAGCCTCAGTATATCTGAAGAAATTAGGCTGATTTGGGAACAAATGATTTACTTCATGCTCAAAATAAAATAAATTCTCGTGAAGGTTTTTCCCTGTAGGCAATGCTGCTGTTGATGAACTGGTTGAAGAACTACCTTGATTATCAGCATATTTGTCCAATTTTTCAACATAACTATCAAGGTCCATTAGCTTATCTTCTGCAACTATAGGACTGGGAAATCCTCTATTTAACAAAATATTCAATCTTTCTCTGAAGGCAATGATTTCTTCTTGCATATCTGAGCACCTTCGTTCTAAATTCTGTACCAGAGTTCTTTTAGTAAAAAATCTCTTTATTTCCAGAATTTTTCCGGTCCTGTCCTGAATACCAATTTCTGCAAGTTGATTCTTAGTCTGAGTATTCAAAAAATGTATAAGTCTATTGGCCTCTTCTGGCATATTTCCCAACTCTTGTCTTGATCTCTCAATCTCATCCAGAGCCAATTTAACTAAGTTATTATGTTCATCCATTATTTTAATTGAGGACCAAACATCCTTTATTGATTGAATGATATTATCCCAAAGAATTTCATTTATTTCTTTTAAAGGTTTCTCCAATGTGAGATCCTTTTCCAATGCTTTGACTGTTTTTCCTAATTTGTTCACTTCTCTTGTTTTATCAGCAACACTCATTTTTGAAAGATCATATTTATGTTCTAGAGTGGCCAATTGTTCCTTTGTTTTGTGAAGCTCTATGGCCTGAATGTTCATATCTTCCATTGACTTTGTTAATTCATCAGTGTTCAAATTTGCAGTGTTGCTCTGTGAAAATTCTGCTGGCTGACCTGTTGTTGCTATACTTGTCACTAATCCTGCTGTAGATACTAGTGTTGGGAAAAATACTGAGAGGGGGGGGTGAATCAGTATTTAGGGCAAACTAAAACTTTTTCCTTTTTCATGCTCAAAACCCCATACGCTACTTTTCTGAAGTAAACTGGCGTATACACGCGGCTATCCTTCATAAAACTCGCGTATACCCAGAGATCTAATTATGCCATTAGTTCTTCACTTATATCATTCTATCATTCATTCATTAGATGTTCTACAAACAGTAAACATGTGCAGTCAGAACAGAATAAACCATCACACAAAGCATCACACATAAACACCAGGATTTTTAGGTGGAAACCCAAGTCAGGAGAAAACCACCGCTGCAGTTGCTCAGCCTTCAATATTTTATTATAGAGAAAACATCTTACAACATATGTGCTGGTGCGGACTCCTACCAGCATGCAGGCACCCACCTGCGCTCGTTTACCAGCCTCTCCTGGAAGGGAGCTCCAACCCCCTGACTCGTTTACCAGCCTCTCCTGGAAGGGAGCTACGACCCCCGATCTCGTTTACCAGCCTCACCTGGAAGGGAGCTACGACCCCCCGATCTCGTTTACCAGCCTCACCTGGAAGGGAGCTACAACCCCCTGACTGAAGGCTACAACCTTCAGCACCACCTTGGACCACGTTTCATCAATTTTCACATTGGATCCAACAACTTCAATAGAACACCACTTGCAGGCCACATTTCATCATATTTTCAAACTGGACCCTTTCCATACTTTTAAGCACAAACATACATCACCAACAGATACTTATCAACACAGATCAGATAGCAAAAACACAGCAGAACAGATCAGATATTTCATACCCCTTGCTTCAACAAACCCTAGTTTGCATACGCGCTTTCCCTTTACTGATGTCGCGTATATACGCGCTTCCGTTCCCACAAACCAGCATATACCTCTGTGTGTATTTCATTGCGCATACGCGCTTTCTCTTTAGCGAGGCCGCGTATATACGCGCTTCCTCCGCGGAGAAGTAGCGTATAGATCTTCAATCATTATAGAACAGCATACTTCTACAGATCATATATTCAGTTCAGATTTACCTTTTTACTTCAGACAGATGTTCGCCTAGATGTTCGCCTCATCACAGATCTAGTCATTCCATGAACAGATCTAGAAAATACAAGTATATTTCAGATCTAGATCCCCTTCTTCA
The DNA here is from genome assembly GCA_034641835.2 of Pinus albicaulis. Lineage (NCBI taxonomy): Eukaryota > Viridiplantae > Streptophyta > Pinopsida > Pinales > Pinaceae > Pinus > Pinus albicaulis. Next base: position 599,986,954 of record CM076574.1, read on the forward strand.
TCACTCCTTCATTGGTGCATCATACATTCAGATCTTTCATTCAATCGTAACCCTTTCATTCAGATATACTCCAGAGAGAAGTATTCATTCAAGCTCAGACATCTTGCACCCACCCTCATGATTTGCACAATGAATTTCTTCTCCTTATAAAGGTTTACCCTTTTTCAATACCATGAGCCAAAACCACATTACTTCCGATGGTATTCCTGGACGGGGTCAATTAGGCGAATCATTACCCAATACAATGGGTCAATACCATGGTGGTTACCCCTGGTTTTGCACTTTTTGAGCGCTTTTGCCCATACGCGACTTGGAACGTTCCTTTCCGCGTGCATACGCGACTTTCCCTAGGCCAATCCGCGTATGCCAAGAGACATACTCTTTTTCATCATAGAATTAGCACATGCTGAATTCCTTTCTTCATTGCCTTATGTGTACACTGTAGATACATCAGATTTAGTTCATCAAACCATATTCTATCAGGCACAACTTCATCAAGTAAGTTGCCATTATCTTCATCAAGTGGGTTGTCTTTCAAAGACAACACTCAGCATCATATTGTCAACAAACATCATATCACATCGGTTATTTCATTTACCAAGTCCATCAAGTCAAGAATAACTTCCTTCAATTGGTTTGCCATTAAGGACAACACATGTCAACGTTCGCATGTCTTCATCTCATTTAGTGGGTTGCCATCAAGGACAACACTCACGCATCATATTTCCAACAATCTCCCCCTTTGGACTTGATGGAAACCATGATGGTGTTTGGTTACCACAAAGATAAGATACATTAAGAATACAATGACACCCTGACTGCATTCTTTTCTCTTTATTCAAACACCATGTCCTCTCCCCCTTCTCCCCTTTGACATCGAGGGCAAAGGGGCGGATCCAAAACCAACATACTCTCCCCCTTTTCTCCTCATGTGGAAGAAGCGTTACACGGATCGTATATGCTTGAAGTGACCAAGAGCTCCCTTGAGTTCATCTTTGACAAAAATCGAACATATTTTTTAATGAGTACATGACTCTATGAACTTCCTATCACCAAAGACTCATACTTACATCAATTATCCATCCAAGTGGATTTACATATGAGACTCAACTACCCAACCAAGTGGGTTTACAAATTTGACTCAGCTACCCAACCAATTGGGTTTACAAAATTTAACTCAACTACCCAACCAGGTGGGTTTACAAATTTGACAAGTCCTTACATGACTGAATATTACAATTTACATCATGGGTCTCAACAAGACCTTTTCATCAAAAATACAAATATGACTTTTCATAGCCAATACCAAGAAGACCTCAAGAGAGATCATATAACAGAACCAACATAATGCATTATACTCAGCAATGCTAATGCTCCCCCTGAAAATGTGCTTCCGAACATCCTTTTCATATGACTAAGGCTCCCCCTTAGTTTGTGCATCCTGAACACTTTCACCAACAAATCATCAAGGCATTTTCATCAAAACATTAGAAACAGAAATATGAGAACTGGAACATCACCAGAGATACAAAATAGTATCAGAGATACCAAACAGTACTGCAGCTATGCTGAAGAGAGCTGACTTCAACCAAAAATTGTCAGCAATCAGACATACGCGGTTTTCTGTGAAGGAACTAGCGTATATACGCAACTGTGTTTCGGGAAACCCGCGTATCCCAAGCCAACTTCTAAATTTCAACCAGATATGATTTTCTGTGAGGAAAAGACAGTTTTTAGCTTCTTTCTGAGACATTTGAATGCTTCCCTGGACTACAGATAGATAGAATAGTGTAGTTGTGTCTTCAAGCGTCATCCAACGGTTGTAACATCAGCACAATAGTAACCAAGCCTTCAGATTCTTTGTAGCATCAATACAATCTTTCCAAGACAGATTCTCATATTAGAACAACATCTTCACATAGGTGTCAAGTAATCATCCATGTGGTCCAAACATCACCATGATCTTCAAAATATAACATGAAGTAACATATGTAGGCAAAAGATCTCTCAACCATAGTAACAAACTCTGCATGATTTATTTACGAATGAATGACATCCAACTCATCCATGTGTTGAGTACAGATACTTATCAGCAACCAGGGCTCAAAATCTCATCATAATAAACCATGTACCAAGTCATCATCATTTGAGCATGAGTATCACAAAAACCAAAGAATTAACAGTCATATTGCCAACAATGCAATCATTAGTATTCAACCTGCTGCTCCCCCTGAACCAGTGCTCCTTCTTAACTTGTGCAACCTGAATATGTTCATCAGCAAGTCATCAGCAACAATCTCTGCATGATCTATCCTTATCTTCGAATTATAAGACTTCCAATCTCATCATCAAAAAGTAAACAGGACTCATCCATAATCTTCAACACAAGGCATCAAGTATCATATCATCATTATTGAGGAATTAAGTTGATATAGAGTCAATAATACAGTTATTAACAATCAGACTGTTACTCCCCCTGAGCCTCTGCTCCAGATCTTTAGCTAGCATATGAATTCTCTTATCATCAATGCATATGCGACTGTGTCTGAAGAAACTCACGTGTATACGCGACTTTTGTTAATATAACCCACGTATGGAAAGTGAAGCATAGAAAATTTTCATCTTCCTTCATTTCCTCCTGAGTTTGTACCTCCTGTACCTGTCCTTTCCACATCAGATGCGCTGTCAGAAGTAAACATAACCAGAATAATCAAATCAACCATGAGAGTCATCATGCATTGCTCCCCCTGTGACGATACATTACTAAATCTCATAATGTATCCCACATCGTTCCTGCAGTCAATAAGAAAAGTCAGCTTCAGAAGCGGATGACTGCAGTAGGGTCAGAATTCCCTACGTTTCTGATTGGTCCTCCTTCTTTTTCCAAATTTGCTTGAGCTTTCCAACTGTGTGCTGAAAATTGTCCACTTTTCCAGATCTGTTCATCCTGCATTCTTTTTCTAAGTGTCCATACTTGTTACAAGCATAACATCTCATGTGGCCAGAGAAATAAACATAAGAATCATAATGAGTATTTCTATTCTTCCTCCTTTTACAATCAGTTGCTTTATGTCCATACTTGTTACATGAAAAACAATATCCCTTGAATAAACCAGAGTACCTTTCTGAGTAGAATCTGTTTGTTTGAGGCTGAAATGATCTGCTCCTGCAAATTTCTGCAACATGCCCATAATTATGACATTTGAAACATTCAACATTATTGAATGATTTCCTTTGAGATTTCATCATTGTTGATTGACCTTTTGTTTCTTTCAACTCTTCAGGTTTTGTATTGACTTCCTTTGAATCTTTAGCACTTCCTTGTGAACTAGATTCTCCTTTAACAGTTTCATGAAAACCAAGACCAAGTTTGATAGAAGGAGACCTTTGAATACTAAGAATATTATCCAGAATCTTAGTACTATCTTGAAACCTCAAGAGTTTATCCTTTTCTTCTAATTTACCTTTGAGAGTGTTTACCTCAACCTCCAAGCTTTGGCATTGCTTCTTCATGCTTTCTTCTTTCCTTCTTCCTTCTTCTACTTGATCATTCAGCTTCAAGATTTCTTCTTTCAACTTATTCTCTTGTGCTTGTAGAAGTTCTTCATGTTCCTTGACTGCTTCTTCTATGACAGAGATGGCTTTTGCTCCAAGTTCTTCATTTTTCCTATATGATTTTTCCAGCTTTATTTTGAGAGCGAGGATTTCTTTTTCAAGCCCTCTCTGCAGATTTTCATGTATTTCTATCTGTTCCTTCATTCTAGAGATCATCTCCTTTTCGATAGAGCCTTTCTCTTTAATTTCTCTTTGTTGTTCTTCAATTTTGATCTTCGGAACTTCTTCTAGATCCATAACATTTCTTTCACCATCTTCATCATTGCATGCACAAGAAAGAGAGTCATCAGAACAATTATCAATACCTGTTCCATTTTCTGCTGCACATGTTTTCTGAGATATCTCCTTTTCAGTGGCCTTCTTCTTTTGCTTCTTTCCCATTGCGACGGATCTCCTTCAAGCGATCAAGCTTCTACAGAAGGACCTGCTCCGATACCAATTGTTGGGAAAAATACTGAGAGGGGGGGGGGTGAATCAGTATTTAGGGCAAACTAAAACTTTTTCCTTTTTCATGCTCAAAACCCCATACGCTACTTTTCTGAAGTAAACTAGCGTATACACGTGGCTATCCTTCATAAAACTCGCGTATACCCAGAGATCTAATTATGCCATTAGTTCTTCACTTATATCATTCTATCATTCATTCATTAGATGTTCTACAAACAGTAAACATGTGCAGTCAGAACACATAAACACCAGGATTTTTAGGTGGAAACCCAAGTCGGGAGAAAACCACCGCTGCAGTTTCTCAGCCTTCAATATTTTATTATAGAGAAAACATCTTGACGACCTGTTCATGCTTTCCTTCAGCGGGCACCCACACGGTATGGTTTGACCTCTCACGGAAGGAGCTCAGGCCACGACTCGTTTGCCGACCTCTCCCCGGAGAAGCTACGACCCCCAGTCTCGTTTACCGGCCTCACGGAAGGGAGCTACGACCCCGATCTTCGTTTACCAGCCTCACACGGAAGGGAGCTACAACCCACTGGTGAGGCTACAGCCCTCGACACTGCCTTGGACCACGTTTCATCAATTTTCACACTGGATCCAACAACTCCAATAGAACAACACTTGTAGGCCACGTTTCATCATATTTTCAGACTGGACCCTTTCCATACTTTTAAGCTCAAACATACATCACCAACAGATACTTACCAATTCAGACAAAGCAGATCAGACAGCAGTAATACAGCAGAACAGATCAGATGTTTCATACCCCATACTTCAGCAAACCCTAGTTTGCATATGCGCTTTTCCTTTACTGATGTCGCGTATATACGCACTTCTTTTCACATAGACCAGCGTATACCTCTGTATATATTTCATTGCGCATACACGCTTTATCTTCAGCGAAGCTGCGTATATACGCGCTTCCTCCGCAGCGAAGTAGCGTATAGATCTTCAATCATTATAGAGCAGCATACTTCTACAGATCAGATATTCAGGTCAGATTTACCTTTTTACTTCAGACATATGTTCGCCTAGATGTTCGCCTCATCACAGATCTAGTCATTCCATAAACAGATCTAGCAAATACAAGTATATTTCAGATCTAGATCCCCTTCTTCATCACTCCTTCATTGGTGCATCATACATTCAGATCCTTCATTCAATTGTAACCCTTTCCATTCTGATATACTCCAGAGAGAAGTATTCATTCAAGCTCAGACATCTTGCACCCATGCTCATCATTTGCACAATGAATTTCTTCTCCTTATATAGGTCTACCCTTTTTCAATACCATGAGCCAAAACCACATTACTTCCGATGGTATTCCTGGACCAGGTCAATTAGGCGAATCATTAACCAATACAATGGGTCAATACCATGGTGGTTACCCCTGGTTTTGCACTTTTTGAGAACTTTTGCCCATACGCTACTTGGAATGTTCCTTTCCGCGTGCATACGCGACTTCCCCTAGGCCAATCCGCGTATTCCTAGAGACATACTCTTTTTCATCATAGAATTAGCACATGATGAAATACTTTCTTCATTGCCTTCTGTACACACTGTAGATACATCAGATTTAGTTCATCAAACCATATTCTATCAAGCACACCTTCATCAAGTAAGTTGCCATTATCTTCATCAAGTGGGTTGTCTTTCAAGGACAACACTCAGCATCATATTGTCAACAAACATCATATCACATCAGATTTACATCATTTACCAAGTCCATCAAGTCAAGAATAACTTCATCAGGTGGTTTGCCATTAAGGACAACACATGTCAACAGTTGCATGTCTTCATCTTCATTTAGTGGGTTGCCATCAAGGACAACACTCTGCATCATATTTCCAACAACTAGAATATTTTCCTTCTTATCTTTTAATGCATTCTCGAGCTCTTTTTCAGTTGCAGTAAGTTGCTCATTCAATTTTAAGAGCAAATCCATTAGTTCTTCCTCAAAATTTTCTTTTGATGATTTCTACAGTCTGTGGATGTCTTGAGGCCGGTAACTTTAATTGTTTTCTCAGAGCTGCAATATCATCATCTTTTCTCTTGATCAAAGCTTCAATACCTTTCACATCTTTAGGATTATGACCCAAACCAATGATTATTTCCTCTAAATTTTTTATTCTATTATCCTTAGCCTGGGAGGAGGATTTTTCAAGCTGCAACTGTGTATTAGTATTATCCAAAGAATCCTACAACTTATGGGTCATCATTGATTTATCCGTCAGAGTAGAATAAATCATCTCACCTGTTTGCTTGTGTAGCTCAATTTGATCTAAAGGATGGATATCCTTTACTAAGACTTCAAAATTAGTCCTAACGTAATCTGCAGCTATCTGAGGCTGCCGCACCTTGGGCTTCAAATGGCTCATTAACATCTTACCCTGTTGGATGTCATAAGCTGACATCAATCTTTCTTGATTTTTTGGAGCCATCTTCAAAAATTGGTTGTACACTTGAAGTCTAAGTGGATCGTTCCTGGCCTTTATATTGATGAATGTTCTTTTGATGTCCCAGGCATTTTTTACTGGAGGTTTGAAAGAAGATATTTCTGCACTTTGTTGCCTCTGTATTCCCTATTTTTGAAAATTAGTGGATGTCCCACTACTTATATCTGTTTGCTGACTGTCTTCTCTTCCCTGGCTGTCAGGGATTTTCTGAAATGATTCATCTTCTGGAAGGGGAGTTAATTTCTGCCTTTTAACATCTTGTTGTTCAGAAGAGCCACCAATAGGAGTAGTTGTTTCAGCCTCTCTCTTTTTTCCCTTTTCTATATTCAGAGGAGTTTGTAAAATAGAAATTTTTGGCTCACTGATCTGAGCAGGAGGAATTTGTCCTTGACCTTGTTCTTTAGAAGTCTCTGGTTGCGCTGTCATTATGAATTTTTCAATTATTTGTATATCAGGCTCCTTTTCTTTTCCTTTAGATTCTACTACTACTGTACTAATCTCCTGCAAATTTTGTTGTAAAGTCCTGGCTGAAGAAGATCCCTGCACCTATCCAAAAGATTCTAGGTCAAGTATATTTTCAAGATCTTTCATTACATTTTCAACATTGACCTGCTCACTATATTTTTCAACCAATGTCCCTTCTGTCCATTCATCCATATTAGCATATTGTTCTATTTATGGGATTCTTTGATGGATGTATGGTGACAGTTTATTTTTCATTCTTCTATCACAGATAAAGTTGTTTGGATCATAAGGAACCCAGTAGAAACTCTTTTGTAGTCTGAGATAGTCTTCTAAAATCCTTTCGGCTTCCTTTCCAGCTTCCCTAGAGTTACAAATGAAGGGACCTAATTGGCTCTTGATCCTGAGTTGAGCCTTTTTCTTTGCATTGTAAAAATGAATTATATCTGAATTATTCATCTGCCTGAAATATTCTAATGCAAAGAGTCTCATTGGGACATGCTTGGGCAGTTTGAATGGGCATAATTCACATCCATATATCCTGATCTCTGTGTAGTTTTGATATAGGTACCAGTCACCTATCTTGTAATGCTTTGAGAGCTGAAGGATTTTCTTGATTTCATTGTTAATTATAGGAGGAGAGACTCCTGTCAACAAGGTAGTTGCAGGATGAACAAAAAGGTTGACAAACTCATTATAGGAATAAGGAGAATCAGAGGAATTGTGAGTAATGGCAGACCAAAAGATGACTGACCTAGGATTCCCTTTGGCATCAAGTTTCTTAACATAAAAGGGAAATTTTCTGACTGAAATTAAATCATGAGATGATATATGACAGAAGAATACTTAAATACTCTCTCATTCTCAAATCTCATGAACTGATCATGGATTTTGTCAGCAATATAAGATGCAAAATCGTACTTGACAACAGGAGGCTGTCCAGGGGTAAAAATGGATAACAATACTAGGGTTAACTGATCAACATACTCACTAGTATTGAAGCCCATTATGGAATATATCATGTTTAAAATAAGTCTACCCTCATCAGTAAAGAAAGTATAACCATAAGGGGGAGGGTTTTTAGGTTGATGCTCTGGTAACATGAAGGTTTGGCATAGGCAGTTTAACTCTTCATGGGATAACTTAGTAGATTTCTCAAGTAATTCAGCCATGGACAGGGGAGTGAGAGCTTGAACAGGTTGGAATTGTAGCATTTCATTTATGGACTGAGCAGTTATTAGGAAAAGGACATTTTGACTTGGGATAAAACTGCTCGTTGGTTGGGATCATAATTTGCGTAGCAATAATGGATTAACTCAGGAAAAATATGGACTGAGGGGAGAAGGTACATAGGAAGATTTGATTCCCAAAGTCCAAAGATGTCAGAACCATTCAAATAATTTTCTCTGCAGCAGGAAAATATTCGAAGAGGATTCTCACTGAGACGCAAGTCCTTAATTTGAAAATCCATATCGGCTAAAGGCAAATAATCTAAGTCCTTGTGAGGGGTATTGATGGGCATGACACTCAGAGCTACAGGAACTTCCATTTCTGGTTCTTGTGGATTCAGAAATGGAATTTCAGGGTTTTTGTGGAAAAGGGGCACAATTACCAGTTTTGGGAATATATTAATATAATTGCAGTTCTGGAACGAAAAAGACCAAACTGAACTTCTTTTTAGACCTTAGTGCAGAATTAAAACTAAAACCAGGATTTTTTACAGATTTTAGCGGGGAATTGGAATAAATACCTGTTTACAGGAAATGAAATGTGTTTAAACAGGCGCTGGTTATGACAGAAGAACCCTGAAATACTCGGCTTCAATTCTTTTCAGCAAGGTAACGGTCAACAAGCATTAACAATTGGTTTTTGAATTTTGTTGCATGGAAGACTGGCTAGCGCATGGAACAATGAAAATGACGCATACACAATTTGTTTTATTTACAAAGTCAAAAGGGTGGCAGGTTTTGATTGATGACGTCAGCATGTACGATGGTTTCGTCACAGAGGGATAGGAGCGGATCTTTGTTTGGGCCGCTCGCGCAGTGGAAATCCGGACCCGAAAGATATTAGGGTGAATTTGATAAGAAATTCGCGTCACAACTCTCCCTCCGTACGCCAGCCCAACATTGGACCCGAAAAAGATTAGGGCAAAATTCATTTGGTTTTCGCATCACAAAATTGGCCGACGTCAGCAGGCTATTTTGGAACGCGAATTTGTTTTGAATTATGGTTTATCGTCGTTTGAAGTCTGGCGGGCTCGACCTAAGAACAATTTTGTTTGATCCCATCTTATAAAATTTTTGTTGGTTTTCTTTGATAATACACATATTTATAATAAATCATGGGAATACCACACTAGTAAACATGTGGAAAAGTTATATAAATTATTGAGAACAATCATTTTTATGTAAAAATATCCAAATGTGCTTTTGGGAAATAAGAATTCGAGTATTTGGTTCATATTGTTTTAAAGGAAGGAGTGAAGTTGGAGCCTCCAAAGATGCAAGCTATTACAAAATGACCTATTCCTAAGAAAATCAAGGTTCTTAGAAGATTTTTTAGACTTACATGATATTATTGATAATTTGTTAAGAATTATGCATGCATTTCAAGTCCACTCACATATCTCTTGAAGAAAATATCATTTATATGGAGTGATGAGGCTACTTTGGCATTCTCTCTTTTAATGGATGCCATGTCTTCTACACCAACATCGGTTGCACCTACTTTTGGTAAAACATTCATAGTAGAGTGTAAGGCACTAGGACAAGGAATTTACGTAACATTAACACAATAAGGGATATCATTGGCTTTTAAAAGCAAGGAATTCAAAGAAAATATTTGGTGAAATCTACGTATGAAAAATAAATGGAAGCAATATTACATGAAATAAAAAATGGGGATAGTATATCACTGGGAGGTACTTTAAAGTCAAGATATTGTTGGAAATATGATGCAGAGTGTTGTCCTTGATGGCAACCCACTGAATGAAGATGAAGACATGCGACTGTTGACATGTGTTGTCCTTGATGGCAATCCACTTGATGAAGTTATTCTTGACTTGATGAAGTTATTCTTGACTTGATGGACTTGGTAAATGATGTAAATCTGATGTGATATGATGTATGTTGAACAATATGATGAAGAAAGTTGTTCTTGAATGGCAACCCACCTGATGAAGATGATGGCAACTTACTTTATGAAGTTGTGCTTGCTAGAATATGTTCTTGATGAGGTATCTACAGTAGGCAATGAAGAAAGGAATTCAGAATGTGCTCAAAGTATGATGAAAAGAGTATGTCTCTATGAATACGCGGATATGTCTAAAGGAAGTCGCGTATGCACGCGGAAAATAACGTGCCAAATCGCGTATGTGCAAAAGCGCTCAAAAAGTGAAAATCCAGGGGCCCGTGGTATTGAAGGCTCATGGTATTGGTTTGGCTCATGGTATTGAAAAAGGGGCCCGTGGTATTGAAGGCTCATGGTATTGTTTTGGCTCGTGGTATTGAAAAAGGATAAACCTATATAAGGAGAAGAAATTCATTGTGCAAATTACAAGTGTGGGTGCAAGATGTCTAAGCTTGAATGAATACTTCTCTGTGAAGTATATCTGTATGGAAAGGGTAAAGGTTTGATGATAGATCTGAATCTATGATGCACCTATGAAGAAATGATGAAGCGGGATATCTAGATCTGAAATGTATTTGTATCTACTAGATCTGTTTATGGAGTGATTAGATATGTGATGAGGCGAACATCTGTCTGAAGTAAAGGGTTGAATCTGAACTGAATATCTGATCTGAAGAAGTATGCAGCTCTGTAATGGTTGAAGATCCATACGCTAGTTCATCACAGAGGAAGCACGTATATATGCAGCTTCGCTGAAGAGAAAGCGCGTATGTGCAATGAAATTGACGAGAGGTATACGGCGATTTGTGTTGACGGAAGAAGCGGCGCGTATATACGCTGTGACATCGGTGAAGTGAAGCGCGTATGCAAACTAGGGTTTGCTGAAGCAGAGGGTATGGAAATATCTGATGCGATTACTGTTTGTGTTTTTACCCCCTCCCGCTATCTGATCTGTGTTGATATGTATCTGTTGATGATGTATGTTTGTGCTTAAAAGTATGGAAAGGGTTCGGTCTGGAAATATGATGAATTGCGGTCTGCAAGTTGTGTTCTAGTGAAGTGGTTGGATCCAGTGTGAAAATTGATGAAACGTGGTCCAAGGTGGTGCTGATGGTTGTAGCCTTCAGTCAGGGGGTTGTAGCTCCCTTCCAGGTGAGGCTGGTAAACGAGATCGGGGGGTTGTAGCTCCCTTCCAGGTGAGGCTGGTAAACGAGTCAGGGGGTCGTAGCTCCCTTCCAGGAGAGGCTGGTAAACGAGTCGAGGGGGTTGGAGCTCCCTTCAGGGAGAGGCATTGTGACGCGAGTGGGTGCTGCGTCTTTGGTCAGAATGCATGGCACATATGTTGTAAGATGTTTTCTCTATAATAAAATATTGAAGGGTGAACAGCTCCGACGGTGGTTTTTCTCTAGACTTGGGTTTCCACCTAAAAATCACGGCGTTCATGTGTGATGCTTTGTGTGATGGTTTATTACATTCTTCTTGCACATGTTACTGCTTATTGAATATACGATGAATAAATGATGGAATGGTTTAAGTGAAGATTTAATGACATATCTAGATCTACGTATCACGAGTTTCATGAGGGATGCAACGTATATGCGCTAGTTTGCGAAAGTAAGCGTGGGTTTACTGAGAATGAAAAAGTAAAAATATTTGATTATGCAGTAAATACTGATTCACCCCCCCCCCCCCTCTCAGTATTTTTCCCAACAATTGGTATCAGAGCAGGTTCTTCTGCAGAAGCTTGATCGCTTGAAGGAGATCCATCATAATGGGAAAGAAGCAAAAGAAGAAGCCCACTCGGAGAAAGGAGATATTTTAGAGAACATGGATACCAGAAATCAAAGAAGATGAATCAGATAGTGATTGGGGTCATCCTTTGCATGATCTTAGTGGTACAAACAATAGTGAAGAATATGCTATCGACCTAGAAGAAGCCGAAGAAGATTCTGACCAATCTCTAGAAGTACTCATGGCAAAGAAGCAAAATACTCAAAGTAAGGAGATGTCTCAGAAAACCGGTACAGCAGAAGTTGACAAAGATGAATCTGATAGTGATCCTTGTAATCTTATCTGTGCAAGCAATGATGTAGATAGTGAAAGTAATGTTGTGGACTTAAAGAAGGTTATCAAATATCAACAAAGAATTTTTAATGAGAAGGACGCTGCCTCCAAAGCTTTGGTATTTAGACTGAAAAGGATGTTCGATGATGTATACAATCAAAGTAAAGGATATGAAGCTGGAATCATCTCTCTGCAAGCAGAACTTGAAGAATCAAATGAGAAGAATGAAGGACTTGAAGCAGAAAACGTTTCTCTAAAAACAGATCTGGAAAAATCAAAAAGGAAGAATGAAAGTCTTGAAGCTGGAATCATCTCTCTACAAGCAAAACTTGAAGCATCAAGTAAGAAGAGTGAGGAACCTCTACAATCATTTGAAAAGGAAGGACTTGAAGCAGAAATCATTTCCCTCAAAGAAGACTTGGATAAATCAAATAAGAAGAATGCAGGACTTGAAGCAGAAAACATATCTCTGAAAGAAGATCTCAAAGCATCGAAGAAGAAGAATGAAGAGCTGCAACAAACATGTGAAGTAAACGAAAATTGGTTGAAAGAAGAAATTCTAAATCTGAAGGATCAAGTAGAAGATGGAAGAAGGAAAGAAGAAAGCATGACAAAGCAATGTCAAGCCCTGGAGGTTGAGGTAAACATTCTCAAAGGTAAATTAGAAGAAAAGATTAAACTTTTGAGGTTTCAAAATAGTACTAAGATTCTGGACAATATTCTTAGTAGTCAACGGTCTCCTTCTATTAAACTTGGTCTTGGTTTTCATGAAACGGTCAAAGGAGAATCTAGTTCACAAGGGAATGCTAATGATTCAAAGGAAGTCAATGCAAAATCTGAAGTGTTGAAAGAAACAAAAGGTCAACCAACAGTCATGAATCCTCAAAGAAAATCATTCAATAATGTTGAATGCTTTAAGTGTTATAATTATGGGCATGTTGCAGCAAATTGCAGGAGCAGATCATTTCAGCCACAAACAAACAAATCCTACATAGAAAAGTACTCTGGTTTCTTCAGGGGATATTGTTTCTCATGCAACATGTATGGACATAAAGCAGCTGATTGTAAAAGGAGGAAGAATAGAAATACTCATTATGATTCTTATGTTCATTTCTCTGGCCACATGAGATGTTATGCTTGTAATAAGTATGGACATGTAGAAAAAGAATGCAGGATGAACAGATCTGGGAAAGTGGACAATTTTCAGCACACAGTTGAAAAGCTCAAGCAAATTTGGAAAAAGAAGGAGGACCGATAAGAAACGTAGGGAATTCAGACCCTACTGCAGTCATCCGCTTCTGGAAGCTTACTTCTCTGATTGACTGCAGGAATAATGTGGGATACATTATGAGATTTAGTAATGTATCGTCATAAGGGGAGCAATGTGTAATGTCTCTCATGGTTGATTTGATTATTCTGGTTATATGTATTTCTGACAGTGCATCTGGTGTGAAGAAAAGACAGGAACAGAAGGTAAATTTGCAGAAGGAGATGAAGGTGTGAAATTTTCTATATTTCACTTTCCATACGCGGGTTATATGAAACAAAGTCGCGTATACACACAAGTTCCAGCTGACACAGCCGCGTATGCATTGATGATAAGAAATTTTATCTGATAGCTAAAGATCTGGAGCAGAGGTCCAGGGGGAGCATCAGTCTGACTGCTGATGATTGCACTGTTAGCATTATTCTGGTTATACTCATGATAATGAAATGATACATGGGTACTTGTGTTGAAGATTATGGATGAAGCCTGGTTGCTTTTTGATGAAGAGCATTCGTTGTTGAGATGAAAGTCTTATAATTCAGAGATGAGGACAGATCATGCAGAGATTGTTGCTGATGACTTGCTGTTGAAGGTGCTTCAGATTGCACAAGCTAAGGAAGAGCACTGGTTTAGGGGGAGCAGCAGGTTAAATACTAATGATTGCATTGTTGGCAATATGACTGCTTATTCTTTGGTTTTTGTGATACTCATGCTCAAATGATGATGTCTTGGTACATGGTTTATTATGATGAGTTTTTGAGCCCTGGTTGCTGATAGGTATCTTTTGTACTCACACATGGATGAGTTGGATGTCATTTGATTTAGAAATAAATCATGCAGAGTGTGTTACTATGGTTGAGAGATATTTTGCCTACATATGTTACTTCATGTTAAATCTTGGTGATGTTGGACCACATGAATGATTTCTTGACACTTATGTGAAGATGCTGTTCTGGTATGGAAAGAATGTATTGATGCTGCAAAGAATCTGAAGACTTAGATACTAATGTGCTTATGCTACCACCATTGGATGACGCTTGAAGACACAACTACATTGTTCTATCCTTCTGTAGTCCAGGGAAGCATTCAAATATCTCAGAAAGTAGCTGAACACTGTCTTTGCCTCACATAGAATCAGATCTGGTTGAAATTTAGAAGATGGCATTGGATACGCGGGTTTCATGAAACACAGTCGCGTATATACGCGAGTACCTGCACAGAAAGCCGCGTATGATTGGTTGCTGGCAATTTTTGGTTGGTTCAGCTCTCTTCAGCACAGCTGCAGTGCTGTTTGGTATCTCTGATACTGTTTGGTATCTCTGGTGGTGTTCCAGTTCTCATAATTCTGTTTCTAATGTTTTGATGAAGATGCCTTGATGATTTGTTGGTGGAAGTTTTCGGGATGCACAAACTAAGGGGGAGCCTTAGTCATTTGGAAAGATTGCTTGGTTGCACAGATTCAGGGGGAGCATTAGCTTTGCTGAGTATAATGCAGTGTTGGCATTATGATGGTTCTAAAATATGTTCTCTTTCTTGAGGACTTTCTGGTGTTGGTCTTAAAAGTTATATTTGTAGTTTGATGAAAAGGTCTTGTTGAGACCCATGATGTAAAATTGTAATATTCAGTCATGTAAGGACTTGTCAAATTGTAAACCCACTTGGTTGGGTAGCTGAGTCAAATTTTGTAAACCCACTTGGTTGGGTAGATGAGTTGAAATGTGTAAACCCACTTGGTTGGGTACTTGAGTCTCATATGTAAATCCACTTGGTTGGATATTTGTTGTAAGTATGAGTCATTGGTGATAGGAAAGTCTTTGAGTCATGTACTTTATTGAAAATATGTTTGAAGATTCAGCATGAACTCATGGGGAGCTTGGTCACTTCAGTATACATCAGATCTGCAGAACGCTTCTTCTACATGAGGAGAAGAGGGGGTGAGTGTGTTGGTTTTGATCCGCCCGTTGCCCTTGATGTCAAAGGGGGAGAGTGTGTTGGTTTTGATCCGCTGGTTTTGATCCGCCCTTTGCCCTTGATGTCAAAGGGGGAGAGTAACATGGTGTTTGAATGTAGATAATGGTGTCAAAGAATTGGGAAAGTGACATGGTGTCAATGTACTTATCTGTTGTGGTAACCAAACACCATCGTGGTTGCCATCAAGTCCAAAGGGGGAGATTGTTGGAAATATGATGCAGAGTGTTGTCCTTGATGGCAACCCACTGAATGAAGATGAAGACATGCGACTGTTGACATGTGTTGTCCTTGATGGAAATCCACTTGATGAAGTTATTCTTGACTTGATGAAGTTATTCTTGACTTGATGGACTTGGTAAATGATGTAAATCTGATGTGATATGATGTATGTTGAACAATATGATGAAGAAAGTTGTTCTTGAATGGCAACCCACCTGATGAAGATGATGGCAACTTACTTTATGAAGTTGTGCTTGCTAGAATATGTTCTTGATGAGGTATCTACAGTAGGCAATGAAGAAAGGAATTCAGAATGTGCTCAAAGTATGATGAAAAGAGTATGTCTCTATGAATACGCGGATATGTCTAAAGGAAGTCGCGTATGCACGCGGAAAATAACGTGCCAAATCGCGTATGGGAAAAAGCGCTCAAAAAGTGCAAATCCAGGGGCCCGTGGTATTGAAGGATCATGGTATTGGTTTGGCTCATGGTATTGAAAAAGGGGCCCGTGGTATTGAAGGCTCATGGTATTGTTTTGGCTCGTGGTATTGAAAAAGGATAAACCTATATAAGGAGAAGAAATTCATTGTGCAAATGATGAGTGTGGGAGGAAGATGTCTGAGCTTGAATGAATACTTCTCTGTGAAGTATTTCTGTATGAAAGGGTAAAGGTTTGATGATAGATCTGAATCTATGATGCACCTATGAAGAAATGATGAAGCAGGATATCTAAATCTGAAATGTATCTGTATTTGCTAGATCTGTTTATGGAGTGATTAGATCTGTGATGAGGCGAACATCTGTCTGAAGTAAAGGGTTAAATCTGAACTGAATGTCTGATCTGAAGAAGTATGCTGCTCTATGATGGTTGAAGATCTATACGCTACTTCACCGAAGAGGAAGCGCGTATATACGCGGCTTCGCTGAAGATAAAGCGCGTATGCGCAATGAAATACATACAGAGGTATACGCTGATTTGTGTGGACGGAAGCGCGTATATACGCGACATCAGTGAAGTGAAAGCGCGTATGCAAACTAGGGTTTGCTGAAGCAAAGGGTATGAAATATATGATCTGTTCTGCTATGTTTCTGCTATCTGATCTGTGTTGTTAAGTATCTGTTGGTGATGTATGTTTGTGCTTAAAAGTTTGGAAAGGGTCCAGTCTGGAAATATGATGAAATGTGGCCTGCAAGTGGTGTTCTATTGAAGTTGTTGGATCCGGTGTGAAAATTGATGAAACGTGGTCCAAGGTGGTGCTGAAGGTTGTAGCCTTCAGTCAGGGGGTTGTAGCTCCCTTCCAGGTGAGGCTGGTAAACGAGATCGGGGGGTCGTAGCTCCCTTCCAGGAGAGGTGAGTAAACGAGAGCGGGGGTCGTGGCTCCTTCCGGGAGAAGGCGGTAAACGAGTCGGGGTTGGAGCTCCCTTCCGGGAGAGGGAACATTAGCGGCGCGGTGGGTGCTGCGTCTTTGGTCAAGTGCGCCCGACACATATGTTGTAAGATGTTTTCTCTATAATAAAATATTGAAGGTTGAGCAACTGTAGCGGTGGTTTTCTCCCGAATTGGGTTTCCACCTAAAATTCTGGTGTTCATGTGTGATGCTTATGTGTGATGGGTTATTTTGTTTTTACTGCACATGTTTACTGGTTATTGAACATCTAATGAATGAATGATGGAATGATATAAGTGAAGATTTAATGGCATAATTAGATCTCTGTATACGCGAGTTTCATAAAGGGGATCCGCGTATATACGCAGATTTACTGCAGGAAAGTAGCGTATGGGTTTTAAGGAATGAAAAAGTAAAAGTTTTGACTATACTGTAAATACTGATTCCCCCCCCCTCTCAGTATTTTTCCCAACAGATATACCATGATAGCATAAATTATTTTTTGAAGCTATGGATTTCATTGGAAAATTAACAAAAATGAGGAGAAAAAATGCGAAGTTTTAATTTTGAGATAATCTGCAAAAAGGGTAAGGAAAATTTAGTACATGATGCTCTTTCTAAAATAGAAGAGGCCTCAAATTTATATCAAATTACATTTTCTATTCCTAGGTGGCTAGAAGAAGCTTGCCATAATGGAAAAATGACAATAGTACTAAACAAAAACTAAAATTTATAAAGGATGGGATGAACTCTATGGAGCATTGGGAGTGAAAGAGAGATATAATTTGGTGCAAATGTAGAATATTTTTATGCATGCAAGCATATTTGAATAAACAAATATTAAGGGAGTCCCATGTCTCTCTGATGGTAGGACACAGGGTTCCTTAAAACATCTCAAAGGATCAAAAAATATATTTTGGAAGGAATGAAGAAAGATATTCAAAATTTTGTAAGAGAAGGTCAGGTTTGCATAATAAATAAAAGAGAGATAGTAAAATCTCTTGGGTTACTTCAACCATTCCACATACATATTCAAAGACTAGAAGATATATCAATAGACTTTATTACAGGGTTACTGAAATATAAAGGTAAGTATTACATTTTTGTGGTCATTTATATAGACAAATTTTGTAGATTTTTTTTGTAGAGCTCAAAGTACATAAACAACAAGCGAAGTGGCAGAAGTGTCCGTGAAAGAAATTCAGAGTCTTCATGGTTTTCCTAAAGTAATAGTAACAAGAAACTTTTGGAAATAATTATTTAATATGAGTGGAGAAACACTAGCTTCCATGAGTTCTACATATCAAACACAATCAAATGGTCAAACAAAAATAGTTAACAAATGTTTTTAAGGTTATCTACAATGTTACTCTTTAGAAAAGCAATCTTAATGGATGAAGTGGGCTCCTCAAGGAAGAATGGTAATATGATACTATCATACTACCTATCACATATCTACTAAAATTTCCCAATTTAAGGCCCTTTATGGATATCCAACTCCTAGTATCTCATACTTTTTGCAAGATAATTCCAAAGTATAGGAAACAGAGTCACATATGGAAAATACTAAAGAAACTTTGAAAATTATTATGGAAAACCTTCAAATGACATGAAACATGATAAAACAACAAGGGGAACAACATTGAAGTGAAATATAATTTGAGGAGGGTAATTGGGTATATTTTAGATTATAGCATTATAAGCAATCTTCATTCAAGAAAAAGAAGAATAAAGAATTAGCTCAAAATTGAAAACTGTTATGGCCCTAAATAATTATTCATAGGATTGCACAAGTGGTATAGAAGTTATATTTTCCTTCTTCTTGCATTCATAAGGTTTTTCATGTATCTTGCCTAAAAAAGGTTTTGGGAAAAATATGCCAATGTAAATAGAAATTCCAAAATTAGATGAAGAATGAAAGTTGATTCTTGAACCACAAAAAGTTATAGATAAACATTCTATATCTCTTTGACATATAACCATTATGAAGTACCTAATCAAGTGGAATAATATTCCTCTAGAAGAAGGTACATGGTAAAATGATCAATTCGTTATGAAATACCCACGGCTAAAGGGTTCGTTTGAAGTTTTGACAAAGGTTTTGTTATATGTTTTATATAACGTGCGGCAGAATAGTTTTATTGTTTCTTAAGGTCCCACACAGTGATCAAATTTGAAGGGCAAGTCCGAATTTCAATTAGAAGGGCATATATATATGTCGCCCTTCCATAATGAAAAGATTTTAAAAAAAAACTTTTCAATTGACCACAATAAATTATTTTTACATTTCATTTTCAGAAAGACAAAACCATCAATCTTTATATTAATAAAAGACTGTTACATATACAACAATGAAGAAGGCTCCATCTTTCGTTGCTTAAATATCTCATTGGAAATGTCAACATAAGTCTTGAAGACACTATTATAAGAGTTTGGATACATACCACCGGGATATAGGAGATTCTTATGTGTCAGATTGTGTAATGCAATTTTGACTTTGTCTCACAAGGAGCAGCAGCATGGAGGTATGGATTTTTCTTATAGAACTTTTTTATTATTATTTGAAACATTTTTTATAGTTATGAATACAAAAATGAAATTACGAGCATGGTGGACAATTAGTCAAGCTCATGATGCCAAACCATGATGATGTAAGTTTGGAATTTAACATTTTTACATGTTAAAGACAAATAGTC
Organism: Pinus albicaulis; assembly: GCA_034641835.2. Taxonomy (NCBI): domain Eukaryota; kingdom Viridiplantae; phylum Streptophyta; class Pinopsida; order Pinales; family Pinaceae; genus Pinus; species Pinus albicaulis. Next base: position 600,006,674 of record CM076574.1, read on the forward strand.
AAAATCACTGACAACTTAGTCTGCCATAATTAATAATCATTCCCTGTTCACTTTTGTTAATAGGTTTATGTCACACGATGATGCAGGGGCATTAGGCACTAGCCAGCAATGTAGGAGGTTTTGTCCACATGTTGTGTCTAGGAGGGTTCGAAAACATTTGAGTTGTAACAGCTAAGTGTCAATACCTCAGCTGACTGTATTACTTAGACTAGTTAGAGTTGTAGGAGTCGAACAGTTTCAGTTAGTTGAATTATTATAATTAGACCTTTTGATTTCTATAATGGTCCTCTCAGAGGAACCGAAGAGCCATATGTTATGTATATAAATTTTAATTCCTCGGATGAATAAAAGTAGAGAGGGAAGAGGAGAGTAGAGAGGGGATTTCTGCAATAAACCTGTGTGTGTGAACAATTGTTTCCATTTAAATGATTTCCAAGCTTATTTTCCATTGAATTATCTCGAACTGCTAATTGTGAAGAATTTTTTAACCGTGAGGCGATTGGGTACTGATAATTCCATTCTTTTGTCTTTGAATTCCCGTAAATTGTTGGATAACCCTGTGAACTCACCCCACCCGAAGGCGAGGTCTGTGTAGAGAACCGGGGTCGTGAACACTGTTCAAATATAAAAATCCCGCTTAATAAAGAGACAATATTGTTGTGCTTTCGGAACCTGACCCGAGGATTGGACATGAGTTAACAAAAAAAAGGATAGCGGAACCAGACTTGCACCCGTGGTCAAGCCTTGTACCAAAACCACGAGCGGAATCACAAAAGCAGGTTGCCCATATCGCACCACTTTTGTGGAGTAGGCGGTATTTCCTATTCGCGAGCGATTCCATAGGGAATGCAACACGTGGCAAAGTGACCCCCGGAAAACCACCATTTAACCCACTCCATCGCACATTAAAGCCCAACGTTGGAAGCCGAGCGAAATTGCCAAGAGTCGTTGATTTGGAGAAGGGCCATCGGATGGTGGTCGCACGTTGAACTTGCCCGGAGGTTAACTAAGGTGTGCGGAGGATAGCCAAGTACGATACGAGTGTTTGATTGGTTATTGATATATATAGGTGGGGCCGGAGTATAATGAAATTGTTTAATTAAACGATTGGTGGATAATTAGCATAAGTCTGGAGCGTGATTGTTGTAAGGCTGGGTGGTGAAATATAGAGCCGAAAGTTCATTACAAGTTATTTATTTAAAAAGAAACGTGGGGTATAAATACAAAGTGTTGAAAGTTAAACATTGGTTATAAGGATTGGAGATAATATAAAGTCGGGAATATAAATTAAAGTCCAACCATTGTGGATAGTATTTATTTATCAAATTCTACGAATTTGATAAATAAACCCGAAGAAAGAAGAATTCAATTAAGACTCAGGCTGGAGGAAAAGAACGGGGTAAACCAAGGGAAAATGCTAATAGAGCGATTGTAGACACACCAACTCTCCTTAGGGGTCCAATTTCAGTTTTGTTGCGTCACACGATGATCTCTCTTCTCTGGCGTTTACTTGTATTGAAGATCACTATTCTAGGAATAAGGAGTTATTTTCTCCAAAAATAACCCTAGCCAAACATTGACAATGCATCAAGGATATCTTTCTATGCTTCATAAGTACATATGTTCTACTTCTAAATCATGTCGTGGAAGTGGTTGTTTTGCTGGAAATTATTCACCAGTTGGTTTCATACCAAAGTCTTTTTCACATTTTCAGCATCCAATACATGAAAAAGATAATGGTTTAAAACAACATAAATATTTGAAATTTTGCAAGAATTGTCTGGCACACTTTGAGTATGAATTTTGAATTCAAGTGCATGATGTTGTATAGGATCAAGTGTCATTTTGAATACCAAATGTTTCACGAGAAAATTCTCAACATGCTACCCTGCAGTAAGGATTAAATGACAATATTGCATCAACTATTTCCATAATAAAAGTGCACCTCGGCCATAAGACTAAAAAACTAAAAATGTTGTAGATCTATCAATACCACACAATAAAATGTATTCCACAAGGCCAATACTGTATGAAAAATGAAAAGGAGTTTGCAACCAAAAATACCTTAGGCAACTAATTCAATTAGATACACCAAACCATCAGAAAAAAGGAAAACTAGCCTACTTGGCCCCAATATTTTCAACTGGGTCCTCTAATTCAACCAATAAAAAGGCCAAAACCATAGCATTGAGATACATTTCATTACATTGTCAATAACAATAAAATTTGACTCAGCCATAACCCTTTCCTTTTATTGTTGTGAAAAGCTTTATGCATTACTTTAATATTGAATTATGAACTGTAAAGGAACTTACAAAATGTGACATTACGAACCTGGTCAAGCGCACAAGCAAAAATATCTTGGACATGACCCTGGTTGACAAGTTGTATTGCTCATGATGCAAGAGGATTTGTACCTGCACTGCCGAGTCAATCAAAATCCATCATTATCTATACAATAAATACAAGTAATTGATGTAGTATTTTTTACTCTAAGATGCATTCTTATGATAATGTTAGAACATATGTTGAAAATGTCAAAACATACCTGAATAAGCTCCTCTTCATTTCAAGAACAATTTATTGGAGTCGCATGAACTTGGAACAAGCCTCCCACGATCTGAAAGAGTAGCAAATAAGTCAACAGTGACTTTTTTGTTGCTACACTGGATCGAGGGAGGTTTGCTCCAAGATTAAATCGCTCCAATAAATTATTCTCTACTAAACAGGGCCAACCATGTGAAGGTGGAAGCTCTTATGGCCCCTCACCCCCCCCCTCACATCACTCTCAATTCCCAAATACCCAACTATATTTCATTTTTTACTTTCATGAGAATAAAAAAAAAATATTCAATAACTAATAAAAAGACGATTCAACAAAAAGTACGCAAGGAAACATTTCAATTAATGCTTGACATAAAAATAGTATGATAAATGAGTTTTTTTATATAATGCAAAAAACGTTCGAAGTATGGTAACGTTTTTCTTATAATAATACAATATTTTACATTATCGAATTTTCTTTTTCTTCTTCCTATTTTTAAAGCTCCTAATTACATCATCAATATCATCATGCTCTGCTCTTGTTTCGTGCCTTTCGACCCGCACTGCTGACCTAGTTGCGTAGTCACGATGTCTGGTCTCATCCAGTGACGGGGCATCGCCTACAAAAATAGATAATATTAAATTTTAATTGTCAGTTTTTAAATATCATTGAACTAGTTCGGTAATATTAATAAAAAAAATTTCAATGAGATTATTTACCTGGTGCACCAGTGGTCACCGTTGGGACTGTTGCCCTGTCTTCCTCTCTGGTGGTAAGATCCTCAAGGGAAACATTCTCTGTCATTTAAAAAAAAAACGTTATAAGGAAAACCATCAAGGTATAATTAGAAAAAATTATAAGTGGAAATTAATTACCGTCACGGCCCTCACTGATAGTAGCATTGTCGGCTTGGTCCCTACTACAATGATCAGGTTGCACGTGAGGATCATCTACATTTGGCTCTAAAACTGGGTTATTTGCGTCGTCGGTAGTGTTGCTCCCCTGATTTAAACAAATTTGTTAGACATTAAATTTATGGATGAAAACAAACATATTGAAAGGTTAATGTTTTACCTTATCAGGCATTCTGGATCTTGGGACCTGCCCCAAGCTTATGCGATGTTCAACTATGGCTTGATAGCCAAAATGGAAAGCGATATTTTTATCTTCCTCTGTAGTTTCTGTTCCGAAGTCATCACCCTACATTACATATGATTATGTATTTTTAATCATATTTGATAGGATTACAAAAACGTTGAAAGGCGATACAATTAATTATAAGATGTTTAGCTACTTAATTACAATTCTTGTGGCCAATTTCAAGTAGCCGCCCTGGCCTAGCTTGTGATGACCCTTTTTTTCAATCCTAGCTTGGTTGCCTTTGAGGTGTCAGGAAACCTAGCATCAAAAGATTAAAGTCAGATATGACGTAGCACACTTTTATTTTAGACATAGAGAAAATTCAAGCTATTGAATTAAAGTTGTAATTTACCTTACGGGTCCAGTTGGCATTTTTCCTTCTTTATTTTCCCTTTTCTCTTTTCCGTCATGGATGAGTGCTCTCCACTCACTCTCTGGAACTGTGATAGGACACTCATATCTAGGGTTAAATTTCAATTGCGTCCTATAGGTGTCCCTGGTATATTTCAAATATTTTCCGGCTACCCGAGCCACCGTTGTTCTGTCAAATGTGTCGACCCCAAAAAGGGCTTCTAGATAATCTAGAAGTTCTTTTTTCAGGTTGGAATTCTGGGAATTCCACCCTGTGCGTATGGTTGGGCCAAAAATTACCAACGCATGGCTCTCCAGAAACCTGTAGAACTCATTGTTTCCTAGACAAAAAAAAAAAAAAAGAAGAAGAAGAAGATATTATCATTAATTTAGAAATAAAAATCATGATAAATATGTTTTAGATAAAGTACATGAAATAGTTAAAATATTAAAATTTACCTGGGAGTTGTACATGCTTTATAGGGACACCTTCATCGTTCACCGACAACGTGCCATTAATGGTCCCTGTGGAGCTGACACGTGTAGCTCCAGGAAACGCAATAATGTAGTTAGCCATATCAGCCTCATCATTGCCAACACGTTCAGCGGTTAGCTGGGTGTCTGCCTGGGCAGGGTGTGTTTCTTGGCTGGCACCTAAAGGAGTAGAAGGTGTACAAGAGGGTTGTTGGGCGATCTCTTGCCCTTGTGTCCCACTACCAACAACACCGGGTTCAACAAGTGCCAGAAAACGCTACATACAAAAGAACTTTTTGTTAGTTTAGTCAATGTAAAAATTAAAAATCAAACTATCACAATTCATCTCATGCAGAACAAAAAAAATATCCTTTTGAATTTTTATTATTACCTGATATGTTTCTAGCTGGCTCATAAGTTTTTTAATCCTCTCTTCTGTTTCAGGTGTTTGAGGCGCGTCTATCAAAGTATTAAATTCCAACCTTGCATCTCGTGCCTTTTTTCACAACAAGAACACTAGAGATAGGGATGAAGAAAGCTCTTCCTCAAAGAGGGAATCATCAGGCGTACCATGGCTAGGTGTCTGCATATTTGAACAAAATTAATATTATTTCAATTATGTAAATAATTAAAATACCTGAAGATAGAGCAATGCTGGCACTTTACATGTTCTTCCGCTGGCCTCTTTCCGCGATCATCCCGTCTCGGGGTTGTTCCTGCACTGCTCTGATCAATCTGCCACATTGCAATAAAATTATAAATGTAAAAACTTGAAAACAATATCTAACTTGAAAACACAAAATGAAAACTGAAATAATTTCTAATAACACACCGGAAGACAGAGTTAGAGTTTCAAATATGCCTTGCATTGAATTCAGTCCTGGAAACATGTCATTGCACATTAAGGCACCCAAACAAGAGACGATTTGACAATGAAGACCTTATTGAATATATTGTTGGAGCAACTTCTAGTAAACTTGTTGTGAAGACCTTGAGGATATTTTTGGAGCAACATTGTTGAAGCTGATGGTATAGCATTGTTGGAGGCGATCTTGAAGGGCCTTGAAGTGAAGCTTTTGGAGCAACTATTGAAAAATCCTTAGAGCATTTAAGTAAGGCACTTTCTATCTTCCATCACCTTTTTCCTTTCAATATCCTTTAAGCGATTTTGTTGATATTTAATGTTTGAAATCACGTTATAATTCCTTGATTATATGTGTTTGGGGACTAGAATAATTTCACACTAAACCATGCAAACTTAAAAGTAACTTAACGGATCCATAAAGTAATAATAATCATAATTCCTAATTTCCTATTGTACGATATGATGCAAATTATTCAAACATGAAGCAATGAAGACATGCAATGTCCGAATTTCAAGATTGATGAACCAATACAAGAAGTTAGAAACTACAACTTTGATTCAATACTCTGTGTCCTAACTCCAAGAAGGAATCTAGTTTGTAGTACAAAACATGCATTGTGTATTATCAATTCTTAATTGACAAAAACTAAAGGTCATCTACCTCATCAATTCCTTCCCATTTTTTGTTTTTATGTTATATTCCTTATAAAAGTGTCAAATTTCTCTCAAAGTAAGCAACCACTGAATAAAATAAAAAATAGTTGAGATATGATTGAGAAATGGTCATTTATTTTTTGAAAGGATCTTCACAATTTCTTTGGTTGTTTTTCATCTCAAGAAACAAGAAATGACCTAAGAAACTATCGTGATGTAATATAAGAAACAACACGGTGCAATGGCCATTTTCAAAGCCAAATGATGCCCATTGAGGACATGGCCTTTATTTGGTTCTTGTTTCATAGGAGCTTCGAGTAGAAATGGAACTTTGTTGTACCATTTCCAGTAGTAAAAAGGGAAAACCTTCTTTTTCCATGGGAAATAATTTACCTTTCCTTTTTCAAGATAATCTAAATCACAAGAAATATGAACTATACTGCACACATTCTTGGATAATGTGAAAGTGGAAAAGGAATACCCTACACAAGTGATGCACACATGTACATTTGAACACTAATAGATTTTTGTAGTTGAAATGCGATGCTTGTTTTCATTTAAATGTAGGGTTTTTAAAGCAGGGAGAAATAATGGCTGCCAAATTAATAAGCGTTTCTTTGGGAAAAATTTAAATATTGTATTGGGTGATGAAGATAATAGAGGGTATTGAATCTTGATTCTTGAAATCTAGAGAGAACCCTACAGCCTAACACAATCTAATGGAATTTACCAAAAAAACCCAAATAGAGTCAACCCTACTATAGGAGGAAGGGCCTGCAATAAGAACTTACCATTTTGCAAGAGCTGAGGGCGAATTCTGTTCTGCAAGAGCTGAGGGTGAATGCTGTTCTGCAAGAGCTGAGGGCAAATGCTGTTCTGCAAGAGCTGAGGGCGAATGCAGGGCGAATGTTTTTCTGCAAGAGCTGAGGGCGAATGCAGGGAAAATTCTGTTTTGCAAGAGCTCAGGGCGAATGCTGAGGGCGAATGCTGTTCTGCAAGAGCTGAGGGCGAATGTTGAGGGCGAATGTTTTTCTGCAAGAGCGGAGGGCGAATGCGCGCGCGATATCAGACGTTAATGTAGCACGCATGTACATTTGAACACTAATATATTTTTGTAGTTGAAATGCAATGCTTGTTTTCATTTAAATGTAGGGTTTTTAAAGCAGGGAGAAATAATGGCTGCCAAATTAATAAGCGTTTCTTTGGGAAAAATTTAAATCTTGTATTGGGTGATGAATATAATAGAGGGTATTGAATCTTGATTCTTGAAATCTAGAGAGAACCCTACAGCCTAACACAATCCAATGGAATTGACCAAAAAAACCCAAATAGAGTCAACCCTACTATAGGAGGAAGGGCCTGCAGTAAGAACTTACCATTTTGCAAGAGGTGAGGGCGAATGCTGTTCTGCAAGAGCTGAGGGCGAACACTGAGGGCGAATGCTGAGGGCAAATGCTGTTCTGCAAGAGCTGAGGGCGAATGCTGTTCTGCAAGAGCAGAGGGCGAATGCGCGTGTGATATCAGACGTTAATGTAGCTATTGCGACGGATACGAAACAATAAAATAATTTTTATGTAGCGCACATAAAGTTTCATATTTGTATTTAGCGCACATATAAGTGTCGTTATACCGATGGAGGAAAAGGCATCGCTATTGCGACGAAGGCCTCCAAACGTCGCATTTACGACACTTAGACATTGTCTCGCAGTTGCGACGTTTAGAGGCAGTCGTCGCAATAGCGACGCGTTGGGCCATAGTGTCGCAACTGCGACGTCTTCCTCCAAACGTCGCAATTGCGACACTTTTCTAAGTGTCGGTATTGCGACACTTTTCTATAAACGTCGGTATAGCAACGGTTTCGGGTGGGATGGAAAAAATTTGGGGAAATTTCTGACATTTCGTCAAAAGCGTCGGAACCAAGTGTCGGAATTTCCGCCGAATGTAGTAGTGAAGTGTTCCTCCAAACATCAGGCCTTATAGATATCCTTATTTCCAAAAGAGCGAAATTGAACGTATAATTGCAGAAATGTTAGAGGCTGGTATAATTCAACCTAGTCAAAGTTATTTCTCTACTCTAGTAGTATTGGTGCACAAGAAGGATGGATCATGTCACATGTGTCCGGATTATAGGGAGCTCAATAAGCTCACTATTAAATATATTTTTCCCGTTCCCGCAATTAATGAATTATTGGATGAATTACATGGAGAAATTTATTTTACCAGGTTGGATCTTCGTTCTAGATATCATCAAATTAGAATGAGGAATGAATATATTCCGAAAACAACATTTTGAACTCATGAGGGTCATTATGAATTTTTTTTCATGCCTTTTGGCCTTACCAATGCACCTTCTACATTTCAAGGGTTGATGAATTCCATTTTCAAACCCTTCCTTAGAAAATTTGTGCTAGTATTTTTTGATGATATACTAATCTACAATAGATCTTGGAAGGATCATGTTCAACATGTTGACAGGGTGCTCAAACTATTGGAGGAGAAAAAATTATATGTAAAAACATCCAAATGTTTCTTTGGAGCACAAGAGGTGAAATATCTAGTTCATATTGTATCTCACGAGTGTGTTAAGGTAGACCCTAACAAAATTAAATCCATTAAGGAATGGAAATTCCCCACAACCATAAAGAACTTGCGAGGATTTCTCGGGTTAACAGGGTATTATCAAAAGTTTGTTAAGGATTATGGGAAAATAACAACACCTATAACAACATTAGTGAAAAAAGATGCATTTTCATGGACTCCTGAAGTAACTAAGGCTTTTGAATATCTTAAAGAGGAAATGTGCCTAGCACCGGTCATAGCTACGCCAGACTTCACAAAAAACTTTATTTGGGAATGTGATGCCTCACAGATGGAATTGGTGTTTTTTTAATGCAAGAAGGAAGACCCCTTTTCTTTTGAAAGTTGTCCAATCAAAGGAAATTATTTACAAAAATCTATTTATGAGAAGGAAATGTTAGCAATACTACATGCACTAAAGAAATGGCGAGCTTACCTAATGGGAAGACACATCAAGGTAAAAACCGATCATGATAGTCTTAAACACTTTTTGGAACAAAGACTATCTTCAGAAGAGCAGCAAAATGGGTCACAAAGATGTTAGGTTATGACTTTCAAATCATCTACAAAAAATGGAAGCTAAATGTTTTTTCATATGCACTCTCAAGAAATAATGAAGAGGTGGAAGCATTGCTTTGTGCCATCTCTATTATCCAACTAGATTGGATAACCAAAGCATGGGATGAATGGAAGAAGGAAAAAGTGTGGACACTCATTCAAAAGTTGCAGCAAGATCCTAGTACATATGATACATTTAGTTGGAAAAATGATTCCTTATGGTTCAAATGCCGCTTATATCTTTGTCAGAATTCCCAACTAAAAAAAAATATTCTTTTGGAATTACACACTTCTCCTTTAGGAGGACACTCAGGATTTTTAAAAACTTACCACAGAGTGAAGAAATAATTTTTTTGGGATGGCCTTAAATCTGATATTCAAAATTTTATGGCGAAATGTTTTGTTTTCCAGCAAAATAAAGTTGAGACAACTAATACCCTAGGTTTTCTACATCCTTTATCCATTCCAAGTCAACGTTGGGAGGAGATTTCAATGGATTTCATCACAGGTTTACCGAAGTCCAAAGGAAAGAGTGTCATCATGGTGGTAGTTAATAGACTTACCAAGTATGCAAACTTTTGTGCATTGTCTCATCCATTTAAAGAAAGTAAAATTTCTACTATATCTATGGAAACAATTCAAAAGCTACATGTATACCGAAATATTATTGTAAGCGACAGAGATCCCATTTTTACTGGAAAATTTTGGACTGAATTATTTTCTTATTTGGGTACTCAACTAGCTCATAGCGCATCTTATCATCCTCAATCCAATGGTCAAACTGAGATAGTGAATAAATGTTGGGAAGGATATCTTCGTTGTTTTGTATCTGATAAAAAAACACAATGGGTGAAGTGGTTACCTCTCATTGAATGGTGGTATAACACTTCCTTTCATACTGCAGCAAAAATGACCCCATTTATGGCACTTTATGGATATCATCCACCGTCCATCACATCATCTTTAAGAGAAAATTCTAAGGTTCAAGCAGTGGAAGATCACATTGAGCATCAACAAGAAGTTCTCCAACTCTTAAAGGATAACCTAAATTTGGCAAAAAATCGAATAAAACAACATGCTGATCAACATCGCAGCGAGAGAAGTTTTGATGTAGGAGACTGGGTATTGTTATGGCTACAACCATATAAGAAAATGTCCCTTAAGAAATCTAAGAAGGATAATAAATTATCGCCAAAGTACTATGGTACTTACAAGGTGTTGCAAAATATTAGTACTATGGGATACAAATTGGAGCTTCTTGCTTCTTCGTGAGTGCATCCGGTTTTCCATGTTTCATGCTTAAAGAAGGTTATAGGTGAAAAAATTCCAGTTCAAACAATATTTTGAGAACTTGATGAGGAAGGAAAAATCATATTGAAACCTGAATTAGTCACAGAAACAAGAACTCGACAGCTACGATATCGATAAATTTCAGAGTATCTCATCAAGTGGAAGAACTTACCCACTAAAGATTCTACATGGGAGGATGAGAATTTTATACAAAAGCACCCAGATCTACTCAAGCATTGAGGACAACAATTTTTTGAAGGAGAGGGGCATGTTAGGTCCAGATATTACTAGTGGAGTCCCTTATTTTTGTTATTGTATCCCCCTTATTGTTATTGTTGTACCCCTGTAACCCCAATATTCTTATTATTGTGCCCTTACATTATTATTTTTAGGTCAGATAGGATTATATTGTGGCCCCATGGACTCCTATGTATAGAAGGAGGTTTTTTCATTTGTATCATCTAAGAATTTTCCATTTATGTAATGTAAAGGAGGTTTCCCCCTCGAAGTGGCTCATTTATAAGGCATTGATCTCTTTTCTTCTATTTTTGGAGAAAGTTTCATAACAATCAATATGAAAACCTTGATGCCGATAGAATAAGAAATACAATTTCCAATACAATCAGGAAGACCATAATGAAAAAACTCACATATATTTGTATGGTTTGATTCTAGAAAGTAAGCTACAAGTTCCCTTGTGTATGTGAGACACTAAAGCAAAACATTTGCAAAGCAACTGTGCATATTGACCAATAGAAAGGATCTTATATTAGAACCACTTATTGAAATTAAAATAGAACATCTAAAAGATATTCTCATTATATCATACAACATTAAGAATCTCATAATTTATGGTATTTAAAACAAAACATGATATAAACACAATCCTTATTCCAAATAAAATGAATACGAAAAACATTCAATTGCCAAATTTAACACATTTTTACATCGTAAAAGTTACATGTTCCCACAATTGATCAGACCACATGGTGGCAACCTTAACTTGTTCCATATGAAAATATCCATGAATATTTAATAGGGAAAGAATACTTGATCCATCATATATACATCAATAGTACTAAATAAAAACATTATTTGCAAATTCCATTTATTTAGTGAAAGTGAAAAATAGCAAAATTTATTGGGCAATTAATGAAGCAAGAATTTCCATGATAACCAAATGCATGATATTACCATCAACCTTTTTAGGCTTTTCCAAAATTCCATTAATACCTCCATTGGAGGCTGTAAATGGTACTCTAGTGTCGGAAGCTTTCTCCAACGAATCATTTTTCTTACAAGTTCCAAATCAATTGGGTGAATTGCTGGAATTAGTGTTAGAGTCCACGACAACGAGATCTGTAGTATCTTTACAATCTAGTTTGTGACCTTGATTCTAATTCTTAGTTTGGCATTCCGATGAGCTAAAACCAAAGGTAAATTCATCATCAAAATGCAGCTATAGTAGATGTTATGGCCTCAAAAATGTAAATAAAGTATGATTTTTATATATAATAGTATTATCTTGGCACTGAGTAAACTAACATCCATCTTGGATTCTTGGTTTTTTGTCTTTGCATTTGTATTTTTCAAATACAGATGAAGGCAAGGGCTCTCACACTAGCTACAGTACTCTAGGTCCCACCACTAGTTTTCATGGTAGGACAAAGTTCATACTATTCACATGCATTTATTAAAAGAGATGCAGGAGCATCTTCGGTAAGTTTCATATGTGGCATGTTTTGTTCTTTGGCTCACAACCTCTTGAGATTATCCAGTTGTCTATAATTTCATATTATACTTGTTTCTAGTTTATCTATTTATAGTATCACATAACTCTAGATATACTTGCATTGATATACCCATTGATGGTACCTTATCTAGCCATCTCTAGTTAGAGCTTCATGAAACTTTAATTTTATTTTAAGTGTATTGACATTCTAAAATGTTTGTTTTTCTTTTGCAGATTTGATTTTCCAATGTGCTCTAAATATGTCTGTGATATGTCTAAAGTATTGGAGAAACTTGACCGAGAGGTAGCTATTTTCGTTTTTATAATTGCTAAAAGAATTGTAGGTTTTAAACCTGTACAGAAATTATCTGCAAACGAATCTTAAAAACATAAAATAAACAATAGCGAGAGCATAAAACATAAAACAGATATACACATATATTTTCCCTTGGATCCCAAATCAGGACGACCAGCTTGATTCTTCATTATATTCCTTTTAGTGTTACAACACATATATATACATGCCGAATGATACATAAAAACCAATCCATTAACCCTGAATTAGAACATAACCGTAGTTCCCTTGACTGGATCTACAAAATACCAGGGGTTGAAAAACCATCATGCCCCAAAACCATTTGCAAACCCATGCACAAAACCATGGGTGGGTTCGCCGACCGAAAAATAAGGTCCAATTTTTTTTTTCCAGGGCGTTGCCCCCGACCCCGAACAAGGGGGGTTGTTGCCCCCCCTCGTGACCCCCCTGCTGCGCCCGGTGCAATGTATAGGGGCGGATATCGCCCCCCCTATAACCCCCTTGCATGTGACTAGTCGTGGAAAGAATATAACACATACCCAACAAGAATTTTCTTATTGTATAATAGAATAATATTATTTATAGATAATTCCAAAACAATATAAGTCAAGTGAAATGATACTAAATTTGGCTACTTCCAATGATTGGAATTGTGCCTCTGCCACCTCTGGCACTCAGAAATGTACTTCCAGTTAAATTTGGAATATATAAAGGAGGATGTTGTAAAAAAAATGTTGCAAAATACCACTTAAGAAAATTTGGTAGAAAAAATAGACTTGTATTAAAAATTTATGATAAACACTCGAGAAAGGAGCTGAAGCTATACATTTATGAGCCACAAATTCAAAAATTAATTTGTTTCTCCTATTTTGGACCTGGGTTAAAGATAGGTCCTTCGTAATCTAGATTTTTTGACCCACTAGTAGCTATCATACCTCGTATATTTTCCAAACTAAGGTTTGATGGCATGATGAGGACAATCCAAACACAACTAAAGCTTGCTGTCACCTTTACAACAATACGAACTAATCTTATTTTACTTTAATGGAAGGCTTAAGTTAGGCTTCTAAATGAGGCAAGTTTTGAGCCTTTATTAGAGACCTCAAATTGTTTATAAATAAGAGCATTTTTACATGTTTGTTTAAAGTGATTCGAAATTGGTACTAAGAAGCATCCAAGGGAAATAAATAATCTATCATGAAGGAATCAAAACCCTAGGAATTTTAATATTAGGAACCTATAGCATGACAGGAATACTAAATACGATGCAAATGATGAATTAGGCATTTCCCTGGATCAAAAGGATTAGGTTATCAAGGAAGCATAGTGATTTTGGAAATTAATAATAAATATTTGTTTATAGTTTGGATTCTGATTTATTGGGTTTGGTTCTATTGATCCATTAACGTGCCCTTTTGTTTTTGTATCATAACTAGTTCTAATGAGTATATTCTTATAGAACCATCTCATTGGACAACACTTACATTTGCTCATTAGGAATGGAAAGAAGGATAACATTGGCATTACCTCATGTATATGGCCCTATTCTCGAAGGCTCTAGTAATGAAGGGTGTGTAGAATCTTCTCCAGAAAAGGCACACAGAGGAATTAATGAGCAACATATACTTCTTCCCTCCAGAGTACAGAATATTGGATAAAGTATCCAAGGAAGACAATAAGAGGAGGCTCAATGGTGGAAAATTTTAGTTGAAGACTTCCCTCTCATAAAACAACAGTTAGCTTTTCTAATTAGGAATGGGTAGAAGGTTATAGTTGGTACTAGCTCATGGATAGGGGGACATGCTCCAAATATATCAAGATTTGTTTGAGACATGTTACGCTTAGAACACACCTTCTAACTTCTAATTGATGTGTACAACTCCCCATCCAAAAATCGAGGCATTCTGCAATCAGGATGGAAGAAGGAAACACATATCCATGTTCAATATGCACATGGAATTGAAATGGAATATTTCATAGGAGCACTCAAAAATACCTTTTTTAGGCCAAATGGGAACCTTGACCTTCTAATATGGGTAGCAAATAATGAGGTTGGAAACTACAATATAAAATTAGGTTACAAATAAAAATTTCATTCCTTGAATTCCTAGAACCTTTAAACTTGTATCTCATTTGGAAGCTCCAAGATCCTCTTATAACCAGAATCTTCCTATGGATAGTTCTAATAACAAAAAATCCTACATGAGAAAACATAAAAAAGAGGTCCTGGCAAGGCCTAGGAATTTGTAGAGTGTGTAAGGAAAACTCGGAAAATGTGTATGACATATTTCTTAAGTGTCATTGCGCCAAGAAGTATGAATTGCCTCAAAATATATGACTGTGGGGAAGGAGAAATAATCAAAGAAGCCTTAGAATATTGGCCAGAAAATAATAAGGTATAGAAGGATAACTACTCCTTGCGAAAATTTATTCTCTCGGATATTTTGATAAAAAATATTTTTGCCTTGATTCAAGATACATGATTCTCATCTCTTTGAATCTTCCTTAAATAGATGGAACCTACCTTATCTAGTCAAAAATCCCCGAGAAAAAATACAAATTCCAACAAAATCATAAATCTCCACAAGCTCACCACATGGTTTCCTTGACATTGCATTAAAATATATACCACTCAAACTAACCAGGGAATCCTAATCATCATAAATTCTAGCCATATTCCTTTTGAATCTCAATTAGGTGCAGTGTAGGAATAAAATTTGCCACTATTTTGGATGATTTTGGTAGGAAAATGATTGAGAAATTTATATATTTATGGCGATTTCGAATTGGTCATTAAGTGGATGCAGGGAACCAGAAATAAATGAAGGATTCAATTACAAAGAATTATCCGGTAACCAAACCTATGTCTCATTCCATCACATCTACCGAGAGTATAACCAAGAGGAATACACCAAATCCAGGCAGCAACAAGCAACTTTACAGAAGTAAAGGTTGCCACTATTTCAATGACTTCGACAAGAGAAGAAGGGTTTAGAAGTTTATATTTTCCAAATTCGACATCTATTTGATGTAGGGATCCAAAAATTAGAGGATAATTCAATTACAAGAGATTAGTTTAAAATGAAATATAACATAAAATAGTAATACATCAACAGCAATAAACACAAAAAAATTATGATTGACACAACAACTCTAAGGATAGATTACATGCTTGAGATGTGACATGAGGTTACAAGCTTGATTTGTGGACTCAATCAATGAACGTGAGATTCAAAGAGCCTTAATTTTTTTTAGGTTTAATGAATTTAAACCTCAAGGTTGAAGTTTGGCAAACCTTGTGATACAGATCACATCTATAGTGAGTACAACCAAGAGGTGGACACCATATCAAGCAGGCATATAGAAGAGAACCTAGTTCTCTACAACTCAAAGTTCCAACATATAGTAGGGAGGATACACTTCCACTAAGGAAAAGCGACTTATTATATGAAATCTCTTCCATCATTGAATTCAAATGTAGAAGAACATTTTTTGTTGATATCAGTTTGTGGATTATCCTACCTTGCAAGAAGAGCAGCCCTCAGGATTCCCATGTGCTCTTATTTTTTATAGTTGAAACACATTTGTAAATGCTAATTGATTCCTTTGTGTGTGGAAGGTCACTTCTAGATAAGAAACTTGTTTTTTATCTAGATAGATCATAAATGGCCAAGATCTTGCATGTAATCCTAGCAATGGGGCCATATCTCCAGGGCTCTCGTAATGAAGGGTGTGAAGAATCTTCTCCACAAAAGGTGTGCGGAAAAATTAAAGAGGAAAAGGTAATTCTTCCCATAGAGTACAAAACATTGGATCAAAAACCCAAGGAACAAAGTAAGAGGAGGCTCAATGGTGGAAACCTTTATTGGAGGACTCCCCTCTCATAAAACAACACTTAGATTTGATTATTAGGAATGGGCAGAAGGTTAGATTTGGTAATAACTCATGGATAGGGGGACATACTCCAAATCTATATATATTTATTTTATACATGTTATGCTTAGAACACATATTATAACTTCTAAGTAATTCTTACGACTCCCCATCTAGAAATGAGGGAATTCAGGAATGAGGATGGAAGAAAGCAACACATATTAATCTTCAAGATGCGCATGAAAATGAATGGAAATATTTCATAGGAGAACTCCAAACTACCCTCTGGTAGGGAAAATGGGAATCTTAACCATCGAATATGGGTAGCAAATTATGAGGCTGGAAGCTACAGGATAAACTTGGGTTACAAATCACAATGTCATTCCCTAACTTCATAGAAGCTTGAAGCTTGTATCTCATTTGGAAGCTCCAAGATCCTCTTATAACTAGAATCTTCCTATGGCTAGTTCTAATAACAAAAAATATTACATGGGTAAACATATAAAAGAGTTCATAGCAAGGTCCAGACATTTGTAGCATGTGAAAGGAAAACTCTAAAAGTGTCTCTGACATATTTACTTAAGTGTCTTTTCACCAAGAAGTATGAATTGCCTCGAAATCTTTGACTAAGGGGAAAGAAGGATGGGAAGGAGAAATAATAAGGTATAGAAGGATCACTACTCCTTGCCAAAATTTATTCTCTAGGATGTTTGTCTCACAATTATTTTTGCCTTGATTCAAGATACATAAGTCACATCTCTTGGAATATTCCTTAAATAGATGGAACCTACGTCAGTTAGTCAAAAGTTCCCAAGAAAAAATACGAAGTCAAACAAAACCAGAAATCCCCACAAGCTCACCACATGGTTTCCTTTATAGTGAATTAAAAGAGATACCACTCAAAGTGACCATGGAAATCCTGATCATCATAAATTCTAACCATATTTCTTTTGAATGTGGATTAGGTGCAGTGCAAAAATTAAGTTTTCCAATGTTTTTGATGAGTTTGGTAGGAGAAGGGTTGAGAAATTTATATATTTTTGGGGATTCCATATTGGTAATTAAGTGGATGTAGGGATGAAAAAATCAAAGAAACATTCAACTACAAAGAAGTATCTAATAACCACACCTCTCTCTCATTCCATCACATCTACCGAGAGTAAAACCAAGAGGGAGACACTGAATCCAGGAAATAACCAACAACTTCATGGAAGTAAAGGCTGCCACTATTTTGATGACTTTGGCAAGAGAAGAAGGGTTTCTAAGTTTATATATTCAAAATTGGTCATGTAGTTGATGCAGGGATCTAAAAATTAGAGGAACATTCAATTACAAGACAATAATTTAAAATGAAATATAACATAAAATAGTAATACATCAACATCAATAAATAGAAAAAAAAGTTATCACGGAGAAAAAAAATGTAAGGATATATTGTGTGCTTCAGATGTGACATTAGGTTACAAGCTTGAGATGTGGACTTAATCAATTACCATGAGATTTAAAGAACCTCAATTTTTTTAAGTTCAATGAATTTAAACCTCAAGGTTGAAGTTTGGTGAACCTTCTGACACAGATCGCATCTATAGTGAGTACAACCAAGAGGTGGACACCATATCAAGCAGGAATGTAGAAGAGAACATGGTTCTATGAAACTCAAATTTTCAACAGATAGCAGGGAAGAAACACTTCCACCAAGGCAGATCAACTTATAACATGAAATCTCTTCCATCCTTGAATAGAAATGTAGAAGAACATTTTTTGTTGATATAATTTTGTGGATTCTCCTACCTTGAAAACAAATCAACTCTTAAGATTCCCTTGTGCTCTTCTCTTTTACAGTTGAATCACCTTTGTAAACGTTTATTGATTCCTTTGCATGTGGAAAGCCACTTCCAGATAGGAAACCTTCATGTTATATGGATAAAGCCTAAATGGCATAGATCTTGCATGTAATACTTATGTAGAAATTGGACAATTTTTTTTGGAGTGAATTATAAAGAATGGTGACAAAAATATTTACCTTAGAGAATGTCAGTCAACAACAAGGTTCAATTTCATTACACCAGTATGCTTGTTATGAGCTCAACACATCACTTATGGAAATTGAAACTGGGTGGGAAGGATAACGATCGTTCCTCACAACCACCAAAGATAACTCCAATTGAAAACTTTCTTTATGGAGCTTATAATTAATATTATGATGGCCACATTTTTTTTGTAGCAAATTAATTCTCCTCTTCGAATAATTTAAAGCACATTATTTTAACAAGGCTAGGAGATATATATGGATAACTAGGAAAGGAAGGTTTGTCATTGTATGGGCTATTTTGATTCTCATATTTCTATTTCACTTCTTTAGAGAAACTTATATATTCAAATACAAATGAAATTCAAATCAAAATAAAATAGAGAAGCCTGATTATGAAGTTATTTCTCTCTCCGCTACCTTACAATGACGTTATTTGTTTTTGAATTATACTTGAATTTCACTGATAATAACCTAGATTTATATATTTATTTTAACACCAAATTGACATCATGGTAAACATACCAATATCCCATTAAGTCTGACCTAAATATGGATCAAATAATCCGAGCTTTATCTCATGCACGTGGCAGAGTAATTTCTGAGGTGTGAAATTTATTAGAGACACTATTTGTTAGTTTGCTTTGGTTAGAAAAATGGTTTGCTCTTGGTTTTATGTGACTTTCAATTTATCATTTGTAACATGTTGAGAAATGGAAAATAATAATGTGTGACATTTATCTTGCAGAAATTGATGTTGAATGAAAGGATATAGACTTTAACCAAGCTACAATCTAGTTTGGTAAATGCAAAAGAAAATCTCAAAAAGATGTCGACAAATACACCATATATAGAGTTTGAACACAAGTAATATATGGATTTTTCTTTTGCATATATGTTATTGTTTCTACCCAAGATATCACAACAAGAAAAATATTGATATTGTAGGAATTGTTTGAGGACCTCACTAAGGTCGATTTTTCTAATGTCCTACTTGATTGATACCTATCATGATAGGAAGGATTTAAACATAAATTAATATGTTTTTGAAACAAATCACAGTCAAAGTTTATATATATAGGATAAAAAAAATATCAATGCCTTCTTTTCGTTGTTACTTGACTTTGGGGTGGACAGGCTACAGGAAATGGATTGGAAAAAGGATGGGGATATAATGCAGAGCATGTCTTGGATATGATTCATTTCTTGTTGGAGATCCTTCAGGCACCTGAGCCATCGACTTTGGAAATGTCTCTAGTAGGGATTCCTATGGTTTTTAATGTTGTGATTCTTTCACCTCATGGTTATTTTGGGCAAGCACATGTTTTAGGAATGCTAGACAAGACGTTATTGGACATGTAAACAAAAATTCTTATAATTGTAATGCTCATTCCATGATACACTCTCTCTATTGTTTGATTGTATTTTGAATGTTTCTTTTTATTTTGTTTTGTCCTTTAACTATGAAATTTAAAATACTTGTTATCATGTCCATTTAAAAAACATCCAAAGCTTGAAGATGAGTTTAGTATTACATGATATTACTTGAAATCCTTAAGTTGTTTTGTGTTAGAATATTTTCATGACTATAAAAAAAGTTTATTTTCATGTTGTTATTTGAGTAGAGGTTGTCTATATAGTTTACCAAGTGCACGCGTTAGAGAATGCAATGTTGTTAACATAGTTACCGATCAAATGAGAAAATTACCTAGTACCCATTTTTTTGAGGTAGCAAAAAAAAACACCCGATTTTGAAAAGCAATGATGCAGAATCACCCTTTTTTTTGGAGCATTGTTTTGGCACTTTAAATTTCCTTATGACTTTTTGTTTTTAAATGTCACGAGTTTCATGTCGATTTTGAAAAGTGTTGATGTAGAATAAACTTTTTTTTTTTAGAGCATATTTTTGGAACTTTAAACTTACTTTGATTTTTTTTTAAATATCATGTCCATTTACAAAAATGGTCATTTTTTTAGCACTTTAAATTTTTTTATTTATCAAGTATCAACATTTGTTTTAAAATGCTAATGATTTTCATGCTAATTTTGAAAAGTGTTGATGCAACATGCATCCTTTTTGTTTAGAGCGGTGATTTTCAACATGGTAATAAGACATAAAAATAAAATAAAAAGACATGCCCAAAAAATTCAAATATAAAAAAATATAAAATAAAAAATAAAAAAAACTATTAAAAGTGTAAAAAAAACAAAAATAACTTGTTAAAAAAAATAAAAAATTAAAACACATATAAATAAAAAATAAATAAATAAATAAATAGAAGAAAAAATTCAAAATAGCTCATAATTTAAAGACAAACGATACAAATTTATATATATATATATATATATATATATAAAGTTAGAAAAAAAAAACATCATAAATAAAGAAAATGATAAAAAATAATTAAAAGTAATTGAAATTTAAAAAAAAATCAAATAATGAAAACACTAAAATTAAAAACAATTAAAATTCATAAATTTAAATAAATAAATAAAATTTTAAAACAATAAAAATTAAAACTAAAAACAAACACACATATATATATGAAAAATAAATTTTCAAATAAAAATAACAATTTTTTTTAAATTAAAAAAAAAATTAAAATAAAATAAATAATTAAATTTAAAAAAATAAAATAAATAAAATAAAATAAAAATTTAAAAATGAACTAAAAAATTATATAAAAAAAAAAAAAAATTAAAAAATTAAACTTATAAAAAAAAAGCTCTCCGCCGCTCGTTGGCTGCGTCCCATGTCCCCCTAGGGCAGCGACGATGCGGTTCAATCAATAGAAATTTTAACTATTTTTTATTTTTATTTTTATTTTTATTTTTTATTTTTATTTTTTTTTTAATTTGTTTTTTCTTTTTTTTATAATTCAATTTTTATTTTATTTAAAGTAATTTTTGATTTTTTTTAATATATTTTATAGTTTTTAATTTATTTGTTTTTTTTTTAATTTTTAGTTTTTTCTTTAATTTTAATTTTAAAATTGTTTAATTTTTTTAATTTTTTTGTATTTTTTTTTTTATTTTTTAATTAAAAAAATTAATTTTGTTAATTTTTTTATTTAAAAATGTATTTTCGTATATTTAAATGATTTTTTTTAATTTAAATTGATATTTAAATATTCTTTTTAATTTATTTTTTTTTTTTTTTTAATTTTATTTTATTATTATTTTTTTAATTTTAACTAATTTTAATTTTTAAATTTTTATTATTTTATTTTATCATTGTTTTAATTATTTGTTTTTTTTTTATTATTATTTTTTAATAACTTGAAAAAAAAAAAAGTTGTTTTTGTTTTTTTGTTTTTGGTTAATTTTTTTTTGTGTTTTTTTTTTTCCCCTTTTTAATTTTCTCTTGAATTTTTTTTGTTTATTTTTTATTTATTTATTTATTTTTTTTTTACAAGTGATATTTTATCTTTAATACCATGCCTAAAAATTGTTGGAATTTTATTTTCATAAAGATGATATTTTATCTTGAATGTCATCTTTGGATTTTCAAGGCTTTTTCGAGATACGATAATAGATTATCTTTAATACCATACGTAAACATTGTTGCAATTTTAAGACTTTTGATATTTTATCTTTACTGTCATGTTTATGGTTGAAATTTTAAGGTTTTTCAGAGTCATGATATTTTATCTTTAATGTCATTATTAAAAAATTTTGACAATTTACCCCGAAAATAAAAAGAAGTTATTCCACCATTAACACTTTTCATTTTCAAGGTTTTTTTGCACAAAACAAATTGACGATGTTATTCCAACAACAACACTTTTTGTTTTCAGGCTGATTTTTGCACACAAAAAATTGGTGACGTTATTCCAGCATCAACATTTTTCGTTTTGAAGTTGCTTTTTGCACACAAAAATTTGGCGATGTTATTCCACCATCAACACTTTTTGTTTTGAGGGTGTTTTTTCAACAAAACATTTGGCTTTTAGCATAATTTTAAAAAAAGTTGAAATTTGACCCTAAAAAAAATGTGTTATGGAAGACACACTTTTCATTTTTGGGTTGTTTTTCATGTTTTTTGAGTTTTTTGGGGCTAGAGTTCTCGTTTTGAGGTCATAGTTCCAGTTTGATCGGTAACTATGTTTGTTGCAAATAAAATGACAAGGGTTAAACATCACACCCCAGATAATTTGTTTTAACAAGTTATTTTACAACATGAGCTTTTTAACATGTAACTTAGTTGGCATGATTGTGCCTTAGATTTCTCTGAAGGTCGAATATAACTAAGTTACTAAGGTGTTCTTCTCTATGGTGATGTTTTATTTTCTTTTTTTATATAGTTCATATGGTGACATAATGGCCACTATCTCCAACTGAAAAAAATGTGTTTGATTTTCTTACTTTTATGGGGGGAAATGGCATTGACATTGTTGATGTTGAGGTATATGTCGTATAAATATTTTATATTCCACTTTAGTTTATATTCAAGTATTCATCATATTTCATGTCTTATACACTTCATTTTATCTTCTTTCATTTTCAAGAGAGGAACTCAATATTGATGATAAGAAATAGGAATTGAAGAAACATGAGAAAAATAACACTGAAGTGACAAATGCAAAATGAGAGATAGAAGATAATTGGTCAAGTGATACCCTTAGAGCCAATATCTTGCATAAGACACATACATAGAGACTAATGGTCAAGTCTTCAGAGTTGGTGAATTCACTTGTAATGCCTTCACAACACACCAATAATTTTTTGAAATGATAAAACAATATTTCATGTATAAATTGTATTCCAACCAATATTAAATTGAAAACTCATATTGTACTACTTCACATTTTATATAATAAAATTTATGTGGATGAAATTATTTTTATTTTCACTTGATATTATTTAGTCTATTAATCAATATATGTAACTTTGCATTATCATATTAGATGAACATGCACATTGTATGACATTTTGTTTAAATTTAGTCGCAAAATCATACTAATTAATTTATGTTGATTAATAATGGACACATAAAATCAATCTAAAACTACCAAATCAGTAGTTTATATTGATTAATGATGAACAAAATAAAATTAATATATGACTAAATTAGTTGTTTATAATTATTATGAATGAAATTAAATGAAATGAATAGAAACAACTAAATCAGTCGTTTATATAATGAATATGAAACTACCAAACAAGGATAAATGACTATTGTGAATGATAATTTTGTAATTACAAATAATAACTAAATTTTGCATATATATGACTATTAGTATCTAATTTACAGTATCTTATATGACGACTAAAATTTAGTCATCTTTCTTTGGTCATTAATTGGTTTCAAGTGATGACCAAAAATTGCACATATATGACTATTAGTAGCTAATTTATAGTATATCATAACACAACCAACATTTTGGTCATATTTCTTTGGTCATTAAATTATTTTCTCGGGTAACCATATAGTAATATATTCGTCATTAATTGCAAAAATTAATGACTAAATCAATGAATAAATTAATGACTAAATATAACACTAAATGATAAAATTGAGACAACCAATTAATGACTAAAAGTTGGTCGTGTTATAAGATACTATAAATTAGCTAGTATTAGTCACCGATTGAAAAATAGTCATTTATATGCAAATTTTAGTTATTTTTTAGTAAGTAAATGGTCATTTTGTACTAGTGGTGGAAATGAAAAAATAATTTTTGCATTCTCTAGAAGATCACAGTTTCTCAAAACAATATGCACCAAAATGAGTCCAAAGGAAAAAGTCCTTTACAATGTGTCATTAGGGTATATTTATACAAAAGGGTGACTCTTGGTCTACCCACGATTCTTGAGCTACCACATGACCTTCCAAATTCATATGAGTCTCTATTATCTATTGTAGTCTATATCTTACTATGCATAAGTCAAAGAAATGGTTATATTCTAATAGTTTAACAATAGATAATTTTGGAACATCCACATTTAATTCATGCACAAGGTATGCACACCAAAGCTTGTATTCAACTGCCACTTTGACTACCTTTTTCTTCTCTTCCCCACATTTGTGAAGACACTCTAAGTAATTTGGTATTAGGGTGTTCTTTTTTACCTTGACATAATTCGAAAAAATTACCAGGTTTGTGTATATCCTCACTAGTTATACCACGTACTAAGCAATTGCATCTTTTGTCATCTTTGAGTTCTCCATGATAGAGTTCAGTTTGAGAGGGCTGAGAAATTTCTAGATTTCCTAGAGAAATTATTCTCACTTACTCACTTCCATGACTGCACCGATAGAAGGGACATTTTGTAACTCAACCATTGATTCTAATCCCCTCAATAAATGTTTTTATGAAGCTAGAACTCAGTCCACATCCTTTGCTAATTTGTCTCATAATTGGATCTTGATGCGAATTTGGACTTTATAGTTTTGATAAGTTATTCAAATTTTTGTAGGGAGAGTCATTATCGCATCTGGATACTTGATAGTCCATTCACACTTGTTTTTTTACAGTTGTGGTGGTTTGTCTGGGCATAATTATTTCTCCTCAGTTTCTGTCGGTATGATTGGGAATGGTGTTATGGTTTGATGAAGCTTCATCATCTCTTCATAAAACACATATGTGGCTTCCTTTAAAGTTGCTACATCTTTCATGATGGATACTTGTAACTCTTTCATACTTAACTGGACTAGATGTAAAACTTTATTCTCTTCTTATAGCCTTATTTAATCTTCTTCAGCTTTACCATCTCTTTGCTCACAAGCATAGATATTTCCCTGAAGTTATACAATTTTTTTGTTCATATTTTTCAAATTTAACTTAGTTGAAATAAAAAAAAGGCGGTTCCAGCCGAAGCAATCATCTTACAGTTCATATTAGTATCCAATATGATCTCCGTCTCTATAGTTACTGGTAAGGGTTTGGTATGGTTCTTAGCATATGATTTTCTCCTTTCATGCATAATATTAAAGTTGACCTTATCAAAATTCAATTTAGTAAGGTCGAGTACCTCTTCCTCTTCCTCTTCTGGAATGCCAAATTATTTTAGTGGTAGGTGTCCACTGGTAATAGGGTGTACGGAGGAATATCCAATGGAGGGATATCAATCTGCATATCATACCCTTGACCCTAATATTGTTGTTGGAAATCGAGCTCATCTTTCTTATTGAGATGTTCTTGTTGCTTCTTCATTTCTTCATATTCTTGCCTCCTTTTATCTTCTTCAACTTTTCTCTTCTATTCTTTTGTTTTCTCTCTCGTCTTCTTCTATATTTCTTCTAATATCTTCATATTCCTTTCACTTTTTTTCTACCACCTCCTATTCTTGCCTCTTTCTTAACTCTTCTTCTTCTTTCCCTCTCTTATGCTCAGCCTCTTGTGCCTTTGTTTCTTATTCTTCCCTTTTCAGTTTCGCTTCCTCCTCCTCCTTCCTTTTCCTTTCTTATTCCTATTTCTATTGTTGGATATCCTCAGGTTGATGGCCTCCTAACTTTTGTGATTGTAGCACCAATTTGTTCCTTTTTCTCCTTATCTCCTTCCCTTTTCTGGAAAGAGCTACATTTATTTCCTCCATGGATTCTTCATCTTCATCTCCATCTTGCTCATCTAATAGGTATTCTTGTTCATTACTTTTATGTATTTTCTGCTTTCCCTCTAATTTTTGTTTCTCTTTGTTTATTTTGAGAAAGGTTGTCCTAGATTTTAGGTTTATGTTTTCTTGAGATTGTTCATCCTGATCATCCTCATTTTCATTATGTTCACTTTGACCTAATTACGTGGTAGAAATATACAAATTCCTAACTTTATCTTCATGAAAATTATTTTTTTTTACATATGACCAATTGAAACCTAGTTTCTTCCAATGGGTTGCCACAATTCCTCTTGGATCATATCTACAATGACTCAAATCCACAAAGTATAATCCTTTCATTTCTTCAACTTTTGTTTCAGCTTATTTAAAACTATCGAGGGTGTATGATCCAATAGTCAAAGGCAAGGAAGTCCAAGGCATTTTCTTTCCTTTGTGTAATGTTTTAGAGAGTCATGTGGTCAACTAATAACAAACCTCCTGCAAGAGAAGCCTATCCTTCACCAAAATGGGGAGAGCATGAGTGGGCTTATATGAGCCAAAAACTCTAATTCAGGTTCCTTCTTCAATGGGAAACCTATCGACCACTCTAATGATTATTTCCCTAGCTCTCTTCGAAATTCATGGATCATCTTCTCCAAAGAGAAACTGGTAAAATGGAGTGATGAATGACTCAGAATTTATTTCATGCACACTCTTGTATCCTCGATTCCATCTGATATTGTAATGAAGGTGCACAATTTTTTACATCTTAGAGATCCAGTTGTAGCTCCACCCTTTGAAATGACATCTTGCACACACTTCATCGAAAAAGTATGATTCCATATAAAATTCTAATGATTTTTCCTTCTGCAGGTTTGTAGATGCCTCTACATTGGTGTTCTGAGTTGAAGCAATAATTCTTTCCCTGTTGAAAATCGTTCCTCCGGTAGCAACGATGTACATGATAGGGATCCATTTCCCAAGAAAGGTGTTGATATTCAACCTGCCATATAACCAGCTCATCATTACTGCCATAAGTTGATAGAACTTCCTAAGACCCTTTATTTTGTAAACCTGATCAACCTTGACCCTGAACTTGGAAGGTTATTGCCACCGTGATTTTAGGATATCCTTACTAGAAATTTGGAAATCTAATAGCCACCTAGTGTTGAAGGTGTCTTCTCTATATGGTAGCTTGTAGTAGGCAACAACGTCTTCAATAGTAAAATAAGAAAAATATTTGTGTTTGATTATATTTATAACCCACCATTCTATATCAGCATTCTATAGTATGCAGTCAATGGTTTCTACACATGGGAAGACCTGTAGATTCATGGATATTTTGTGAATTCATGACCTCTTAATATTATGGTATACTTTGAAGTCCTCCTAGTCCTGGGGATTTTTTTTTGGGAGAATTCATAATATATATCAAATCATGAGAGCTTGATTTTCTTGTTAATGTTGCATATCATGTCCCAGTAGATTTTTTGTGGCATTCCCTCTAGAACTTCTTGGATGCTGCTCTTGTCACTTTTTCGGGAATACTTGACCACTAAATGTACCATCTCTCTAAAGAAATATGATATTTATATATAGTCGAGATAAATGTCACCTAGAATTACAAACAAGAAATCCCAAGATGAGAATGATGACATGAATAATATTAATCAGAGCAATGACTACAAAATGATATTTTAAATGTGGTGACTAAGATGAGATATACCGAGCCTAGAATTAGTTCAAGGGAAGGTCGTTGGGTCACACAATTTGAAGGTCACAAAACCATAGGAAAGTAAACCAGTGACTTGGAAAATAGTCAATTTTATAGAAATAAAGGTTTCTAGGTCACAACATAAGTTAGGTCACAAGGTCACAGAACAAGATAGGTCATGAGATTGAAGGTCGAACCATATCATTCTTCTTTGAAGTGTGACTTAGCTACTTTGGTAGCTAGAAGACGATTATGTGGTTTGAGGCGGGAAAAGTGACTTCTCAAGGTTAGCCATGAAATCTCATAGGAACTTGTGGATCAAAGAGGGCTAACAACATGGAGATACACTTCAGATGGGACTTGGTGCCCAAAAATGGGATGCTAAGTGGAAGAGTAGAGTCTTTGGATGGTTTAGGGTGATTTTAGCCTGAAAATGGCCCAAAGAGATATATAAGCCCTATCCGAGGAGGAAAATATAGAGCCTTGGGAGAAAATAGAGACAAATTGTAGGAAAAATGATTACAAGGGACTTGGAATGATGCCTACCTCAGGAGAGAAATTTTTTTCCTTCTCATTTTCTATCTTTCTCTTCCTCGAGTGCTTCAATCAACTAAATGAATGAACAATGAGCAGGAGTTTATTTAAAAATCATTCGCACGTACGGGGTCCAAGAGGTCGCAAGGTCACATATTAGGGGAGGTCACAAAACTAATGTTTAAATAGATTGTGACCTGACAACATGTGACTTCAAAGGCTTGTGGTTTCTTTAGGTCACAAGGTAGATTGAGTCACGAGATTGGAGGCAAGTCACATCAAAACTTCGTGACTTGCAGACTATGCTTTGGTGATTACTACAAGTTATAATGTTGTTTATTTTATAATCACATGAGTTGTGCAACCTAGTGAATTCACGGCTTGGCGAATTCGGCTAATAAGTTATTCTTGGAATGGGGTCGCAAGTAACAATTTTATGTCTGACAGTAATGTTTATATTTGTGACTTGTGACCTTGAGAAAGTTAATATTCTTTTTTGGCAATAACAACTTTAAATTTTCTCAAGTTCCTAGGAAAAATTGACTTACGATCGGGATGCGAAGACTCATTAGGTTGTAAACAAAGGAGAGAAGTCTCATGAGGCGGCTCAAAAATTTTGAAGAGGTCAAATTTTTGGGTTGTTGTAGCAGCTACAAAAAATAGTGATTCACTAATAGAACCTCGATGTCTCTTCTTTCCATTGATCTAGAGTGAATTTGATCCTTATGAATGTGTTATCCCAATCCTCATTGGTCCCACAAATTTCTTCATGTTAACCTTAGTATTGATCAGAAGCACCTCACTACTTCGACTTAGCTTATCAAAGATGCAAACAAAGAATGTTACCAATGACTTGAAATAGGGGTCCAGATAATGATATATTCATTGTAAATTTTTTGGTATTTTAGTTATGGATCTATAATCCTGCTCCGCTTCCAGCGAGCATGGATAATAACCCATTGGAGTTACTCCCTAGAAATAACAAACATTGCTCCACTGCGAGCAGTCCTG
The DNA here is from genome assembly GCA_034641835.2 of Pinus albicaulis. Taxonomy (NCBI): domain Eukaryota; kingdom Viridiplantae; phylum Streptophyta; class Pinopsida; order Pinales; family Pinaceae; genus Pinus; species Pinus albicaulis. Next base: position 600,035,873 of record CM076574.1, read on the forward strand.
AACAGTACCTGGGCAGAGTCATTCCATCACCTCTCTACATAGGAATCCTTTATTAATACTTTACCCTTTATTTAACTTCATTTTATTATATTCTCATTAGCATTTATTTATTAGGAATTCATTTTTTTAGGGCAGATGAGGGATCCAAACTTATTTTACATGCAAGAGGTTGTTTCTCATTTTCAAATAATTTATTGTCTTCCCGAAATGTGTGTTACTCATTATAGTTTTCCTTTCCCTTTTTCAATTTAGTGAGTGTGAACCCATTTTCCAAACTATATATCCAAGTCACGAGATAGGGTGCCTTGGATAATCAGAGTTCCCCATTGAGACTGGTCTTCACATATCATTCAAGTTGTGAGTTTAGAGATATTCAAGGGAAAGCACAGATAAGAGTAAAGTTCAGCCATTGGTGTAAGAGTTACCAAAAATCTCAAGGGAATTCAATTGAGAGATGTCCAAGAATTATTTTTTCATGCTAAAACTATTATTCATGAACTAAACTATCATGACAGAAATTACATGAAGGAAAACAAGACTAAATGCAGGGATGAAAGGAAATATGCAAGAATACGACTAGGAGCTAAGTGTAGAAATGACAAGGAAATGGAAAAGAAAACTATATTACAGGGATAGGAAAGTAACTACGAAATCTTCTAGGTGAAGTAAAGCTTGAGGTCTTGGCCGTTTACGGGAAGGGGCTCAAACCTCCCCTCCAGGGTTTGTAAATAGTAGTTGTGTTGGGAAATTTTCTCTCTAGCCTAAAAAGGTTCGGTCGACAAGGATTTAAATTTAGTATGCTTTCCTTTGACCTCATTGTATTTATTCCATTTTAGGACTAGAAATCCTATGTTAAATTCATTTATACCAACATATTTCTTATCGAACCATCTCTTGATTCGGTTTTGGTGTACGAAAAAATTTTCTCTAACCTTTTGTCTTTCTTCTACAATTTTTAGCAGAGTGTCAATTCAATTTTGTATGGTAAGAAAAGGTGTGACCCGAGATTCTTCCGACAATTGGAGGGTAGGAAGGTACAAATTTGGCAGCAAGATTGATTCTTTCTCATATACTGGGAAATAAGGGGAAGTCATGAAAGGTGGTTTAGGGGTGAAATGGTCAGCCCATAGAGCGTTGTTTAAGGCGTTGCACCAATTTATTTGGTCTGACAATAAGGTTTTATTAATAATACGGATTAGGTTCTTATTAGTGGAATTTTCTAAGCCATTTCCTTGGGGGTAGTTATTAGCTAAATGTTTCAAAGAGATAGCATTTTCCAAAGAAAATTCATACAATTTGAAGCATGAGAAATAAGTAGAATTATCAAATAAGAGAGATGTGGGAACACTGAACCTGACTATGATATTATGATTAATGAAATATATCACCTTCTGGTCATTGATTTGATGTTACTAAAGTAACAAATTCTACCCACCTTGTGAAGTTGTTCGTGGCTGCAAGTATTTAGCTGTCGTTTTTTTATTAATGTCACATGATATCTCCAATGACATACAGTCCCCACTACTAAAAAGGTTCTTCTACTATTATAGACTGGAGTGGTGCAACCGACCATGGTTCCCTTTCGGCACATCTCTGATAGATTGAGAATTTTCATACATATGCATGGGCATCGTTAAACAGGTTAGGCCAATAGAAACTGACTCTCATGATTTTATCTATTGTAGTATCACTGGCATAATGGCCACCTGATAGCCCATTGTGTAGCTCCTTCAACACATTTTTTTCTTCATTTTATTGTAAACATTTGAGAAATACACCATTGTGGTGTTTACAAAATAGATTACCTTGTACCAATTGATAAGATGTAGTTTTAAGCCTTACATATATTTTATATTTCACGGAAAAAATATAGGAAGCAAGGTCTCTTGTTCTAAATATTGCTTCAGATCAGTATACTAGGATGAGGAATCATGTGCTGGTATCAATCCATCTTGGTAAATTTTGATCTCATGATCCCATGCATCTAGTTCTTCATCTGGTTGGTCAGAAGCTTCAACGGCCAATTTACATAACCTGTATCCTTTGACCATCTGAGTAGGCTTGAACTCTAAGTCATATTATTTGGTTCAGGTCATCCAATTAGATCTTATTTCACTCAATTCTTATTGGATGAACTATGACCTAATCGTTGGGTGAGGTACAAACACTATCATGTGATTCTTCAGGATAGATGGTCGGAAATGTTTAACAACCTTATAAATAGCGTATGCATGTTTTTCCATGTATAGGTAGTTAATCTATGAAACTTGTAGACCTATAATCATGAAATATATGGGCTTCTCATCACTACTACTATCATTTTGTGTCAATAAAGTTGCTAAGGATGAATTTGAAGTGAAGGTATACAAAAATAAATCCCTGCTGAAGTCGGGGAGGTAATGAGAAGGAGCTTCAATAATGGATTTTTTTATATATTCAAATTCTTCCTTATATTATTGGTTCCATTGTAATCCCACGTCCTTCTTTATCATATTTTCCAATGGTTTGACTATATGAGAAAAATCATAAATAAAATTGCGAAGAAAGTTGATATTACCTAGGAAATACTGCATAGTCTTATTACTGCTTGGAAGCAGGATATGCACAATAGATTTCATGAGTTAAGGGTCAACAGTGATACCACTTTTAGTTATAATGTTCCCAATAAGGCTTCCTTCTAATACTGCAAATACACTCTTCTTGGAATTAATGTTTATTATGCATTTTCTGCAATGTTCAAATATTTGCTTCAGATGATGACGGTGATCTAATCCCTTCTTTGACAACAAAGTCACATCATCCAAATATACTACCATGAATTGACCAATAATCCCTCTAAAAAAAATTTACATCACCTTTTGGAAGGTGGATCCAAAATTAATGAGGCCAAAGCGCATGTGTCGAAAGGCAAATTTTCCCCACTTAGTTCCAAAACTTTTCTTCAATCAATCTAGTTTAGCTACCAAAACCTGATTTGTACCCCAATAAGCCATCGAGAAAGAGAAAATTTCAAATATGGATAGTGTTTTTATACTTTTCTCCATATAGGGGACATGATAGTTATACTTATCAGAAGCCCGATTCAAATTCTAAAAATCGATGCATAACCATATTTCACCAGATTTCTTCCATACACGAACCATATTTGAGATCCAAGTGGACTGTCTGACCTTAAAAATAATGCATTCATCCAAAAAATTCTTTAATTCCTTCTTAATAATGGGTTCCATTATTAGGTTCACTTTCCCTAGCTTATGCTCGAATGGCTTGAACTCAGAATTTATAGGTATGAAATGTTGGATGATCATGAGTGTCATATGTCTTAAGCTCATCATACATCTAGGAAAACACATCCTTATATTTCCTCTATATTTCCTGACCAGACTGATGAATGCTTGTCTTTTTTCTGATGAGAAACCAACAACCAAATTGATGAACTTACAATCAACTTCTATCCCAATATTGATTTTATCATGCGACAACATGGAAATTTGAGTCATGGTATTTGGGGGTCCCCAAAAATGGTTTTGCAGATAAAATAACGTCTCCAACATAACAATATGTTTGGGCATGCGGTCACCCTTGCATGTTTTAGCCTCTTATTGTAAGGTTCTGTCATGTTCTTCTTCATCTATTTCCTCATTGCAGAACACATTTGTGTTGCCCATGAAATCCAATATATGTTGATCATCATTTAAAACATGAAGATTAGTTACATTATCTAGGATGACATGTTTATAAATAACATCAATAGAAAAACCATCCCTTAAAGGTTTAAACCTAACTACAACATTAGGTAGAGTTTCAATGGAAACATTATCAATTATAGGAACAGATTTAATAGAAAATTTCTTAAAAGAAGAGATCAAGTGACGTACCTCTTATTCATAGTTTTTCAGATGCAGTGACAAACAATGAATAGTATTTTGTATCTGCCTTGTGATAATTTTGGAATAACTAATCACCTTCAAACATTCAACTTTGAGATCAATAAAATTTGTATGTACAAGGATCAACACCTCATACTCTGTAGTGTTGTTAGTGCACTAAAATCTTGACCTCCAAGAAATAAAAAACTTATTTTTTTGGGGGTCCACCAAAATACAACACGCACTGGTGCCATCCTGAGTCTTAGACCCATCATAATATAAATTCCAAATTTCATTCCAATTTCCATATAAATTAAAACTATTGACATCTATAGTACAATATTCATTAGCATCAAATGGAGGGCAAGGAAGGAGTTTCAACTGCATGTCTTATGAAATAGGTGATGGCATGGATTCATAGCACATGATGTTCGACTTTAAAAAACACATCCTTGACTCCTCCTGAGCGAAACTAATAGCTCATTTGGAGCTTCCAATTTAATCATTGTATGCTTCATATAGGATTCATTGTTAACTATTCTTACCTTTGTAAGGAAGCCAAAGATGATACTGATCAGTTGTAAAGTACCACTGCTACTTGCTCAACCAATCCATTCTAAGGAATAGTCCATAAGCTTTGGGTATGTTAGTGACCACTATGTCTATGCATTGATGCACCCTGGAGTTAGAAGATAATCTAATTATCATATTTTTCAATTCTCCCATCGTGGGGACTTGAGATATATATAATTGAATGATCTTAGCATCTATCTTTTCAGGTTGTATATTCAATTTCTTGCAACCATACATTGGCATGACATTGGTAGAAATGCAAAAATAGACAAGAAAATTATGTACATTGTAGTTAAAGATCTCGAAAGAAAAAATAAATGGGGGAGTTGAGCCTCAAGAATTTTTATTCACAACAATGACAATGGAATATAGATTAACCAATGTTTTGGACTGTTTAGACGAGCTAGTCTTTGAGGAGGACATAGACCTGTCGGTAGAAGGTGTGGTGGAAAGGTCTTAACAATTGACTCTTGTTGAATAGTTATTTTGCCAATTTCATAAGGAAAAAATTTATCCCATGTATTCTTCATATATTCTATGATGTTGTACCCCATATCCAAAGACACAGTTTCTTCTTTCAATGTTTAAGGAGTAGAATCAAGTTGTGCAGATTTAGTTGCGGTTTTAGGAGAATTGGAGTTACCTTTACTGCTTGTCAAAGTGATTTTCAAAGTTTGGTTGGGTGAATTTTTGGGAGCAAAGGCTGAAGTCTAGATCAAATTTTTTAGGGGTAAGATTATTCTTAATAACACCTTCTTCTTCTATTCCTTCATGGGTTCTACAACTATCCCTTTACTCCTTAAGTTATACATCTTCGGTGCCTTAGCGGGAGGGATGTCTCCTACAGGGGCTTCTTGGATAGATTTGACTTCACCTCCATGAATAACTTCAAAATATAACATGAAAGAACAAAAATTATCATCTAAGGGGATATTTTCTTCTTTGACATCCCTATATTCCTCATCCTCATCACCAATCTCCTGATCCTCAAGCACCTTGGTAACCACAACAATCATATTATGTATGAATTGTGGACATGTATTTTCTAAATGGGAAGCTTGGTGAAAGTTTCAGTAATTCTCCATACTGAGCTCCACTACATTGAAATTTTCATTAGAGCTATGAGATGACTTTACAGGTGGATTGTTATTCCTTTTAAAGAACAACTTTGAAGACTTACTACCTAATGAAATCTCACTTCTATTCATTTTCAACTCATAAACTTCATTGGTTAATTGCTTCAGTGATTTGGCTAGAGCCTCAAAATCAAAAGAATCCCTATCCTTATCATGGGACTTGCTAGATGAGGTTTTATTTTTCTTGTCATTTGACTTTGACTCTTTGCGGATGTCATGCTCAAGTGCTCCTATGGAAAGTATAGCCTTTTCAACAATGAGAGCCTATGCAAATTTTTCGACAAGACTAACCTTCGCTTCTCACTTTATAAACATAGTGGTATCACATGGTAGGACCTTAGTATAATAATAAAAATTGATTGAATCATCAAGAGCCACACCATCTGGGAACTTGTTCAAGATGGTGGTGAATCATTGATTGAAGTATTTAACCTTTTCTTTCTTATTCATCTTCAACATACTTAGTTCAGTAAGAACCATAGATGGTGTCTTATCTTCAACAAAATTCTCGAGAAAATTCTTTCGCAACTCATCCCAATTCCGTATGGAAACCACATGAAAAGAGTGATACAATGTCGTTGCTTTATTCTCAAGGGTGTGGGGGAAAAGCCTACAAGTGACATCATCATGTTTCACCCTCATCATTTTAAAGGCTAGGTAAAAATTACTGATATGGTATTTAGTCGTGGTCCCTTTATCGGGCTCAAATTTCAAGAGATCCTTCTTAGGGTGTGGAGGAATGTCATGAAGTGGACCTTATACATCAAAAGGAGATTATACAATCCAGGATAAGGGTTTTTGATAGTTAACTCTCAATGGTTGATATAGTATTTTGTTAGCATTGTATTCCACGTCACTTTTAGTTCCATACTTGGAGCCTTCACTAGTGTGAGGATGATATTCATCATTCCCTCTAGTGACCCTTAGGTGTCCCAAATCCCTAAAATTTATGATGGTTCTAAGGTTCCTCTAGTTCCTTGGGAATCCAAATTTCCTCTCTTTTTGAGGGGCATCGACATTGTGAAAATTGACTCAATTCCTAATTTTCTCTTCACCCCTTATTATTTGAACCACCTAGGCAACCTCCTGTCATGGTTAGTTGTCACCTCATGCATTCTCCTGTCGTGGTTGGTTGTCACCATATGTATTCTTGCTTCAATTCTCCTCTCTTTTAGACCTCAGGGGGATCACCAATCCTTTAATCAAAAGTCTCTCAAAAACATATTCATAATCATCCAAAGTCATATTGATCAAATGTGGTATTGAACTTACCAAGACACCTTTACGGGTATGGTGAGGCTTAAAAGTGTGAATATTAGGAAGGGAGCTTACAGCAGGGACATAATTGAGAAATTTAGTGAACTGTTGAGTAATAGGGTGTAAATATTTCAACTGCTCATTTGTGACTTCATAGAGAGGGGCTTCCTCTTTGGTTGGAGCATCCTTGAGTGAAGGAGGTTGAGAATCACCTAGGTGAAGGTCACTGAAAAGTGAACCAAAAGAAGGATGATGAGGTGACATGGAGGAGACAAGGGGAGGTTTGTTAACAGCTTGTTGGGGAATTTCAGGATGAGGATGAGTTTTAGTGCTAGCCATATTTTTGAGGTCCTACTTCTAGCACCAAAATATGTTGACAAGTTGGAATGTACTACCAATATCCAAGGGATCTACCAAGTGTATAATCCCAATGAGACTCTACATCGTTTGGTCTAGGAGTCAAATGAAGTATGTAGGCGCGGGTGCCATCTTGTTGGTAGGATTTCCCTTAGACAAAGTAAGTGTAAAATTAAGAGAGAGCGAATGAAACTTCAAGAAATGTGAGCAAGTAAACTATGAAGACCCAATAGAATAGATACCATGAATAAAAAAAATGTAACTTCAAAGCATGAATTGTTATAAAGAATTCAAATAAGATCCACACATACATAAGACATAAATTTACCAATCACGTATAAGTTTGTGATTAATAACCATATAAACCATAGGTGAGTGCACATTCCACAATGATATAATGGAAACATCAATAAAACGATTTACCAACATAGGCATAAGGTAAGCATATCATATACTATACATTTGTTGCAACATAAATCCCAAAGTGCATGAAGACACATGAAGAGATAGTATGCCAAATCTCATAGGAAATTTCAATTCATTAAGATGAGATATCCATGGCACCATTATACAATATCTCCATCAAATCCATAAGTGGAAATATATAATTACTTCTTGCATTCACTAAAATATCCTAATTTTTCAAAAAAATATGCACCAAAATGAGTCTAAAGGTAAAAGTCCTTTACAATGTTTCATGAGGGTATATTTATCGAAAAGGGTGACTCTTGGTCTACCTGTGACTCTTGAGCTACCTCATGAACTTTTGTATCCTATGAGTCTCTATTCTACTCTAGTCTCTATCTTACTATGCACAAGTGGAAGAAATGGTTCTATTCTAATAATTCAACAATAGATAATTCTAGAAAATCCATATGTAATTCCTACAAAAGGTATAAACATGAGAGATTGTATTCAACATTCACTTCGACCACGTTTTACTACTCTTCCCCACGTTTTTTAAGAAAATCTAATGAATCCAGTATTAGAGTGTTATTTTTGAACTTGACCTAATTTGATAAAGTTACCATCTTCGTCACATATCCTCACTAGTTCTACCACATACTAAACAATTTCCTCTTTTGTCACCTGCAATTTCTCCATGGTAGAGGCGAGTTTGAGAGGGTTGAGAAATGTCCAGATTTCTTGGAGAAAATTTTCTCACTTCCTCTCTTCACTGAATACTATGATAGAAGGGACTTTGTGTACCTCAACCACCGATTATGATAAACTCAATTTTTTTTTATATGAATCTAGAACTCGGTCATATCCTTTGCTAATTTTTTATGTGATTGGATCTTGATGCGAATTTGGAATTTTTAATTTTGAGCAATGATCCAAATTTTTGTAAGGCGATTCGTTGGTGCATAAAGATACTTGATAGTCCATTCACACATATTGTTTACAATTGTGGTGGCCTGTATGAGCATATTTTTCTTCTCCTTAGTTTATGTTTGTATGATTGGAAATAGTGTTATGGTTTGATGGAGCTTCATCATCTCTTCATAAACCACAACCATGGTTTCATCTAAAGTTGATACCCCTTACATAATGGATGCTTGTAACTCCTTTGTACTTTCGTGGACTAGACATAGAACTTTATCCTCTTCTTCTAGCCTTATTTTATCTTCTTCTTGTTTGGTGGATCTTTGCTCAGACGCGTAGATCTTTCCCTGAATTTATGCAATTTGTTTTTTCATCCTGCTCACATTTATCTTTGTTTCAGTCATAAAGGTGGTTCCAACCAAATAAATCATCTCAGGGTTAATAGTAGTATCTAGGACGATGTCCTTCTTTGCAGTTACTGATAAGGGTTTGGTTCTTAGTATAGCATTTTCTCCTTTCCTGCATAATCTTACAATTGACCTGATAAAAAATTAATCTAGTAATGTCTAGTACCTCTTCCTAATATGGAATGCCTAATTATTTGAGCGAAAATTTCCACCTGGTAATTGGGGTGGATAGAGGAATTTCCAATGGAGGGAGATCAATCTACATATCACACCCTTGACCCTATTGTTATTGCTAGAGGTCGAGCTCGACATTCTTATTCATATCTTATTTCTTATTATTCATTTCTTCCTCTTCCTACCTCCTTTTATCTTCTGCAGATTTTCTCTTATATTATTCTTTTGTTCTTTTCTTTTATCTCTCCTATTTTTATTTATTTCTTTTAAGATATTCATCCTCATTTCAATTTATTTCTAGCTCCTCCTCTTCTTTCCTCTTTCTAGTTTATTTGTCTTCTTGCCTTCTCTTCTCTTCAGCCTCCTGTGCCTTTCTTTAAAATTCTTCCCTTTTACATTTCTCTTCCTCCTTCTACTTCCTTTTCCTTGCTTATTCTTGTTTCCAATGTTGCATATCCTTAGGATGTTGGCCTTCTGACTTATGTGATTGTCTCATCTCTTCTTCCCTTTTTCTACTTATCTCTCTCTTTTTTCTAGAAAGAGATGAATTTATTTTCTCCATGGTTTCATCATCTTCATATCCATCTTTCTCATCCAACATGTCTTAATGTTCATTGATTTTATTAATTTCTTTCTTTCCATTTGTATTTTTCTTCTCTTTCTTTATTTTAAGCAAGGTTTTCTTGGCTTGTAGGCCTATGTTTTCTTAAGATTGTTCGACCTAATCATCCTCCTTTTCTTGCAGTTCACTTGGCGTTCATTCCATGATAGAATTATACCAATTCCTAACTTTATATTCATGGAAATTATTCTTGTGGACATATGGCCAATTGAAGCCTTCTTTCTAGCAATGGGTTGCCACAATGCCGCTTGGATCATATCAGTGGTGACTCAAATCCATAAAGTACAATCCTTTAATTTCTTCATCTTCTGTTTCGGCTTCTTTAAAACTCTTAAGGGTGTATGCTACAATAGTCAAGGGGAAGGAAGGCCAACGATTTGTATTCATTTATGTAATTTTTTATAGAAGCCCATGGTCATCTAATAGCAAACCTCCTGTAAGAGAAGCATGTCCTTCACCATCCTAGGGAGAGCATAAGGGGGAATATATGAGCTAAAAACTCTAATGAAGGTGTGTTATTCAATGGGAAACTAGTGAGTCACTCTAATTATTTCTTCCTTAGCTCTCTTAGACATGCATGAGCATCCTCTCCAAAAGAAACTAGTACAACAAAGCAATGAATGGCTTTGAAGTGATTTCATGCATACTCTTGTATCATGGACCCTTGAAACTCTTGTAATAAAGGTGCATAGCTTCTGATAACTCAAGGGTCCAGTCTGAAATGGAATATTTCACAAACTACATCCAACAGGTATGATGCCATATAGAAATATGATGGTTTCTCCTTCTGTGGGTTCTTAGCTGCGTGTACATTGGTCCTCAAAGCTAAAGAAAAAATGCTTGCCTAATTTAAAATAGTTCCCTAGGTAGAAACGATGTACATGATAGGGACCCATGTCCCAAGAAATGTATCATTATCCAAACTGCCATATAACTAGTTCATCATTGTTTCCATAAGTTGATTATATTCCAAAGACACTCTCTTCTATAAACTTGATAAACCTTGACCTAGAACTTGGAGGGTTCTTTCCACCGTGAGTTTAGGATATCCTTAGTAGACATTTGGAAATATGATAACCCATTAGTGTTAAAGGTCTCTTCTCTCTCTGGTAGCTTGTAGTAGGCAACAACATTTAGAGCAGTAAAAGAAGCAAAAGCTTCTCCTGCATGGCTCCTTATAACCCATCATTTTGTGTCAATATTATCTAGTACCCAGTTGACAGTTTATACACATGGGAACACTAATGGATGTGTGGATACTTGTGAAGCCATGACCTCTTGATATTAATGTATACTTTGAAGTCCTCCTGGTCTTGGCGAATGTTTTTCTTAGAGAATTCAAAATATATATTGAACCATGTGAGCTTGGTGGTATTATTAATGTTGCATGTTGTGTCTCGGTAGATTGGTGGTGGTAGTCCTTCTAGAACTTCTTGGATGTTGGTATTGGAATTTTTGCGGAAAGACTTGACCACTAGAGGTGTCATTTCTCTAAAGAAATATGATATTGATATATAGTCCATATCAATCTCATCTGTAATTTCAAACAAGAAATCCCAAGATTAGAACCTCAACCTAAATAAAATTAATTAGAGAAATGACCACAAATAAAGCTTTGAAATGTGGGGAATAAGATGAGAAATATTTAGCCTAGGATAAGTTCAAGGGAATGTTGTTGGGTTGCACGATTTGAAGGTCGCAAAGCTGGAGGCGAATAAAATAGTGACTTGGTGACTAGTCAGTTTGATAATGTTGAAGGTCACTAGGTCATAGGAAATGGTAGGTCGAAAGTTCGCGATATAATTTAGGTCATGAGGTATTTAAATAAGATAGGTCGCAAGGTCACATATTGACCCCTATCATTTTTTTTTGAAGTGCGACTTAGCTCCTTTGGTAGTTGGAAAATGATTCTATGGCTCGAGGTGGGATTTTTTATCTCTCGGGGTTAGTCATGACCTCTCACAGGAACCCAGGGATCAAAGGTGGCTAAGAGTAGCAAGATGCATTTCAAATGGGAATTGGTGCTCAAAATTTGGGATGTTAAGTGGAAGATTAGAGAGTCTTGAGGTTTTAGGGTGCGTTTAGCCTGGAAATGGTCAAAAGAGGTAGATAATCCTATTATAGGAGGGAAATATGGATTCTTAAGAGAAGACAGAGAAACATGGTAGGAAAATTGAATATAGGGGAGGTGGAAAGACGCCTACATAGAGAGAGAATTTGCGTGCCTGCTTAGTCACCATTTTTTTCTTCCTTGAGTGCTTCAATCAACTGAATGCATGACCAATGAGTGAGGAATTTATTTATAAATTAGTCGCATATGCAGGGTCTAGGACATCACAAGGTCGCATACTAGGAAAGCTTTCAAAATTGATGTTTAAATAGTTTATGACCTAGTAACCATGCGACTTAAGATGCTTGTGGTTTATTAAGGTCATAAGGTCACAAGGTAGACTGATTCATTGGATTAGAGATTAGTCACATGGAAAATGTGTGAATTGGAAACTATGTTTTGGTGATCACTACAGGTCATAGGTCACCGGATTGCAAATTTCATTTCTCTTAGAATATGTGAGTTGTGCGACCTAGCGAAGCTGCAACTTGGTGACTTGGGATAATATGTTATGCTTGGAACAATTTTATCTCTAACAGTAATGTCTATATTCATGACTTGCGACCTCGAGAGAGTTAAGATTTTTCTTTGGAAATTGCAACTTGAAATTTTTTCAGGTTCCTAGGAAAACTTGAATTACTACTGAGATGTGAAAACTCGTTAGGGTGTAGACAAAGGAGAGAAGTCTGGTGATGAGGCTCAAAAATGTTGAAGGGGTAAAATTTTGGGGTTGTTGTAGTGGATATAATAGTATAGTAAATGTGATTTTTATAGAGATAAAATTCAATACTTAGGACATATAATTTCATCAGAAGGGATAAATATATATCCTGTGAAAATTAAAACCATTATGGAATGGCGTGTATCCAAAAATGTTGCAGATATTCGATATTTCATGGGTTCAATTGGGTATTATTGTAGTTTTATGGAAATATTCTTTATAATTTCTTGCCTTATAGCTTCTTTTCAGAAAAAAGGAAGAGTCTTTAAGTGGAAAGTAGAATGCTAATACATTTTTGAATAATTAAAAAATTTATTGACTACAAGCCTAGTGTTGAAAGTTGCAGACCCAAAAAAATAATTTTTAGTTTTCATAGATACATTCCAAGAAGGTGTTCGAGGGGTTTTGATGCGAGAAGGAGTAGTAATAGCTTATGAATCACGTAAATGGAAGTGTCAAGAGAAAATATACTATGTTTATGACTTACAATTGACTGTGGTAGTTCACGTGTTGAAGATATGGTGACATTACCTGCTACGTAAAATTTTTATTTTAATGACAGATCATAACAGTTTGACATGTTTCTTTAAACAAAATAATCCCAATACATGTCAAATTAGATTGATTTCTTTTCTAAGCAAGATTAAATTTGATATAAATCACTTAAAGGAAAATAAAATCGAGTGGTTGATGTGCTTAGCAGAAAATTACATTGTGTGTATGAAATGACCTATAGTCAAATATATTTTATTTTTTCTGATCAAGTCAAAGAAGCTTCCTTAAAAGTTGTAGAATATAAGGTCTTATGGAAACAAGGTAAACAATCAAATAATTATGAAAATAAATCTTAATATGGTATAAATAAATATAATTTTTTGACTTATAGGGGGAGGGTATATGATCCTAATTAGATGATTGTTAGTAAATTGATGTTAGATTAGTTTCACAAAAGTCCCTATGTTTCCCATCCTAGTTATCATAAATTATTTTCTGCATGGAAGAGAGACTATTTCTATCCTAGTATGAGGAAGGAAATTGCAGAATATTTATCCAGGTGTTTGGAATGCCAGCAAGTTAAGGTGGAGCGCCAACATTGAGCTTGTTTTCTCCACCCATTTCCCATTGTTCATCGAAATGGGATACCATTAGATTAGATTTTATAATAGTTATGTCTATATCCAAGAAACAAAATGATTCAATTATGGAAATGGTGGATAAATTAAGAAAAACAACCCATTTCATCACTTTCCAATCCAGATATATGACTTTTCAATTCGAAGATATATTTATCAAATAAATAGTCCAGTTACATGGTATGCCAAGAGTGGTCATTTTCGATAATGATGTGAAGTTCACTTCAACATTTTGGAACTCTCTTTTTACTGGAATGGCTACCCATATTTAGTTATGTATTGGATATAACCCACAAACAGGTGGGAAAACTGAACGAGTGAATCAAGTACTTGAGTACATGTTAAGAATGTATATAATGCAACAACCAACCAAGGGGGAAGAATAACTTCATGTGGTTGAGTTTATATAAAAATAGCTATCATTAATCATTATACATGAGTCCTTTTGAGGTTTTGTATGTAAGAAGGTGTAGAACACCTACTAATTGGAGTATCTCTAAAGATAAGTTAATAGTAGGACCCAATATGCTAACATAAATGAAACAGGGGGTGAAAAATTTTTGATAGAATTCAAAAATTGCTAAAGATAGAAAAAAGGCTTAAATGTAGACAATAAAATGACTTACAAATAATTTCGAGTGGGATACCATGTATATGTGCTAGTTAAACCTAAGAAAAGAACTTTGTGGTGGGGTGGTTGTGTAAAAATAACACCTCCATATTGTGGACCTTTCCAGATATTGAAAACAATAGAACCCGTAGCATATTAGCTTGCATTATCTAGTCATATACAAGTCCATAATGTAATTCATGTTTTATTGTTAAATAAATTTTCATATGATCCCATACATATCATTAACTAGAAATATGTGCAGGTAAAATTTAGTGTTTGAACTCCTATGTATATATGTCTTTGGACTAATGATAAATATAAACTAATGATCGTGTTCTGGTGACTAAATAGGATGAACCAAATGGAGAGTTATTGGTAGATCCTTTGTGTATTCTTGATTCAAAGAGAAATTATGTTACGAAGGTGAGCTATCACCCAGGTTAAAGTGCAGTGGAGGCACTTTAGCTTGGAAGAGGCCACCACCTAGGAGGATGAACAATTTACACAGCAAGCATATCAAGACATGTTCCAACGGAACGAATGAACACTGAGGAGAGATTTTTGCACAAGGGCGGGCAATGTAACACCCCGAGTTACTGTAAACACATGTTTATTTACTTTTACTTCACAAGACCAAATAACTTATGGTGTTAGTGAAAAGCCTAGTGAGACTTTAATTGTTTAAATGTTTATTTTAATTATTTTTGCTTAAAATAAAAATCATGATAATTCTTGGAATTCATGGAATGAGACCCTAAAGGAAATTTTCAATTAGCAGACAGTTAGAGAGAGTTACTTCTCTCTCTCTTCCTAGAGATAAAACATCTTAGTGATAAAAGTCACAAGGAAAAGAGGAAAGAAGCGAAAGGCATATTGAGAAGAGTGAAGAGAATTCATTATCTTGAAAAAGATGTTGTTAAGGTAAGGTGGAAACTATGAGATAGGGTGCTCCTGATATGGACTTTAACCTAGTGGAAGCCATAAGTCAAACTTGGAATTCTGTGAGTTTCTTGTTGGATTGTTAAGTCCTCATGTCTGAGAAAAAACACGATTTCTAACTGTTCCAGAAATTGAAGGCTCAAGGGGATAGGTACCCATGGCTTGTATAATAATGGCATGAAGGGATAAATGTGATGTTGGGAAAATTGTTCAGGAGGTTATTTAATGAATATAATTTCAAGTATTATTATTATTAACCTTGAGAAGAGGTTAGCATCGCTCGCTAGTAGGGACTGTCTCGCAGTTCAATCCTTGTTCTAAATTAAATAGTCAAATCCTAGTGAGCCAAATCAGGTCCCAATGACTCAACTCTTGATCGACCTAGGCCAAAAATGTCAAATAAAGAGGAGAGAGATACATAGTGGTTGTCGTAAATAAAAAACAGAAATACTACAATACAAGTATAAGAACATAATAACCATTTTCTTTCAAAAACAAAGAAAAATTAATATTTGATTAAATAAAATTTCGCAAAACCCATGTAATATAATGATAAAGACACTACACGAAAAAAGGACATTGGGGAGTGGCGAAAAATGTCACCATAAGCTCATTTGTGAGGGTCAAAAGAGCCTTCATCACCAAAACTTGAACGCCACCAAAGGTGGCATCACCAAAAGTATCGGTGTTGTGGTGACATTCAAGGCCTATCACCAATAATTATTTACAATGAAGGATAGTGACCGTCACCATTTCATATGAGCAATGGTGATGGAAAATATCCCCCATCACCAAAAAACTGAATGTCACCAAAGGTGGCGTCGCCAAAAGTATGTGTTGTGGTGACATTCAAGGTCCGTCACAAATATTGATTATAATGACGGATAGTGACCATCACCATTTCTTATGAATAACAATGATTTTGTGTGATGGACCTTTCATGGCCATCACTATTAGTGCATATGTATGGCAATGTTCATTGACCGTCACCATTTCATATTTGGTGAGGGTCAAAAAATATCATCATAAGATTATTGGTGACATCAAGGTCCGTCATGAATAATGAATATAATGACAAACAATGACCCTCACCATTTCATATCATCAACAATGATTTATGGTGACAAACCTTTCATGGTCGTCACTATTGATGCATATATATGGTGGAATGTTTTGACCATCACCACTTCATATTTTGGTGAGGGTCGAAAGATGTCACCATAAGCTCATTGGTGATGGTCAAAAGAGCCTCTATCACCAAAAAATAATCGTTGCCATTCCATATGAATATCAGGGCACGATGGAATCGAACCACCAACCTCCTTCTTGTAAAGCAGGTGCTCTTCCATTGAGCTAGCACCCTTTAAAGAATTAGACTTTTAAAAATTATATCTTGAAACTTTATAGATTGTAAATTCTACAACTTTCAATAAATTAATGTCTTGAAAATCTTTTACTAAAAAACCAAAACATCATTGAATCTGCAGGTCTCTACTTAATGGTTATGGAAGTTATGAAAAGTGGATGGAGGGAAAAATAGTTATGTATAAGAGACTCAATATGTTTAGTTGAATACTCAATTAGAATTGAAACTATGAAGACATTTATAGCTTAAAAATTACCTATAACTCGCAAATGCACCAAATATTGCAAAGGAAATGTCACAAGTGGATAGCATATGGAAGAAGAGCATTGATGAAGACAGATGCAATATGTTACAAGTTGAGTGAAAGAAAAATCTCAATGTTGTTGTTGGGTGACTTTTTATAATTGGGACCTTTGTCTTTCCTTTATTACGTAAATATTCAAATTAAAAATTAGAAATTTTAGATATCTGAATGATATCTAAACTTCTGTGAAATTGTAACACAGATATATATATATATATATATATATATATATATATATATATATATATATATATATATATATATATATATATATATATATATATATATATATATATATATATATATATATCCCATTCACACAAGGTGACATGAGATTTTGAAGATCACATGTCCACATTGAAAACATGACAAAAACCAACAAATAAAAAAAACCGAAACTTATCATAGTAAGAGTATGTCTTTTCAGTAGTGAACACCAAAAAATAATACAATAATTAGTTCACTTTAAGACTAAAAAACATTGGAAAAAAACAATTTGTTCAATTATATGAAAGTACAAAATGGGCTTAATTCTAATGAAGAAAAAGAGTTGATACTAAATCGCAAATAAAAATGACCAACAACAATGTAAATTGTGTTTTTTCAAGATCTTTCCAATAGTCCAAACAAAAAGTGCCCCCCATTAGTGTTTGTAAATGAATTTATGACTTGGAGAATTTAATATTTCAGTTTCAACCCCTGGATTATAAAATACTAAATCATGCATTATTTGCAATGCAGTGGATTATGAGAATTGTATGAATCCAAGAGGGTTGAATTGTAATGACCCCATACTGTAGAATGTGAACATGATTTGAATTTTTTTTTTGAGCTCTAAGCCCAAGGAAAATTCCCCAATATTGAATGGTCATGAGTCCAAATGGGGAGCGGGCTAGGTTTTTGTGTTATGCTTAACTGTTATAAAACCAAAGTATAATAAATAATATAATAACCTCCAAAAAGATTGCTTGAGAATCAACACAGGAGTTGGATCCAAGAGTGGAAGAGTAAAGGGAGTCCTTGGGAAGGTAATATAGGTTACTTAATGTCCAAAAAGTGACCAAAATTACATCAAAAATACTACTCAATTCATAAGTGGCAGTAAAAAGTGGAATTTCAAATGACACCCCTATAAAATCAAGAATTTGTCCTACTTAAAAATATCTAAGCATGACTATCACAATACTCTAAGAAGAAGAAATACAAAGCTCTGGAGCCAAGTACAAGATAATCCTCAATGCATCGAATTCCCACTATCAAATAGAGGGTATTCCACTAAAGTCGAAAGGGAAGCTATCCTACCATCTCAGGCTCTAGATAGAAAGTTGGGTAAAAGAGATGGATATGGTATGGGGGATGTCTCTTTGTATGGAAAATATGGCCCTCTACATGGATCTAGTAGAATGGAATCTATCATGAGTTATCTTGAAACCCCATATGACAATATCACATGGGATTTCTTATCAAGGGTTGGGGTGCCTCTTATAACCCAATATATCATTTTTGACCTATGTCGCTTGCAGAGGTTCTATCTTTTAACCATGTTATATAAAAATATCTTTCACCTGCTCTGTTGATCATAAGTTCCAAGTCCAAACTCAAAATTTTGTATGGAAGACACATGATCCTCATGCATTGGAGACATAACATATACTTTTTATTCGAGAGGTTATTTCCTTTTCATTCTTACATTCTTCCTCATGCTGAGAGAACACATGCCTCCATAGCTAGAATTCCATATAACCAACCCAAGAAGCTAGTGATCTTGAAAGATGTGTGAGTATGTGCCAAGCTAGAGGGGTTGTGGTGGAAGTAGAAGGAAGGCATTGTGTTTGAAGAGAGAGTTGTAGAGTAAGCAACACTGAATCTCATTACTCACTTGTTTAAATCAATGTTAACTGGAAATGAGCTAAGGTATCTTTGAAATCACATTATCCACTTGTCTGATTCATCACTAAAATGAGCCAAGGTATATGAATTTTAGGGATTGCCACAGAGCAACTAGTAGCTCAAATTATTTATACCAACACTGTGGAACTAGAGGGGATGGAATTAATGGATATCATGAACTTGTGTTGTGTTTCGCTAAGTGGAAGATGTTTTTCATTGTTTGAACGTTGGGTGAGATACCTAAATAAGCTTTCAATGAGGGAAAGAATTGTTGGTGTCTAGTTGTGGCTATATTTTAAGGTATTCTGTTTTGGGATGGATTAGAAATAAATCTAACGACCATCCCTCATCCATGTGGTCTCATAACCTAGTTTGGGGATGGAATGTACAAAAGATTCTTGTGGTTGGGAAGTTGATCACTCATTTTTCACCAATTTGATGGATATATTCATGGCAAAGTTGAGGGATTATCATCATTCTCATGCCATTTTATCAACAAATAATACCACCAGACCTCCACGGTGATATTTGCATTTTTATCATTATTTCCAAACACACCCATCCCTTTGGTTTTAAAAAATTTACCTACAACCATTATGAAGTAAAGTAATAAGTGGTGGCACTATATGGTGTAAAAACAAGAAATTTTGAAACAATTGTAGAACCATATGAAATTATATGGGTCAATGGTTCAATTCTATGTTATCCCTGAAGTCTTGTGTTTTTTTGGCTAAAAAACTATATACCTACTCAAACAAACTTTCAGCAAAATCCTATGAATATTTAATGATTAGATGCCAATAGGTTCATGAAGATTCATATTAGATATTGGAAGAATATTTGATCTTCCATAACCAAAATGGAAAAAAAATGTAAAGGATAAATAACAACAATAAAATATATTATATCAAGACAGTATCAATGTAGAACTAACCTACTTCATAATTTAAGTATTTAGTAACTCTAACTGCCTTCATTTTCCACGGGGTATTAAATATACAATGATCGGGTGCAGCGTTAAAGAACTCCTAGATGTTAAGTCACTAGTTCAATTCCCCATCTTATTTGGGTGTTATTCTTGGACATGACTATGATGTGGCCTCACCAATGTCAAACTCACAAAATATAAAAAATCTTCATCAAAATCCAATTTTCACCTGTTCCAAGGAGTGTAGAAGGAAACATGACCTGTGTAACAAATATGGTCTGGTCCAAGATTCCAACTATAAAATTACATCAAAAGAAAATAGATAAAAACAAACTAGATGCCATTTCACATGCATGATGATGAATTTACATATAAAATGAAGGAAATGTAGTCTATAAATGACACATCATCACAACATTCCATCCCCATCATCACTAATATTCAACATAAAGACAAGAAAATTTGAGAGTAGCAAAGCAACCATAAGAGGTCGTGTTCAAATAGACCTTATTCTCTATATGGACAAGTATAAAACTGAATCGAAAAGCCTCTGAAAGAATAAATTCAGTATAATATCCCTTGTAATATGTGATATTTATGTTAAAGGATATGAAGAAATAATTCAAAATATCAATTCAGTCCTTCAAAGATAGCCAAGATCCCATAAGTCTATGTAACCCTCGGGTATGACAAGCAATAAAAAATAATTGAGGCCAAGTAAGATACAGATGATGTTGCTATGACAATTTTCAGTCAGAGGTCCATAGTTACTGCGAATATTATTTTTCTGGACTACAATATTTGTCTTCATGGATATCCTATATGAAGCATACTTTAGTGCCTCCTTTCAATTCTCCACCAAAAATCCCATTTTCCTAGTTGTGGGATTTTTTTGGTACTTACTACTAGTACACTAGTGTTTTGAGGAGGTTCTAACTTCACACAATCCAGATTCAAAATTAAGGGGGGAAGGTCCAATATTATATACTAATCCTTTCTCTTCCTTCCCTCCTCTCTATCTTTACAGAGGATATTGTGCATAGGGAAAACCCTATGTTGAGATTGGTATTCATTAACCTTATCACTTCCTTTCACTGTTTGATTCCTAAAAACTGGAGAAGTGATTATGAGCTTGAAAGGAAGCCTAAAGAAAAGGATTTTTATGGAAATGATAGGTTGTCAAGTGGTGCATTTCATTCCCAAGGGAGAATGGAATCTAATGCATATATAATGGCACTAACCCCAAGATGCATTAACAGGGATACTAAAGACAATATATCAAATACTTTGGATGGTAACTTGAAAAACAGAGTAGAAAATGATCGCAAGGTTTTTTCTCCACGCCTCTTTCAAAAAATTGATTGTATAAGGAAAGATGGAATTATTTATGAAGAAGTGGAGAAAGGCTCACCAATTGATAATAAGGGTTGTTCAACTTCTCGCTTTGAATCACATTATCAGGGGAAATGGACAGGTGAAGAAAACACAAGCTAAAAGGCATTCAGAGACGCATTCACGGAGAAGCAAGAGAGAATTTTCAATATTTATCAGTTTTAGTTGATTTGAAATATGGTATTCATGGTGGGATTAGTAACAAATATTTCATTGTTTCACAAAAGACTAGACTTCAAGCAGGAAGTGGTAAATCAATAGTCAAGTTTCGAGACAATAATAATGTATTGAACACATGGTAAAATCAAGAGAAAAGGGTAATGATAGTTGACTGAAAACAAAATATAATTAATGTGTTACAGCTCCATGCTGAACATATTTTAACATATTTCAGTCTGCCCTATAAGATCAATCCTAGGGTTGGACAAACATCATGTGTGTATGTAGAAGCTAGAAAATAACATGTTGCTTCTGAGGAAAATTTCAAGATGAAAAATATCCATTAAAATACTTTTATGTAAAATTCCCGGAGCTAGACATCGCTTGTGACATCGAAACCATGTTTTCTTCATACTTTCTCTAAAACTTTCATGCAAGATTGAATAGTTTAGATAATCAATCAAATATCAAAATCAAAAACATTCTAAAGGTTTGCAACCAACCTTTACATATTTTTCACCGTCTGAAAGACGTATCCTCCTTGTTCTCCCCATCCACATTACATCAACTACCGCAAGTCTCTTTTTATTTATTTTCTTCCTTTTCATTGATTGCAAATTCACATGCCCTTCATGCCATTTTTATTGCTTGGATTTTCTCATTTCTGAAAAAAAATAAAAAAAAACAGTATAAAAATAAAACTAAATCAATATACTAATAATCTTTCCATAAATTGCCTCTCTATTACCAATTTCCAAAAAAACAAAAATCATAGTATAATATAGACTTTATAATTTGTGCTACCAAGCTTACTGCCATTTACCAAGGTCATATAAATGATAAATATGATAGGATAAAAATAACAAGCTAATGCAACTTTCGAGAGACAATGTTATTTTATGAGAAACTTCACCTATAGAGGAAAAATTCCCGACCTAAAAATGATGTTATTGAACTTCAATTTCAACAAACTATACATTAAAAATTTCAATAGTCCAACACACTATACATTGAAAATATCAACGGTCCCGAAATAAGGGTATTATGTCCATTCCTCTTAATAATATAAACATTTATAATAGAATAAAAGTCGTTAAAGGAAATTTTTATTCGATACCCTGATAATATTAAAATTTATCTTAATTTAATTGTCGATAAAAATACAAGAAAAGGGAAGGCATGGGTAATGGCTCGTGGTTTCTGTTATAGATGTCTACCTATAATTTCCATTACACTGGAAGGCAATGGTCATTTAACTTAGAAATTTTCTTGAAACATGTTCCCCTCTAGAATGAGACAGATTCTTTGATTTTATTAATGAGTCTGATTAACCATCAAGTGAAATAGTGAGACTCCTAATGAAAATATGGATAACTTACATCAACTTAAAAGATAGCATGAAGTTATATCTTTCAAACTCTCACTAGTCCTTGCACAAAATCTAGCCCCTAATCTCACTAATTATACCCTCATTAGAAAGTTCTCTTGTCGCTAACCAACCCAAACCTTATATATTGATGGAAATTGATCTCATTGGGATAAGGATTTATCTCTTCCTTCCTCTATAGAAGAGAATTTCATATTTCTTTATTTGGTCAAAAAGAGGATTGAGACCAAAATTTTGAAAGGGAGCCTTGGTTTAGACTCAAGGCACCTACTAGATCTGTAATCCAAAGTCAACAAGATGGATGATGAAATCAACTACATAAGATAGATGTTAGATGGTCTCACTCTCAAAGTCAACCAGAAGGTGTCCAAAACCAATCCTACTTGTCCATTTTGTCCTAGTTAGCTAAGTCATATAGATATAAAGGAAGTTTTCCCTGATGAACAACATGTCTCCCACTATGATGGTGTTAAATAAAATGTATTTTCCATGTTTTGTAAGTGTCAGTTGGTATTTTTTTGGAGGATCTACAAGATAGTGACTTTAGAACACTGTAACGGCCCTGTGCCTAGTCCAGGGCATAAATTTGGATCATAGTTTAGAATTTTTTATCTTAAGACGGTGTTGATTAATTTGGATTAGAAATAAATACTTGTAAAGGTTATATAAATGTTCCACAACACAAATTTTATGAAATATAAATATATTTTCAGATCGGATTTTAGAAAACAGAATTTTCTTACCAATGTCTAATTTTTGACATGACATCAGAGCATGTTTGTTGAAACCTTCCAATAATCCCTGTCTGGGCAGTAGGACTTCTACTTGGGATAGGAAGCTATATGAAGGTTTAAACAGTGGGATGCCTAGGATTCATGATTGAAAAAAGTACTATGGACCTATGATAGTTTTTCTTTAGGTATTTCATCTATTTTTCCAACAGTATAATCCAAGAGTAATAATTTGACTACGTTCAATCAAGTAGATACAAAAAAAAATTATAAGGACCCTCCAAATTCATACCATGAAAGTGAAAATATAAATGTTATTAGAGGATAATGACCTCTGGAATTTTGTAAAGACAAAGGTTGAATGACATACCAATCTATAAAATTGGTAAAAAATAAAAGGAAGATAGCCAAAACAAAGAAATTCATCGTGGACTCCATGAAGGATCCCTCACATCAATAGTAAGACCATAAATAAGGAGATGTTTGATGCTATCTTCAATATATATCGGGGTGAGAACATCAATTGAAATAATATTCTAAGGAACAAGCTTAGAGCCATACAAATGAACAAACTAGATACTGCAGCCTGATAAAACTAGATAAACTCCATGATAAATGTGTAACAACATGAAAAGAGCTCAAGAATGAAGATTTAGTAAAATAGCCTTGAATGGGTTTTCATCTCCTTGGCAAATTTTTTTTCTAAGGTGCCTATGCCTGAGAAAGCAATATATCTAATGGCCCACTTGGTAGCAAGGTGTTGAGGAAAATTGTCCCATGATGGAAGTAGCAGATCCCTCATAGCTAGTAAGCCTTGAAGAAAAAAAGGAAATTCAAATCAACAGAGATTTGGATAAATTTGAAGCAATATGTGATGGTATCATTAGCCTATGCAATGGAGGATGATCAAGGTGACTCGTTGGATCAAATTAAAGAGGGAAGGGAAATCAACCCTTCTAAAATCCTGAATAATGAGAATCAATCAGACTCAGATGGCAATCAAAAGAGACTTGGATGAAGTTGAAGCAAGATTTGATGGTATCCTGTGCCCCCGCAAGGGAGGATAATGAAGGTGAATCATTGGATTAAATTAAAGAGGGGAGGGAAATGGACCATTTTTAACTCTTGAACGATGAGAATAAATCAGACTCGGTTAAAGATATGATTAAAGCATATGAAAAGGAATGGGTCGAAGTAAAAAAGGGAGAGGAAAAGAAAAACAACAATCAAGTGAAATTGTTTGCCCAAGCCATAGATTTTATCCCCATACCATGGGGTATGAAATATCGGAGCGGTTAATTGTTTTCCTATCTTGTGATATCTAATAGTTAATTGATCCTAGGTTGTTCGTCCTGTGTAGTGTATAATTACATATATAATGAAACTGAGAAACTGACCTGATATAATATTTCAAAAACAAATGGAATTACCTTAATGAATTCGAGAACTTTATGGAATCCCAACATTCAATCAGTAAATAATTGAATAGAGAAGAAAGATCTCAATATTTTTATCGAACTTATATATGGGTGTGTTAGTGCAAGCACAACATCTGTGTGTCCCTACCCCCTCACTTCTTTATATATAGTGGTAAGCGCTTTACCCAATAATTATTGGAACAAGACTCAAATAATTCAACGCCATTGACCTTGGCTTATCAATTTTATCAAAGCTTGAGCAATCTATAGTTTCTTCTTTGCCCAATAGAGAGAGTTCCAAATATGACTCATTTCATTGCTTCCATACTGGCCTCAAACCAACTGTAATCCCATGAATACGCTTGGGATCATAATGCGACAAACGAGAGCACCTCCTACACTCCTATGGATATCTTATCTACCGTTGCTCCTCATATTCACATTACAAATATATGCCCTTGATGAAAAAAAAACTACCTGGGTAGCTTCATTGGTGCCAGTTCTGGTCCACAAGGAAATATTTTCTTGTTTATCTCTCACAATAGCCACAACACTACAAATTTCATCACCTTCGTCAAATTTTTCACCGATTATGTCCAACAACTGAAATTAGATAACAAAATCTATATGACCAGAATTGAATCTACACAAAAATGCCTATACACGCTCCTGTATGTATGACAGTTGGGGTTTTACATTGTTAAGCCGTAGTTGATCCAATCCAGCCTTGCCATCTTGGGTGTTTGTGGTAGTCCACTTTCCTCCATGGGAACATGTAAGGTCTTCCCACTTGGGCTCTATACCCGCTTTAAAGAAGTGGAAATTTGTCGTTGAGGGCAAATTTTTTGGAAAAACATTCTTTTGTATAAACTACACAGCATGATCAGGGGGATACAGGACACGATAAAATGGTAGAGAAAACCCCGATGAACCACATATTTTGCATTTTCAAGGCCTGATAAAACTTACCACCAGAAATATTCAACCGTCTTAAAGGTATAGACTGAACGAAGGGAGCTGTGCCATGCTGTCGACTTGGATTTCCCCGAAGGGCTATCGAACTAGAAATTCCATGCATTCCCTAATACATGCTTCTTCATGCCATCACTAGGCCTCTCTATCAGTTTAAATTCATGGTTCTGGGGTTATTCTCACGCCATTATTGTTGCACCTTGAAATAAAGCCCTTTTAGTATTAGAATTATTAATACAAAGTACCGTTTTCCCAGAGACAAACCCTATTTATATACCTTGACTTGGGCTCTATACCCTCTTTAAAGGAGTGGAAATATGCCACTAATGGAAAATTGTGTGGCAAAAAAATGTTGTTGTATAAACTGCACAGTGTGATCAGGGGGATACAGGACATGAGAAAATGGTAGAGAAAACCCCGATGAACCACATATTTTTCATTTTCAATATCTGAAATAACTTACCACCAGAAATCTTCAACTGTATTGAAGGTATAGGTTGAACGAAGGGAGCTGCCCTGTGCTTCCGACTTGGATTTCCCCGAAGGGTTTTCAAACCAGAAAGTCCATGCATTCCCCAATACATGCTTCTTCCTGCCATCGATAGGCCTCTCTATCAGTTTAACTTCACCGTTTTGGGTCTTTCCCGTGGCATTTTGGTCGCACCTTGAAATAAAGCCCTTGTAGTATTAGGATTAATAATACAAAGTGCAGTTTTCCCATGGACAAGCCCTATTTATATACCTTGAATGTGTCCCTTCCACAAATAAAACGCTCTGCATTTAAGCACGGGAAACCCCAACCTTAGATTCAAACTCTTTTTAACATTGACAATTTTAGATTTTCACTTTCGTATATTTATTTTTATCTCTACTCCTTTTTAGATTTGAATTTTTGAACTCTCACAAAAGAATTACATATCATTAACTGTTAGGGTCATTCAAGTTGTTTTCATCATTTTTAAGGTATGGTTGATAACTCTATATGTTATAAATTTTTTTGATATAATTCTTATAAAGATGGTAGTAGTGAATCTACATCCCCTACTTTACAGAAGGTATCATTCTTGGCACAAAGAAAAATGCACAAGAGTTTCCCAAATAGGCATTCATATGATTAAAAATTGAATAATATTTGTTTAAATTTATCCAAGCTTTGTATTTAAATAATGAGAGGCACTTGGTACAACCTAATATGAGAGAGATGTGTAAGGAACCATAACAATTATATGGCACATGTTACAATAATTTAGTCAATTGAGTGTGTCCAAAGTGATTGGGAGGTTTTAATGATAACCGCCCTACCAAGGTTAAAGTCTCATTGACATGACTATGTACGTATGGTTATCCTACAATATGTTCTACTATCCACCTATTCATTGAATTAAGCAAGAAGAGGGAAATCTAATTTTATAACAAAAAAATGTTACAATATTTTTAAAAATGAATTAATAAAAGTGCATTATATATGTTAATATCAATACAAATAGTCTAGGTGTTGGAACGTGGTTCCCTAACCTACGTTTTTGTATAATTTTGTAATAATCGGTCCTGCGTAGGGATTTTGGGGTGGGTCAAAGCCCCTAATTTTTTGTAATGGGTTAAAGGGTAGCTCTAGGGTCCGCAAACCACAATTTACGGACCATAGGATAACATAGGCTACGATATTATAAATAGGTAGATAGCTGGGCCTAGTAAGTAAGTAAGACATAAGATTGATGCTACGTGCGAATTGTTAATATCTGTTTGGGTTGTTTTGGGTAAGGACTCATGGTGCCTATGTGTGCGGAGATCCTCAGTCCTGCTGTGTGCGAACCCTGTTAGGCTATGTGCACGGGCTGTGTTTGGGTTATAAGTGGATCTTTAATACTAATTAATGCAGAATATATTTGAAGTATCTTTGTATTATCTGGATTGATTGTGTTTACTGCTGAAGTGCTTTTGTGATATTTATTTAAGCTGCGAATGTATCTGTGATCTAGAATTAGCTGCGATTATAATGTTCTGTGATGGTATTTGTTGATGCGCATGTGGATATGAATGTATTGATTAGATCTGTTGATGATAATAGCTTTGTTATGGTTATGTGTTGATTATGATGCTAAAAGAGCTTCGAATAGATTCATTTTGTGAGAACCTAATAAGCTGCAACATAGATCTACCTTAGATTACCTACTCTCTCTAAGTGTGCCGAAACCTGGTTCCAGCACCCTCCCTTACTACTTCGGGTGAGACCTTGGCCTACGAAAGTAGGTCATTGCCGAAAGGGCCAGTAGTAGAGGGGTTTTTTGTCAAACCCTAACCTTCGAACTTGGGTCAAGACCCCTCAAGCCAACAAATGGTTTCATTTCCGAGACCCGGAGCATTTTGAGAGAGAGATCGGGGAATGCCACGAGGTCATTGGAGACCTGAGAAGTTGGAAATTTAAGATTGGTTCAAGAGACAGATTCAGGAATTTTCTATAAAAGAGAATCACAATGCGAAGTTGACATCTAAGAAGTGGAAGAATAAGTACATCTTCACTGAAGTCTATGAAATTTTATTTGTAACTTTTTTGCACGAGCTTTAGGAGTGGTTAGCAAGGCTTGTAGAATTTCAGACACGTTGGAGGGATGATTAGGTTACATAGTGGACACCAGAGTTGATTCAAAAATTGGAGAAGACTAACAACACGATCACCCGTATGGTAGATCATTGGGTGGACAGTGTGCTAGGGGGATTTGTAATGGAATTCACAGTCGATGAGTTTGTATCCTATTCTGAGGTGGAGCGGAGGTTCTTCAAAGGTTTCAAAGGTAATTTCTTGCGATCATTGCGATTTCTAATTAAAATATTACTGCGCGAATTAGGCATTCTGTGCAGCCACACCGAATGAATGACCTCGGATCAGAGCGAAAGTACAACACGAAGTGTTAAGTACTACCAAACAAATCGAGAAGGGGATAGATCCATCTACAGTCCGTTAGGAGAGTTAGCTCTGCACGTAAGAAATAGTCCTCCAGCTACACCACCTTCAAGTCAACATAAGGGTAAGAACTCACCCACACCTCCACCACCACCAAAAGAAGATATGGCCACACATGTGAAGCTACCCACCTTCAAGGGTGCAGGAGATGAAGATATGGACCGATTTTGGTTTGTAGTAGAATCAGTATGGACTGCGCAAAATGTGGCTACCAATGCTATAAAGAGAGCGCAGCTATCCCTCACCTTTGAGGGAAGGGCCTTGGACTGGTATATGGGGGTAATGCAGATCCATCTATTCAAGAGATTAAGAAATATTTAAAACAACAATTCCGTAATCCTAAGTCCTACTCGCAGCTAGTAACTGACCTGAAATACTTTAGACAGGGACCCACTGAGTCTGTATAGGAAGCTGATCAATGGTTAAAGAATGTTATTAGAGATGGAGAATTTTAGTATCATGATAGGAAGCACAAGGAATGGTTTATTGCTATGCTGCTACCTCACCTGCGCGGACCTATAGGTCAGCAGGCGATTGAGATGCAATAGAAAGGCTTGGAAATTTCTATGAAACTAGAAGTTGCGCCAAGACACGATGCCTAGTTTGGGGTGCAACAGATCCAGGGACAGCTGGAGGTAATGCACCTTGAAATACAGAATCTGTGAAAATAACGAGGGAAAGAAGCTAGCCCAGACATATGGTGCATACGATGCAGGGTGTCGGGCCACACCAACGATCAGTGCCCTCTGTTGACGGACTACATGTAGGCTGGGGGACCCTTCCCATTGTGCCCTAAGGAGGTTGTGGGGCCAAGTGGTTCGGCGTTATGGTGTGCTGATTTTCGTGTTTCTGGGCTACATGATACCAACCACTTTCCCCATCTTGGTGCTTAGGTTCTAGAATTGAAATAACAATGGTGTCAATTCTACTCCTCTGTGGGACATGACGAGCATAACTATCGGACCTATGACTTGATGATAAACCAAGGAAACCTATATAGGTTACAGGTTGACCCTTCTTAACCACTCTCTCCCTCAGGCAGAGGAGGCTCCCCCGCAAGAGGCAGGGGAGGGGGAACGGGTGGAGGCGCAGGTCGGGGAAGAGGGTAATTGATATGTTACAACTGTGGAGAAATGGGCCACTTTTCAAGGGATTGTCCGAACCCTACGTGACTATATTGTCGATATTGTCAACAATTAGACCATGTGATCGAAGATTTCCCAGTCTTGATAGTGAAAATTTAGGAAAAACAGTAGACACCAACGTAGAATGTGCAGAGGGTTAAGGCGGAACCGCGGGAGGAAAGACCAAGTATTAAGGTCATAACGCGGGATGAAGAACCAAGTGACTATGAAATGGATCAGGTCATCTTGGATCTAGGGTCAGATGTGAATGTGTTGCCCAAGAAAACTTGGCAGTGGATGGGAGAGCCTAAGCTGGAGTGGTCTACTATACAGTTGTGCATGGCTAACCAACAGAAGATCATACCATTGGGGAGGTTGTTAAAGATTATGGTAAACATCACAGGAGTTAAGGTACGTGCCAAATTTGAGGTAATTTAGATTGTGGAAGATGCGGACCCTTATCCTGCACTCCTAAGACTAGATTGGGTGATAGACATGGGAGGCATTATCAACCTAAAGAAAAGGAGCATGGTTTTTGAGAATGAGGGTACTAGGGTCATAATCCCACTAGACCTTGCGGAAAGAGAGCGGTATATAGAACCAATGCGCAAAGAGGAGGATATGGATCACATTTATAAATTAACCACTTGGGATGAGGATTGGATCAATCCTATAGTTTATGGTTTGCTTTGCTGGGAAAAGGACAATGAATGCCTCTCTAACTCCGATGGGGAGATAGAAAATTGGAAGAACCGGTTACATGATGTATCTGCGCTATGATGTCTTATAATCATGAAGAACTTCCAGCGTATCTCCTCAGAGGTAAGAGAACTACCCTAGTTTGATGGTTCTGGTAGTATTAGGGATTTTTTGCAAACATTTGAAGTTGAAGCCTCAAGGAAGCGAAGGATGTGGGCACTTAAGCTAGACATGCACACAACCCCTGCAAGGTGGTGGGAAACTCATAAGGGGGCATTCCAGGATTAGGAGGAATGTCGCGAGATGATGGTCCTGCGGTTTGAACCCTTGGTTCACCTGCGCGTGAAGACTTTCCTTGGCCCAAGAGACCTACACGAGCACTTTTCCGCACAGATGTAGGAATGGTGTGAAAGAACTACGGACGAATGGGTCCACCTGTTCATTCATGCCTTGGGACCAATCCCCACTGCATGGTATTTAGATGCAGAACTACATCAGCGCACCCACCAGTAGGAAAGCCTGAAGGACGAGTTTGTAGGGACGTTCGGGTTGATAGATGGAATGGAGGCACTCGACGAAGCCCTACAGGATATAGATGCCTTAGTATTTGATGAATCACGCCCTCGTGAAGCATATGGAGCACCAACGCGGGAGACGCAGATGCAGGATATTGTCAACTGTCGCAATCTGTCAATGGAGGAATGTGATGAAGACCCATGAAATATCTCTATCCCGAAGTCGGAGGGAGAGTGCACAGTTGCTAGACCCCCACTGAAGACCATCGATGTGACCAAGCCTCTTAAGATGCAATAAGTCAACATTAGAATAGAGGAGCAACCTAAGCTATCTAAAATTGGGAACTACTGGGATGAAGATACTGTTGGAAGAGTCGCGGAACTCCGCACAGAATACGAGGACCTATTTCCTACAAAATTCTTGGAACTCAAAGGGATTACAGGGGACCTAGGGGTCATGTGCATCACTTTAAAACTAGATTCTCACCCTATTAAGCAGTGTCCTTATCGATTGAACCCCAAGTATAAGCAGAAAGTTAGGGAAGAACTTGACAAAATGATAGCTGCCGGTATCATCGAACCAGTCGAACAGTCAGATTGGGTAAGTCCTATGGTGGTTCAGGAGAAAAATACTAAAGGAGAGATACGGATCTGTGTTGACCTGCACAAATTGAATGATGCCTGTGTACATGATCCCTTTCCTACACCATTATCAGATGAAATCCTTGATAGTGTGGGGGGGCAGGAAGCATACTCATTCATGAACGGGTTCTCGAGCTACCATCAGATCAAGATTGCACCTAAAGATCGTAGCAAAACTACATTCACCACTGAATGTGGATCTTTCCAGTACACTGTCATGCCATTTGGGCTCAAGAATGCCCCTGCCATCTTTTCGCAGGTGGTGGTCACAGTATTCAAGGATTTCATCCATAAGTTTTTGTAGGTATATTTTGATGACTGGACCGTATTCGGGTTAGTAAAGTAGAACGTCTCAAACTTGCACATGATGTTGGATGCCTATAGAAAGCACCATATTTCCCTGAATATTAAGAAGTGCATATTTTTCGTACCCTTCGAGGTATTGCTAGGCCACATAGTCTGTCGACAAGGATTGATGGTTGACCCCACCAAGGTAGCAGTTATCATCAACCTGGCAGTCCCTACAACTGAGAAATAGCTATGCTCTATCCTCGGACATACAGGCTACTACAGGAAGTTCATTCAAGGGTATGCGCAGATCGCAACACCCATGGAAAAGTTTCTAAAGAAGGACGTTTCATTTTTTTGGGATGAGGAGTGCTAGAAGAGCTTCGAACTACTCAAGGAGAATATGGTCTCTGCACCTATCCTCATATTTCCTGATTGGGCAAAGGTTTTCCATGTTCATGTAGATGCGTCAGGGATCACCTTGGGAGTTGTCCTTATGGAGCTTGGGGACGAAGACATCGACCATCCAGTTTCATTTTCTAGTAGAAAACTCTCTAGTGCAGAGCGCAACTACTCCACTATTGAGCGTGAGGGGTTGGCCATGGTATACACCCTGCAAAAATACCAGCATTATCTGTTAGGAGGGAACTTAAAGATGTTTACAGATCACTCGGCTTTGAAGTACCTAGTAAATAAGCCTGTGTTGGGGAGGGATATTTGCCGATTGTTGTTGCTATTTCAAGAATACGACTTTGAGATCATCGTGAAGCCAAGGAAACTAAATTTCAGGCCAGACCACTTATCTTGAATCAAAAGTGGCGAAGAGCCAACCAACCTAAAAGAAGGACTGCCTAATGTGCAGCTATTTTCTATTAAGGTAGTTGATGCACACTTCACCAACATCATTCACTTCTTAACTACGGGGATGGCACCTCCAGAATATTCGGTACAATAAAATAAAGAGTTGGTGACCCACGCAGTGGATTTTACCATCACAGCGGGCCACCTGTATAAGTTGGGAGTTCATGAGGTGTTGTGAAGATACGTGTGGGAGCATGAAAGACATGCCATCTTAGAACAAACCCATGGGGGCATAGCAGGAGGTCACTACACATGGAAGACAACGATGTAGAATATCCTGAGAGCTGGGCTATGGTGGCCCACACTGCATAGCGACTCTCACGATTATTGCAAAGCCTGTGACACATGCCAAAGGACAAGAAGACCGTCGCACAGAGAAAAAATGCCCCTGTAACCACAAATGGCCCTGCAAGAGTTTGACAATGGGCCATAGACTTCGTTGAGCACTTCAAACCTCCAGGAAAGAAGAAAAGTGCACGCTACATCATCACTATGACTGATTATGTAACTAGATGGGCCGAAGCACAAGCTGTGAAGGATTGCATTGCAAATACCACTGCGCACTTCATTTTTTAACATATCCTAACTAGCTTTGGCTATCCAAAGATCTCGATGAGCGATATAGGTACAAATTTTTTTAATGAAACAATATAGGCCTTGATTGAATAATTTCGGATCCATCACGCGAAAAACACCCCGTATCATCCACAAGAAAATGGAGTTGTGGAAGCTTTTAATAAAATCTTGGAACATGCACTGACCAAGGTCTCTAAAGTTGATCGCAGTGACTGGGACATGCGCATCCCATCAGTCCTGTGGGCCTATCGAATCACCTACAAGAAACTGACTGGGAAAACATTGTTTCGTATGGTTTATGGAAAGGAGGCCATTATTCCCATGGAGTATATTGTTCCTAACCTGCGCATCACAGCCTTTACGAACATGGCGAAGTTTGATATCATGGAGGAACAGTTCATTAGGGCAATTTTGAGGTCTAAAATGGGCCTCCTAAGGAAAATGTACAATCAAAATTCACTTTATGAGAACCAATCAGATTTTAGGGGATGACATCATCCCTAATGGTTGAGGTGGCATTGTTTGAGTTAAAGGTACTTACTTGTCACATTCTCAATGGTGGATAAAAACTAATGGTTAACCATGGTAGTGCTATAAGTACTTTTAAAGTCATTAAGTACTCATAATAAATGTCATTTCACACTTTTTGAATAAAATATTATTATTGTCATTTCATATTTTTTGAAAGAAACAATGCATATCCCTACACAATCCTCATGTCTTTACACACTTTTCAATAAATATTATATTTGCATATTTTCATAAAATAATATATTATATTTATTATATTATATTATATTATTTTTATATAGTATATTAGTTACATGTTATTATACAATTTAAATAATATAAATTTTAATTAATAACATATCATATAATTAAGAATTTATGAATTTATATTTATATTTTATTTTAAGTTATATATGTACAAAGGACAAATGCATTAGTTGTTGAATGATAATGACTTTTTCTTGAAAAACCCATTCTTATTTATAGCCACATCAATAGAAGTTTTTTATTAATTTTATGTTGGTTCAACTTTTGAATTGAATTTAACTATGGTTACATGGATTGTGGTGCAAAAAATGAATTGCAAATTCATAAATATTATTTTATTGGTTTAACTATTATTTTATTATTTCCTTAGGAGGCCCATTTTAGACATCAAAATTCTCCTAATTAGCGTAGCTCATGGCCTTGGAGGAAGATCGTTTCATTGCTAACTTCCATCAGCAAGTTTAGAAGGCCTAGGAAAAAAAATGGCATGATCGACATTTTTGGCAAAAGATCTTTACGGAGGGAGAATTGGTCTTGCTATACGATAGCCAGTTTGCAAAGCACCTGGGGAAGTTCCATCAGCACTGGCTAGGTCCATATATGGTAAAGGAAATTACTGATGGAAGAGCTATCCAGTTAGCCATATTGCGTGGTGATATGGTACAAGGATATGTAAATGGTAGCCAACTCAAACCATACTGGATAAAATGACTATATGGCCGGAGTAGCTATATGGGATGGAATATGCATAGGTAGGGGGGAAAACATAGGCAGGACCACGGTACGCACAGGGATCGATCGCAGGTCTGGAGGCCTGGGGAGGTGCGTTGGGGCTGCAGGGGTGCGCTAGGAGTGCAGGAGGTGAGATGGAAGCGCAGAGGTAAGATACAACTGTGAGAACTAGCCGTTGGAACAATAAAACTGGGTAAAAATAAAATTTTACCATTGAAAGGAGTGGGCGGCTAGCAATTAATTAGGCAATTTCCAAACATTTTTTACCATTTACTTGATGGTAAGTTTCTGATAAGCCTCATCCAACTGTTGGTTCATCTCCAAGGCTATAAAAACAAAAGTTTAGAACAGAAGGGGATTCCGTGTATCTTGAACAGTTTGTACTTTGCAAAATTATGTGACTATTGTGCTTTGTTAATGTCTGGGTGAGCCACTCCTTCTGATAGTAGCAATCCTGAATCTATCTTTTGAGTGAGGATAAATGCAACTAATCCAGCTGAATCCGAATCCTCACAGACTACATTCTCCACGGATGAGGTTGAAGAGGTCACCCCTCAGTTTGAGGAGGTTGTGTCCACATGGAGTAAGGGAAAGCAGGTGGAGAAAAAAAGGGGGAAGGGAAAAGGCCAGGAGCAAGGGCCAAGGAGGACTACGAAATGGGTTGGGGTGGAGCCACATGCCTCCTGTCAAAACGTGAAATCCCCGCGAACGGTGCCCCAGGAACGTTCGCCTAACCCATGAAAGAGACATTTGTCTACTCAGGAGGAGGCCCAGATCGCTGAACTAATAAACTGGCTACCACCACATGTTCGGCCTTGCAGGCCCTCGGTGCGCAGCCCTAAGAATCTTGATGGGATGCACGCCTACCTATATATGCCTCTGATTCTGTGCGAGGTCCCCGTCATTGGAGAATTTTTTGGTAGGCTCCACACGGTCAAATTCGATGATCATGACCTAGCCAACCTAGAGGCCTTCCCTGAATTGGCACTAGAATTATATCTTGAACAAGTATTGGAGGATGATGTGATAAAGGTAGTCCCAATGCCATGG
The DNA here is from genome assembly GCA_034641835.2 of Pinus albicaulis. Taxonomy (NCBI): domain Eukaryota; kingdom Viridiplantae; phylum Streptophyta; class Pinopsida; order Pinales; family Pinaceae; genus Pinus; species Pinus albicaulis. Next base: position 600,071,883 of record CM076574.1, read on the forward strand.
GCAAGTGGGTTGGCTGGTTGAAGGTTATTAAACCTACTGTGGATGCCTCACTTTGGCCACTACAATATGACCAAAAAAATTGTGTGAGAGCTGCTAGCTCTAGTCCATGATGGCTGCTTGTGGATCCAGGACCGCATTCCTATTGATGCAGTGGTCATTCACCGTATTACTTGTCTTCCCATGAAGGGGCTGAATCCCATGGAGTGTTTTGGTAAGAAATATGAGCAACAGATTGTTGATAAGGTGTGCGATGATTACCACATTGAACGAAACACTAGGGGGTTCATGATCAACACTATTAGCGACCCTAGTGCACGCATGGGCACCTTATTGTTAGCATGAAAAATGATGCACAAATGCGAGGTTGCCACAACCCCCGCATATGTAATTCATTTGATTGGCCGCTACGAAAAAGGGGTCTGCTTCAACTGGTCCCAGTTCCTATGTAATGAATTTCTGGAGAACGTGCGCGAGGCCCAAGATCATGGAAGGTCATTCTGCTACTCTTGGTTTCTTCTCCTCATCACATTGGTTGCATGGGAAGCTCTGGAAGACTCGGTCCTGCCTGAGCTCAAGCCAGATGTGTGCGAAGGGGCATGGTATGCAAATCTGTGGGACCCAAAGGATGAGCAGCACATCGAAGATAATAAAGTCTTTAGGGTCTTATTTCAGAGCAAGTTCGTAGCAGCAATCCACTCCCAACCATGCTTGTCACCAACAATCTATGACAAGTACAAGAGCATCACAGCATTTCAAGTCACAATGAACAATGTGCAGATCCGGGACCGCAAGGATCCAGCATGGGTATCACTGCCATATATGGTTGTTGACGAGGAGATTGACAATCTTATTGCTACTTGGCCTCCACACTAGCAACTAGGCTTCAAATTAGGTATGCATGACACTGTAGGTACGGGCACCAATAAGACCACAAAAGATACCGAAGGATAGGGCAAGAATGCCAAAAAGAGTGCGGAGCCAAAATCACAGAAGGATTCGCGGTAGGATCTGGACGCAGAAGGTCTGGATGCGGAGGGTGCTGACTCCCCTCGTGGTATGGAATGAACTGGTGACCGTATTAAAGGCCAACGAAATGAATGACGAGCCACAAGGCCAGACCGGGAGACTGAAGTGACTCTGATAGAGGAAGACCTGGAGCAGATCACAGATGCGGTCACCCTCGCCTCAGAGGATAAATGGTTGGCTTTGGAAAAGTAGCATAAGGTGTAACATTCCTAAAATTAGCATCCAGCTAATAGGAATATTAAATTTTGATTCTTTCACTTAGTAGGTGAATAAATGGGGGAAAGAGACCCATACTTATCTTGTACTAGCATAAAAGCCCTCTTGGTATGAAAAGGGGACATCCTGGTAGCTGGATTTTGCACTTTCTATGTATGAACAGGAAGAGAATCATGTTGATTCAATCAAGTTGACTAAGTCAGCAACACAGTATGGAGGGGTAGCCTTGATGGAGCTACAACACAGTTTTGGAGGGAAAGTGATCATGTGGTATTGGAAACCCTAATGGGTGGGACCCAAGGTGAGGAGGCTCACAAACCTTATAAGGAGGAAGATAGCAGACATTTGAGGTTAGCTTATGGATTATTGATTTTGGTCTGCTTAGACTATTGAGCATTCTCTTGTTGTTTAGAAGAGTTGCAGTGATGTTTAGCATAAGGCATTCCTGTTTAGGGATTCCTTCTCCTACCTTGAGTGATCTCTTGGAGGAGCATTGTACTCCAGTTTTCCACATTTAGGCTTGAGTCCAAGCATCCTCCTTCAGCTACAGCGTTATTCTTGTAGCAGGGACCGTTGTGTTGCAGGGTGTTGCAGAGGAGAGATCACAACGACCCTTTCTGAGCTTATCTTTCAGAGGAGGGAGCCTCCCTTTCTTTGCAAGATATGTAGAGGAGGTTTCTAAGCATATTGGACATCTTGGCATGTGGCTAAATTATTCTCTATCACTTACAGTGTAGTTCTCTGAAGGAACTGCGTCATTTTTCCCAATGTTGCAGTAGGAGGGTTTGAACCCTTGCTTGTGAGCTTATTCCTTGGAGGAAGGGCCAACCCTTCTCCCGGAAAGATCTGTGTTTCATTATTCTTATGTTCTTTGTACATTTCAGCTATATTTATACAGATTTGTAGTATAACTACATTTTATAGATCTAGATCTGTAGATCTGCACTTTTATACATTGTACTATCTTGAAACCCTTGCCGGGTTATTCTTATTTAGTATAAAAAGGAAGGAATCTCCATTTTCTCAGCCATTATATGATGGTAGACTCTAGATCTATTATTTCTCATTATTTTTTGCATAAACCCTCATTAAAATAATTTTTTTGCATGCTTCAATAATTTCTGTTAAGCAAAGTCATGGGGTTTGGGCTTATTTGAGTCATATTGACTTGGGGAGATCTATTTATGTTGGCTAGAGGGACTTGTTTCAGCTCCAATTCTGGATGTGAGTTGCATGAAGTATATTCTAAGGGATCCAAGTCCCATTTCTCACAGATATAGCGTTATTTTATGAAGACAGCTGTTTTATTCCCTATATTGCTGCATTTCCCCACTTTGGAAGGAGTGTATAGGTCATATTCTTGCTGCTGATCATTCATATGGTGATTAGATGTTCTCTTACATCTTATGATCTGATTTACATTGCTATGTTCATGATTTTCTGAAGCTCCAACTTTATAATATCTTAAGATATTCTTATTGTTGTAGAAATTCCCTATTTTGGGATATTACAGTGGTATCAGAACCTTTATCTTGGCTCAGCCTATGGATTTCATATCCAATCTAGAATATAATAAGAATTAGAGATCAGAATGATGGAGAGGATGAGATTACTCTCATCAATTTTCAGATCTAAGAAGAACCTCTCTAAGGAGGTTAAACAGATGAAAGAAGAAAGATGCAATGAAACTCCAAGAGGGTTTCAAGAAGGAGAAAGCTACAGTGAGACCTCTAGAAGGTTTCAAGAGAAAGAAGAAGACCCATGCACTTCCTTGTATCATAGAGGGAGTGAAGAGCAAGAATACCACTTAGAACATGAGATCCTGAGTGGATATTTGGCAGAGTACAAATGTCAACCTAGAGATTTGAAAGAGACTCTAGATCTTCCTTAGTTTATCTGACTGAAAGAAGAAAGGAGGCCATACAGTAATAGGATTATAAGGGGCAATAGGTTCCTATTGTCTACCTTTGATGGATCACCCTTTATGTACAGCAAAATCTTGGGTGATGAAGCTAGAGGCATTTTTTCTACTACATCCAGTAGTAGAAAGAGAGGCTGTGGAGATCTCAGCGCTGCACTTGGAGGGCAAGACAAGCACCTGGTGGTTCAGCCATGTGATTCATGCAAGAGTGTCCACTTTTGCAGATTTGACTCACCAGGTAATCAAAAGATTTGACAGTATAATATCAGAGAAGGAGGAGTCCTCTTCACCACTTGAGGAGTCTTGCACCAGTGCTGTCACAATCATGGAGGGGCAGCCTTCTGTATCAGCAGTTGGATCAGCCAAAACATTGGAGGGAGGAACTCTTGCAGCCATACAAGATGTTCCCAAGGCTCACCAAGGTATGCATGAATTTCCATTTTCTATCCTTTCAGAAAATATTATGGGAAACCTTGGAAATTTGTCTCCACATGGTCATGGATCAAAACACATTGCTGATGTGGGGCAACAAGCTGGCACTATGCTCTGCAACTTTGGTTTGATCAAAGAAGGGATAAAATTTCATTCCATTGCACCCTTATTGAATTGCATGCAGCATGAGGGGTTAGGGTGTAAGATTTTGGAGGGCATAATGAGTGTTGTGCCACTTTCTGATGATGTTTTACCTTCAGCACACTTGGATCCTTCTGGATTCAAGAGGATCAAAGATGAGAGGTCTTTTCTAAAAGATCTCCAAGGAGTTACATCTCAACTTCCCATGAGGTTTAAGGAGGAAGATCTGCTTTGGGAGATTTGTAGGCTTAATTGGGAAGATACCAAGGGGGAGAATGATTGGAGGCATCCACATTTGGATGGATGTAGGTGGATGGAGAGCAAGAGGTTGGTGAGCCACTTGTAGATATATGACATAGGGTAGTAAGAAGAAAAGTTGTGCTGGCTACTCTTGAGAGAGTTTGGCCATCTTGGGTCATACCCTTTGTCAGGAGGTATGTGGTGGATGGAGGCATGGCATGGCACCCATATGATAGAACAGTAGAAGACTTATTTGTATGGGGCATCATACAAGACAACCATCATGATCTTACTCTATGGCTTGTATGAGGGAGAGATGAGGGAGCAGCAAGAGTTGTTGTTGCTATCGTTACACTTGGGAGAGTATGGGCATAATTTTTCCCATACTTATCATGATATTTCTAGAGAGGAGGAAGGCACATTCAAGGTGCAAGGAGGCTACCTTTTAGCATTGGAGGATCATGAGAGACTTCCATATAGGAAGAAGATCCTCTCACCTAGAAGCATGATAGTGGATGGCTTTGGCATATGGAATGCCAAAGGGAGGAGTCATGGAGTGACAAGAGCCTTATCACTAAGGCCTACAACGCTATCACTTGGGAGTATGTTCTTATTGATGGAGTGTTCCAAGAAGAGTATGTATCCCTTCTTTCTGCAGATTTTTATGAGGAGATTCTCATGGGAGGACTCATTCATGGACCTCACTTTCAGCCTACTCACTATGTATGGTAAGGAATGCATTTATGTACTTGTTGATTAATCCATTGAGTATTTGTATCTTCTCACCATATATGAATAGTGCATTGCTCCACAAGAGAGCAGAAGTATTTTTGGGTCTAATGGTCACTTTAGGGCCAATATTTGTAATGCTAGTAGCCCATCTATACATCGCTTTGGGCAAGTATATTGTTATTTTGATTATGTACAGCTGATATCCATTGATGCTTACTACCCCATGGTGGAGGAGAAAACATGCACAACTCGTAACTTATTGGAGAACCACTTGCCACATGATATTCTCAAACAGTAGTTGGGGAGACTGCGCAATATCCACTTGGGAAACCATTTTTACCATCCAAAATTTCACACAAATTTCAACATTTTTTTTATTTGGATGCCATATGGTGATGATGTGTCATTCATCTTGTATGGAATGGTTTGGATTAGCATAGCTCATGACATTAGAGAGAGGATCCTTGGAGATTCAATTTTCTTCTTGCCACTTGAGGGTAACCATGTTGCAGCCCAAGATCAGCATGCCCTCTAAACTTATCATAAGTGGAGAGGTGGACAGCATGGGATAGGCCCTCTTGCCTATCATGTTCATCTATTCAGCCCACCTACACTTCATGAGCCAAAGGTGGAGGAGACTCTTCATGAGTTTCCATGTTGGAGGGTGACTCATTTTATATGGATGATAACTTGGGGTGGAGGTTTCACTTGGGAATGGAAGTTTCCCATGCATTTCAAACTCCATGCTTTGTGAGGACCTCTAGACAGCACATAGTTGTCTCCTTGGGTATTTTACTTTTTCATGATGATAGCCATTTGGGATGTATACCAAATGCCAACTTGTATGCTTGAGAGAGGCACTATGGAGTTTCATTGTTGAGACAACATCTTATTCTTCGGGAGAGCTCATCATATGAGGATGCTACAAGAAGAGGGAAGGAGACTTTCCAGTTCTATCCTTGCAGTTGCTTGAGGACAAGCAACATTTGGGAGGGGAGGACTGTAATATTCCTAAAATTAGCATCCAGCTAATAGGAATATTAAATTTTGATTCTTGCACTTAGTAGGTGAATAAATGGGGGAAAGAGACTCATACTTATCTTGTACTAGCATAAAAGCCCTCTTGGTATGAAAAGGGGACATCTTGATAGCTGGATTTTGCACTTTCCATGTATGAACATGAAGAGAATCATGTTGATTTATTCAATTTGACTAAGTCAACAACGCAGTATGGAGGGGTAGCCTTGATGGAGCTACAACGTAGTTTTGGAGGGAAAGTGATCATGTGGTGTTGGAAACCCTAATGGGTGGGACCCAAGGTGAGGAGGCTCACAAAACTTATAAGGAGGAAGATAGAAAAAAGTTGAGGTTAGCTTATGGATTATTGATTTTGTTCTGCTTAGACTATTGAGCATTCTCTTACTGTTTAGCAGAGTTGCAGTGTTGTTTAGGACAAGGCATTCCTATTTAGGCATTCCTTCTCCTACCTTGAGTGATCTCTTGGAGGAGCATTGTACTCCAGTTTTCCACATTCAGGCTTGAGGCCAAGAATCCTCCTTCAACTACAGCGTTATTCTTGTAGTAGGGAACGTTGTGTTGCAGGGTGTTTCAGTGGAGAGATCACAACACCCCTTTCTGATCTTATCTTTCAGAGGAGGGAGCCTCCCTTTCTTTGCAAGATATGTAGAGGAGGTTTATGAGCATATTTGACATCTTGGCATGTGGCGAAAGTATTCTCTATCACTTATAGTGTATTTCTCTGAAGGAACTACGTCATTTTTCCCAGTGTTGCAGTAGCAGGGTTTGAACCCTTGCTTGTGAGCTTATTCCTTGGAGGAAGGGCCAACCCTTCTCCCGAAAAGCTCTGTGTTTCATTCTTCTTCTGTTCTTTGTACATTTCAGCTATATTTATACAGAGCTACAATATAACTATGTTTTCCATATCTAGATCTGTAGATCTGCACTTTTATACATTGCACTCTCCTGAAACCCTTACCAGGTTATTCTTATTTTGTATAAAAAGGAATCTCCATTTTCTCAGCCATTGGATGATTGTAGACTCTAGATCTATTATTTCTCATTATTTTCTACATACACCCTCATTAAAATAATGTTGTTTCATGCTTCATTAATTTCTGTTAAGCAAAGTCATGGGGTTTGGGCTTATTTGAGTCATATTGACTTGGGGATATCTGTTTATGTTGGCTAGAGGGATTTGTTTCTACTCCAATTCTGGATGTGAGTTGTATATGGTATATTATAAGGGATCTAAGTCCCATTTCCCACATATATAGCGTTATTTTCTGAAGATAGGCGTTTTATGCCCTATATTGATGCATTTCCCCACTTTGGAAGGAGTGTATAGGCCATAATCTTGCTACTGATCATTCATTTGCTGGTGATATGTTCCTTTAAATCTTATGAGCTCATTTACACCACTATGTGCTTGGTTCTCTAAAGCTCCAACTTTAGAATATCTTAATATATTCTTATTGTTGTAGAAATTCACTATTTTGGGATATTACAGTTTTTGATCGCTAGATTCTAGTCGACTCCAGAAGCTTTGACTCAAAACCAACTACCTTACATATAAGCATGATTTAGACTAGACCGACCCCAGCAACCAACAGTGAATTGATCATCACAACAGAAATCCGCCTGTACCCTCTGGCGGGTGCAACATTCGTCTTAAGCCCACCTGTGAGAGGTACAATTGGATTTATCTAGACTGCCACATGAACCGCTGTAGGTCCTCCATGTATCCCTTTTTGAGGAGATTGAACACTGAGACCGTCGGGTGCACCAACATCTCAATACAGTTGAGCAGACAATTGTGGAGAAAACCGCTGAGGTGTCCCAGGCACAGGCTGCCTGTACCCTCATTGCCACACAACAAAACGAGTTGGAACACCTAATCAGTAGGACCTGCACAGATGTAACTGAGGATATCCCAGCTTCTGCTACCCCCCACACTAAGATTGAGGGGCTTGTTGCAGCGCTGGGAGAAGCCGGGTGAAGTTGTTTGTCAAAATAGAAATGGAGCAGTGCGCCTTAATATATATCTTCTAACGACTCACGAGGTAAATTCCCAGTAATTTATATCATAAAGGTCATCAATACTATTACCGCTCAGATTTCTTAGGGTGCAGAGTTTTTGGAAACAACTATGTAGTTGTGGTCGAATGTGCAGCGTGACCCTCTCTTGTACGATCTTACTCAAGATTTGCGCCAGAAGGAAGAAGATTTTGAGCAGCTGGAAGCCACTATGCCTACTCTGATCCCCGCTCAACGCTTGGCACGATTGCATACCAGTCACACAATGAGAGACGAAATTGAAGAGCTCCACCAGAAAAATAAGGTCCTCAGTGACCACCTTAAGCCTTGGGCCAATGAAGCCCTCAAGCTCTCGCAGGACGTCGATATCGCAGTTAAGTAGTTGAACCATAATTTCGAGAGTGTCACTACTGCTATAGAAGGCCCAACGTCATAGAAGTTGGTGGAGATTTCTCAGAATGCTGATGCTTAGAGTGAAGGAATGCTGCCCCCGCTGGTTGATGCGATCAAGTAGCTACAGGCGAAGATGGAAAACCCACGGTCATAGTGACTCAAGACGAGTCACAAGATTGTGTTGAGGGCCTGTTGGAATAGGGTTCCGTAACCTGCGTTTTTGGTACAATTTTGTTAAATTCGGTCCTGCCTAGGGGTTTTTGGGTGGGTCAAAGCCCCTAATGTGTTGTAATGGGTTCAAGGGTAGCTCTAGGGTCCGCAAACCATGTTTTTCAGACCATAGGGTAGCGAAGGCTACGATATTATAAATAGATAGATATTTGGGTCTAGTAAGTAAGTAAGTCAATAGATTGATGCTACGTGCGAATTGTTAAGATCTTTTTGGGTTGTTTTGGGTAAGGACTCTTACTGGCTGTGTGCGCGGAGATCCTCAGTCTTGCTGTGTGCGGACCCCGTTAGGCTGTGTGTGCAGGCTATGTTTGGGTTGTAAGTGGGTCTTTGATATTAATGAATACAAAGTATAGTTGAATTATCTATGTGTTATCTAAATTGGTTGTGTTTATCTTTGACTTACATATGTGATATTTATTTAAGATGCAAATGTATCTGTGATCTGGAATTAGCTGCGGTTATAATGTTCTATGATGGTATTTGTTGATGCGTACGTGGATGAAAATGTATTGATTAGATCTGTTGATGATAATAGCTTTGTTATGGTTATGTGTTGATTATCTTTGCTAAAAGAGCTATGAATAGACTCATTACGTAATGAACCTAATAGGTCCCTACATAGATACGCAACCAAATTACCCACTCTCTCCGAGGGTGCGGAATCCTGGTTCCAACACCCTCCCATACTACTTCGGGTCAGACCTTGGCCTGCGAAAGTAGGTCATTTCCAAAAGGGCCAGTAGTAGGGGTTTGTTGGCAAACCTTAACCTCCCAGAACCTGGGTCGGGTTTCTCAAACCAACTCCAGGGATTTAAACTAGCTAATTGTCAACAATGTCATTATACATTAGGCTAGTTCTAGTACAACAATTACATTGTTTGATTTTTTTTGGTTATGGAATGAATATGAAACTTAGAAACAAAGAAACTAGCTTACGCAATCATTCTTGGCAATGGCCATGTAATTGAACATCGATAGTGTTATTGGGACCTTACTATCACCAATTTATCCCTTGACATGATCCACACACATATTCTTTCCATGAATTGTTGTTGATAAAGGAAAATTTGTTGGAAATACTGAGAGGGGGGGGGGGGTGAATCAATATTCCTTTCAATTAGAGAATTATTTAATCTTCAATTATTATCAGTGTTTGTACAATGATAGCATCAAACAAGAGGAACACAAATGCACACAGTTTTTAAGGTGGAAAGCCACTCCGGGACAAAAACCACCTAATGCTTTTCTAATAATTCTTTAATATTCAACTCCAATTGAAAATAAAGCTCCAACTTCCTAGAATCTAGAAAAGCATTCTTCTCCAGCTCCCACTGGATGGATGCTCTAATGCCTGAGATTCTTCGGTAGTAACTGAACAGATGCCCCAACACCCAATGAGCTACAACTCACCCTAGCACCACCCTACCACCCTATAGAAGAATAAAAGAAGAATGGACTCCTGTACCAGGGAAAATGGTCCACTTTAAAATGATATAGAATGATGCAGAAGAAGAAGATATACTAGACCATAACCCCAACTTTGATATAACCACCTAATGATGATCCTAGACCTCCCAACACTACCTCTTAAACCTTTGGCAGATAGACACTAGTATAATTTGTATAATAATGTATTTACTATGACTAAGTACAATGATACCTTTATAATGATTGTATGTAGTGCTGCCCACTTGAGGACTTCATATGATGAACTTCTTACTGCTGTTATGCACCTTGGTTTCTGCTCTTGTCATGCTACCCTCTACTGCACCTTGTTTTTCTTTTCTGCCGTAGAACGTCTGGTCCTTTGCAATCCTTGACAACACATGATCTAGCTTTTTCTTGCCTTCTAGGAGCTCGATATTGAATCTGGTGTATCTCTATTATTTCAGATCCTCAATATTTGATTTTTGGTCCTGTAGAAGTCCTCCGAGTTTTATTTCCAATGCCATAGGTCTGACCCAATTTGGATTCTTCAAGAGAGAGTTATGCCCAATTTCTCACACTGCCCTAATTATGGACTATTTCAGAAGAGTGCAATTGTACTGCGTTCCACGTGTCACTGCTTCTTCATTTGCCTCCGAAATTGATAGAGAAAAAACTAAAGACTGTGCACTATCTTCCACATTTTACGGAATTCCAATCCAATACTCAGAGAGAGAGTTATGACGATTTTCCCAAGGTCACTTCTTTGAGATGAATTTCAGGAGCCTGCAAAAACCCTTACTTCCACAGATCATATCTCCAAAAATATTGAGCAAATTGATCTAAGATTTTTACTGCAGCTTCCTCAGCATTTCAGCTTTGCCTCATAAAAATTTCAGCTTCTGAGCCTTCGTAGAATAAAATTTAGAGTGAAAATTCCACGATGACCTGTTTCAGATGGCCGAATCCCATACATAAGGAGGAAATGAAGATCACAATTTATATGAATGCTTAAGTTGAGAGGGGCTTCAACAAGTGAACGTGGGATGGATTTTAGGAGATTAAAAAATATTAATTATGACTTTTCAATGACCCATTCCCCAACCCCATGGGGTTTTAGCCCACTAACTGGGGGTACAAACTTCAAACATGAGTATCTCTCAAACCGTGAAGAATTACATGGCATGCCATATATCAACGGAAACATCTCGACAAGAAGAAACCATAAAATGCTTTATTGAACCAGAATATATTAATTTGGTAGGCCAAAATTCCCATGCAGTATTAGGTTAGCCCCTGGTGCTGCTTGGGATGACATCAATGACAACCGCTAATCAACAATCTCCCCCTTTGGCATTGATGGCAACATAAGTACTCCCCCTGCGATCATGACACCTCTTCCTACAACATTCTCTCCCCCTTTGACATTAATGGAAAAGGTTAACTCCCCCTAAAACACAACCATCCTATAGACCTGTACACACTTCCACTTCCGCTGACACACAACCGTCCTACAGACCTGTAATCTAATGAGAACTTGGGAGAATCCCATGCTTTTGACGAAGATATTCCAATGCTGGCGAATATTTAATATGTGATTCTTTTGGTGCTGCTTGGAATCTTGCTACATGTCCAACTGCTTGCATAAGATCTGGTCGGGAGGCTGTTACATATAGAAGACTACTAATCATAGATCTGTACAACCTTTGATCCACATCCTTAGATGAGTCATCTATGCTCAATCTGCAACCAAGTAAAGACATCTCGAAATCACTTTGCACCCTTGTAGCAAAATTCTTACATAGTCGATCATCATTGCTACCAATTATTATATCATCCTCTTTAGCTATTAGACATGCTTTAGTTGCCTCATCTAGAACATATATCTCATTTGGAGCTCGAATTTTTGTAGCCACAATTTCACCATACATGCCCTTCCTGATTTCACATTTCGTGGAGTTGAATAGTATTGTGTGTCCTTGATCACGCATTTGTCCAACACTGAGCAGATTGTGATTCATGTTTTCAACCAATAGAACATTCTTGGCTAGAACATCTTTTCTTCCGAGAGTGACAATACCTGATCCTATAACATTTGAAGATCCATCATTTCCAAAGGACACGATTCCATCCTTCTTCTCTTTCAGAGATACAAATTTATTTGTATCTCCAGTCATATGCATTGAGCAACCGCTATCAACATACCATACATCTTTGTTCTTTTGAGCCTTGAGAGCGAGAGCACAATTATCATTCTTCTTCTTCTTCCATGTTCATTCATTTTGTGGCTTCGAAGATTCTTCTGGAGGATTTTCAAGTCTGTAGTCTTTGGCTATGTGTCCAAAGTTTCGACATTTATAACATTCAATATTATTTCTTAAATGTTCAAATCTATTGATGTTTTGTTGAGCCCTGGGAGGTTCATATTTGATAGATCTCCTTGAATTGTATTCGTTCCTAGGGTGCGTGCAACATTCTACAACTTTATGACCAAATTTTCCACATGAATAACAGTAGCCATAAAAAATATGTTGGTACCTGGATGGAAATTTTCGTCGAGGAATTGTCTTCCAAGGCTGTTCTTGCGAATCTTGTCCAATGAAGTCTACATGCATGTCAGATATCATAGGTTCATTGTACTTTGTTGTAGAAGGTCCTGCTTCTTCTTCTTTGTAACCGATGCCAGTTTTGTCGTTGTAAGATCATTGATTGTTGATGAGTTCTTCCAATTCCTTTGAGCTGTTGGCATAGTTTTGGATAGTTTTTCCTTTCTTCACTTCCTCACGCAGTGAGACTACTTCGGCTTCTAATTCTTCCCTTTCTTGGTTGCTTTATTCCAACTTATTTTGAAGTGACTCTTCAATGCATTTTTGTTCTTCAAATTCAATTTTGAGACCTTGAACTTGTTCTTCAAGAGTTTTGGAACAAATCTTCTCCGCCTTGAGATCTTTTATAAGCTTGATTGCTTCCTCATAAAATTCGTCTATGGTCCATCCTTCTTCTTCGTTGTTTGATTTTTCTTGCTTATTGTGCTTGGGTTTATTGTGCTTGGCCATAAAAAATACTCTCTCATTGGCTTCTTCTTCACTATCATTGTCTTCATTGGATGATGAGTTATCTTCTTTAGAGAGAAAGTTCCTTTTGGATCCTTGCTTGTTGAATTTCTTAAAGCCTTTCTTTCTTTTTGAGTTGCCATTACTTTTGTTTGGACATTTTTCTGAAAAATGCCCAACCTCATTACAGCTGAAACATATCAATGGAATTTTACCTTTGAATTGTCCCTTACCAATTTGTAGTTTTCTCATGAAGTAAGCATATTCTTCATCTGAAAGACCTTCTTCATCATCTCCCTTTTCTTCACACTTGCAGGTGCATGTCTTTTCAATTGAAGGTTGTTTATCCTTATTGGTTTTCTTAGATGCAACGAATGCAGTTTCTAGATGCAAAGCACCCTCTTCTTCATCAAGTCTCATTTCATATGCTATGAGAACTCCATGTAATTCCTCTTTGTTGAGTTTGTCTAGATTTTCACTGTATTCTAAGACCGATACCTTTGGGTTGAATCTCCCTAGTAACATTCTAAGAATATTCCGTATAATAGTCTTCTCATCAACTGGCTCTCCTAATCCTTCTAGAGTATTGGTTATTTCATCAATGTATTGGAAGTATGCAGCAATGTTGCAAACTTCTTTCATTCTGAGTTGCTCAAATGTTTCTCTATAAATTTGAAGGTTTGCTCCTTTGACATTTGAATCACCTCCATATATATTCTCAAGCATGCCCCATACATTTTTGGTGGTTTTACAACCCAATACCTTATGATAAGAAGATTCAATAAGTCCACTGATAATAATATTCTTTTCTTTTGCATCATTTACCAAATTCTTCTTACCTTGTTCATCCACGGTTGATGTAAATCCATTTTGAACAGTGTCCCATACTTTGTAACCTTGTGCCAAGAGATAGACCTCCATTCTTCCTTTCCAAAGTGCATAATTATTTTCATTGAATAGAGGTACACCATTCTTGGTATGCTCCATGATCTCCTTCCAGCTCTTAAACTGCTATTGAAGGAACCAAGATCTAAAACCAATTGTTGGAAATACAGAGAGGAGGGGGGGTGAATCAGTATTCCTTTCAATTAGAGCATTGGTTAAACTTAAATTATTATCAGTGTTTGTACAATGATAGCAGAAAACAAGAGGAACACAAATGCACACAGTTTTTAAGGTGGAAACCCACTACAGGACAAAAACCACCTAATGCTTTTCTAATAATTCTTTAATATTCAACTCCAATTGAAAATAAAGCTCCAAATTCCTAGAATCTAGAAAAGCATTCTTCTCCAGCTCCCACTAGATGGATGCTCCAATGCCTGATATTCTTCAGTAGTAAATGAATGGATTCCCGAACACCCAATGAGCTACAACTCACTCTAGCACCACCCTACCACCCTATAGAAGAATAAAGGAAGAATGGACTCCCGTACCAAGGAAAATGGTCCACTTTACAATGATATAGAATGATGCAGAAGAAGAAGATATACTAAACCATAACCCAAACTTTGACATAACCACCTAATGATTATCCTAGACCTCCCAACACTGCCTCTTCAACCCTTGGCAGATAGACACTAGTACAATTTGTATAATAATGTATTTACAATGACTAAGTACAATAATACCTTTACAATGATTGTATGTAGTGCTGCCCACTTGAAGACTTCATATGATGAACTTCTTGTTGCTGTTATGCACCTTGGTTTATGCTCTTATCATGCTACCCTCTACTGCACATTTTTTTTCTTTTCTACCGTAGAAATTCTGGTCCTTTGCAATCCTTGACAACACATGATCTAGCTTTTTCTTTCCTTCTAGGAGCTAGATATTGAATCTGGTGTATCTCTTTTATTTCAGATCCTCAATATCTTATTTTTGGTCCTGTAGTATTCCTCTGAGTCATCTTTCCAATTCCATAGGTCTGACCCAATTTGGATTCTTCAAGAGAGATTTATGCCCAATTTCTCACACTGCCCTAATTATGGACTGTTTCAGCAGAGCACAATTGTACGGCATGCCATGTGTCATTTATTATTCATTTTCCTATAAAATTGATAGATAGAATACTAAAGACTATGCACTATCTGCCACTTTTTACGGAATTCCAATCCGATACTCAGAGAGAGAGTTATGACTATTTTCCCAAGGTCACTTCTTTGAGATAAATTTCAGGAGCCTGCAAAAACCCTTACTTCCACAGATCATATCTCCAAAAATATTGTGCAACTTGATCTGAAATTTTTACTGAAGATTCCTCAGGATTTCAGCTTCGCCTCATAAGAATTTCATCTTCTGAGCCTTCGTAGAGACAAAGTTAGAGCTCAATTTCCACGATTACCTGTTTCATATGGCCGAATCCCATTCATAAGGAGGAAATGAAGATCACAATTTATATGAATGCTTAAGTTGAGAGGGGCTTCAACAAGTGAACGTGGGAGGGATTTTAGAAGCTTAAAAAATATTAATTATTACTTTTCAATGACCCATGCCCCAACCCCATGGGGTTTTAGCCCACTAACTGGGGGTACAAACTTCAAACATGAGTATCTCTCAAACCGTGAAGAATTACATGGCGTGCCATATATCAACGGAAACATCTCGACAAGTAGAAACCATAAAAATCATTATTGACCTAGAATATATTAATTTGGTAGGTCAAAATTCCCTTGAAATATTGGGTTAGCCCCTGGTGCTGCTTGGGTTGACATCAATGACAACCGCTGATCAAAAAAAATTATTCTATTAGTTGAAAAAAATCATTAGAAAAAAAATCAAACACTCTCGCATCAATGTAAAGATAATTATGAAATAAAATTAAATGAAGTAAAATAAAACAAAAGGCCACTATGTTCTCATGAAGTGAGTTATGTATCCAAAAAATCAAAGAAGTAAATTACTCTATAACAGCATAAAGTTAAATCAAGATGTGTTATATATATATATATAATTATAAAATTACAATATATACGAGATAAAATCTCAAGAAGTTTTATTATATTTCATCATAATATGGAATATGCTCTGAAAGTTCTCATTTAGAATGAAGAGGGCACTCGTATTTATAAATAAAATTACCTTGAAACTAAAATAAAAAATTAAATGCAGATTCACACATTCTTCATGTGGTTATTATAACATCCAATCTCTACTTGTTAGTTAATTTGTAAAATTTTAAATAATTATGTTGATGACATTGTATTAATTGTGTCAGCATTAATGTGTCGTTAGTGCAAGAAAATGAACTAGATAAAACAAGGAACAATGTATATGTAATGTAAATTCTTGATTAATCAATATGATGAAACAACTAACTTGGAACATATGAGCACTAATATGAGCTATGATACCATGAGTGTAAAACAATGAATCTGTTGCAGGGAATTGTCTTGCTAAAGCCTTTCCATTAACTTCAAATTTGAATCTAATTCTTTTTCCTCTTTCCCAATAACCAATTGATTTAGAAGGATTAGATAGTTGGAACAACCACCCTCATAAATATGGGACATTGGGTGGCACTACAATAGTTCTTAAAATTTTAATGGAAGGAATGGGATGAGTGCAGACCTTGGATTTTGAAGTTCAACCATGGATTTCCTGGGAGACTAAGATAAATGTGGGACTATATTATGGAAAAATATGGAAAGTGGTAGAGGCCCATGAAGGAAAAAGGGGGTCTACGACATTCATAGATAGAGAAATTTGTCCATTCACGCATAAAGGGATACGCATATAAGGAACAAAGGAACACAAGTGCTTAAGTAGTGAATTCACAAGTGGAATGAATGATGAAGCATTCTAGGTAATTAAACTACATTTTGAGTGCCCATATATGCCAATAAATGTGTCAATCGCAAAAGGGAATGACGTTGGTGTGCTATTGGCTCCCTAAAAATGAAAGTTGCTTGTCAAAAACTAGCGAAAAGAGTTATGGAATCTGGTTGGGCATAGTGGATTGTGATTTTTTGTGTGTTGGTTGAGAATGAAAAGCCAGAGGTAGGGAAATTTCCAAGGGAATTTAGAGCTAAAAAGGGAATTCCCTTATTTTCTTTGCTAACAAAGCTAAGATGCATTTAGAGTTCGTGGAGGACTATATTCAATTGGGAAAGGAGATCCATAACTTTGATTTATGTGTGAAAGAGAGTTTTTTTCACGTAATTAGATACTAGTGAGTTATTAGTTCTCCACTTGTGGTATCATGTCCTAGCTAAGGGGTGGCTAGTTGTAGAAAATTGATGTGTAGTTGAGCTTGTGGTTGGGTGGAAAATACCCATTCCCAAATCAATTTCCAACTTGAAAAAATTCATATCTAAATTATGTTTGAGATTGATCTATCTTGAGGGAATAAATTGATGTTTGAAGCACATATGTGATATTTATTTAAGATGCGAATGTATCTGTGATCTGGAATTAGCTGCGATTATAATGTTCTAGGATGGTATTTGTTGACACGCACGTGGATGTGAATGTATTGATTAGATCTGTTGATGATAATAGCTTTGTTATGGTTATGCGTTGATTATGCTACTAAAAGAGCTACGAATAGACTCATTCTGTGTGAACCTAATAAGCTGCAACATAGATCTGCCTTAAATTACCTACTCTCTCCCAGGGTGCGGAAACTTGGTTCCAACACCCTCCCTTACTACTTCGGGTGAGACCTTGGCCTGCAAAAGTAGGTCATTTCCAAAAGGCCCAGTAGTATAGGGGTTTGTTGGCAAACCTTAACCTCCAAACCTGGGTCAGGACCCCTCAAGCCAACACCAGGAGTTTAAAACAACTAATTGTCAACAATGCCATTAGACATTACACTAGTTCCATGACAACAATTACATTGTTTGATTTTTTTTGGTGATGGAATGAATCTGAAAACTTAGAAACAAAGAAACTAGCTTACTTAATCATTCTTGGAAATGACCATGTACTTGAACACTGATAATTTTATTGGGACCTTACTAGCACCAGGTTATCCCTTGACATGATCCACGCACCTCTTCTTTCCATGAATTGTTGTTGATAAAGGAAAATTATTCTATTAGTTGAAAAAAATCATTACAAAAAAAAGCAAACACTCTCACATCAATGTAAACATAATTATGAAATCAAATTGCATGAAGTAAAATAAAACAAAAGGCCACTATGTTCTCATGAAGTGAGTTATGTCTCCAAAAAATCAAGGAAGCAAATTACACTATAACAACATAAAGTTAAATCAAGACGTGTTATATATATATAGTTATAAAATTACAATATATACGAGATAAAATCTCAAGAAGATTTATTATATTTCATCATAATATGGAATATGCTCTCAGAGTTCTCATTTAGAATGAAGAGGGCACTCGTATTTATATATAAAATTACTTTGAAACTAAAATAAAAAATTAAATGCAGATTCACACATTCTTCATGTGGTTATTATAACATCCAATCTCTACTTGTCAGTTAATTTGTAAAATTTTAAATAATTATGTTGATGACATTGTATTAATTGTGTTAGCATTAATTTGTCGTTAGTACAAGAAAAATGAACAAGATAAAACAAGGAACAATGTATATGTAATATAAATACTTGATTAATCAATATGATGAAACAAATAACTTGGAACATATGAGCACTAATATGAGCTATGATACAATGAGTGTAAAACAATGAATCTATTGCAGGGAATTGTCTTGCTAAAGCCTTTCCATTAATTTCAAATTTGAATCTAAGTCTTTTTCCTCTTTCCCAATAACCAATTGATTTAGAAGGATTAGATAGTTGGAAAAATCACCCTAATAAATATGGGACATTGGGTGGCAACTACAATAGTTCTTAAAATTTTAATGGAAGGAATGGGATGAGTGTAGCCCTTGGATTTTGAAGTTGAACCATGGATTTCCTGGGAGACTAAGATAAATGTGGGACTATATTATGGAAAAATATGGAAAGTGGTAGAGGCCCATGAAGGAAAAAGGGGGTCTACAACATTCATAGATAGAGAAATTTGTCCATCCACGCATAAAGGGATACACATATAAGGCACAAAGGCACACAAGTGCTTAAGTAGTGAATTCACAAGTGGAATGAATGATGAAGCATTCTAGGTGATTAAACTGCATTTTGAGTGCCCATATATGCTAATAAATGTGTCAATCGAAAAAGGGAATGACGTTGGTGTGTTATCGGCTCCCTAAAAATGAAAGTTGCTTGTCAAAAAATAGCAAAAAGAGTTATGGACTCTAGTTGGTTGAGAATGAAAAGCAAGAGGTAGCGAAATTTCCAAGGGACTTTAGAGCTAAAAAGGGAATTCCCTTTTTTTCTTTGCTAACAAAGCTAAGAGGCATTTAGAGATCGTGGAGGACTATATTCAATTGGGAAAGGAGATCCATAAATTTGATTTATGTGTGAAAGAGAGTTTTTTTCACGTAGTTAGATACTAGTGAGTTATTAGTTCTCCACTTTTGGTATCATGTCCTAGCTAAGGGGTGGCTAGTTGTAGAAAATTGATGTGTAGTTGAGCTTATGGTTGGGTGGAAAATACCCATTCCCAGATCAATTTCCAACTTGAAAAAAATCATATCTAAATTATGTTTGAGATTGATCTATTTGAGGGAATAAATTGATGTGTGAAGTGGACAAATTAAACTACATAATCCTCTTTCCTAATTATGTGAAAATTCTTGCTTAGATTTTGGTGGGTAGTAACCTCAGGTAAGTTTGCATGTGTACATTTTACTCCTATATACTTATATACTAAGGAATGATAAATTATTTTGGGCAGTAACTTTGGCAAGTATGCTCATTTTCATGTGACTCCTGCCTATTTTGGTGCAAGGACTTAAGAGAAATGTCTACATAAACTTTAGGGTTAGTGAAAGTTGGCAAGAAATATTTTTATATGAGTGAATGTGGATATGCATATGGTCACTTATATTCATGAACTTTCCAGAAATGAAGAAGAAGAGAATTTTGGACAATATTTTTACCCAAACAATGATCATTTGGAGGTTGATGCTCTTCATAAATTTGATTGATTTCCCTTGATAGAGATAATCCTCTCTATTGTTTAATGAAAATTCCTATATTTGATGCAAGAAATGCAAAACCTTCACTATCAACAAAATGTCCAAAGTTTTCAAAGTTAAAGTCCTTGATTTTTACACATGTAAATTTGATTGATTTCCCTCAATATATATAATCCTTTCTAATGTTTAATGCAAATTATTAGATTTTTTGCAGGAAGTGAAAAACCTTAAATATCCACCGAATGTCCAAAGTTTTCAAAGGTAAGCCCTTGATTTTTACCTATTATCATTGTCTGTGGAACTCATCGATGGCATCGACAATCAAGAAATGAATTAAGGGTTTCAAATGGTAAAATTATTAAATTTCACACATAGCCTGTAATTTCATCGGGGATCGATGAGATTGGATTAATGTTTCCAAAATGTAAAGTGTTGAATTTCATCGATGGCCAATAAGGTCATCAGCCACCAGCGACATTGGACAAATTTTTTCAAAGGGTAACATATTAAATTTCAATGATGGTTGATGAATCGATTTGTTTTCAACGAAGTTTGAGGTTGACCTCATAGAAAATTGGTAAAAACTCTTGTGGTTGACCTCATAGATAGTTGGTAAAAAAGTTTTGGGTTCTACCTTAGGGGTTGACCTCATCAGCAGTTAATGAAAAGTTGGAATTTTACCCCATTGGAAAGGAAATGTGTTGGGTTGTACTATCAACAACTTGTTGAATTTTATGGAAGAAACCTTTGACACTTTGGAAATCTACATGTGGATTATGCTTACACATGAGTTTTATTTTCACTTTCGGTTTAATTATTATTTAAATAGGGTGAAATATAAATATTTATATGGAATTGATGGATTAAAAGTTTTATTTAAAATCCCAATTATCTAAATGCACGTAAAGTAAATTAATTGGAGCTAGTAAAAGACATGGTAAGTAAGATTTCCCTAGTGCTCACTCAACACTCCACTTGGTGTGACATGTGGACTAAGATGCAATTTCATCTACCATGTGGCAGTTTTTCATTAGCATTTACATGGCACTAAGGGTGAAAATCTTCGAATGATTTTATCTTAATGATTCAAACTCAATTTTTAATAAAGTTTGGAAAGTTCTTAATGAGGATAATGTGACAGTGCTATCATAAAAAAGTTTAGAATTGAATTATAAAAAACAAAAAATTGATACATATACCCTCTACAAGGTGCAAAGGGGTTTGGCTATTTTATAGAGTGGTATTGGAACAGGGTTCAAAAAATGGACATGGATATGCCAAGAAATATCCCAAAGAGAGTTAAAATGTAAAAATTATATAAGCTTGAGAATGATAATTAAATATGGAAAGTTAAGTAATTGATTATGAGAATTGCACCGATAAATGCATAAAGAGAATGCCTAATAGAGTGCATGAAAATTTACTAAGGCATGTCAGATATTAAATGATGATTTAAAAATATTGAGGCATATGCTTCTTTATTGGCCCAATAAGCTAATATAACTGTGAGTTTTCTATGTGTTTAGGAATGATTGAAAATTAGGATGATATCAATTAGCTATGTGCATTCATAAGTAAGCAAACAGATAGTGCGATCTGATCAAAGCGTAATAGTAAGCATAAACAATAACTAAACACATAACACAGAGCTTTCGCCAAAAATATTCTTTCTATTAATTCTTCAGATCTGTCAATACATCAGCTTTTCCTTCAAAAACCCTTACAAAACCCTTACTATCCCTTCCACGCACATAACCAACACTAGGTATTTACGCACATAGCCAACAGAAGCCTTTTACCCAACCCTAACCCAACGAGACTCTTACAACCTATTTTCGAGCCAAAAGCATACAAATATGTGTCACCATTATGAACTATTTAGCTTAGAGATCTTCTATCTATTTATATGCACCTAGTGCACAAATACTATGGTCTCAAGCCATGGTTTGAGGCCCACATTTCACATTTAATTTCGTTTACATAAAAATAGGGGATTTTGACCACACCCAAAGCTCTTTGAATCCCTTTTCACCACACACACATACAATATTACCCAAAATGGAGCTTTGAGACTTGTGCCTCAAGGGACCCCGCTCCAACAAGTGTGAAGAAATATCATCATATGACTTGCATAAAGGATATATGTTGGGGTGATTCTTAAACTATCATGGATATTTCTCGTGAACAAAATCTGTTTTTGTTCCAATCCCACTAGATATTGTTGATTAGAATGCATGGGAAACCTTTATAATAATCTTCCATGATGTTGAGTAACTAAGTTTTGAAATTTTCTTTGAAGCTTAGGTAGGACCATGAGCCTATCATGTTCAATTTTGCAAGGCTGGTGGTGATGATCTGCACTATGTTGGGACAAGAGATAAATAAGTGTGAATAAATATCATCTTATGACTTGCATAAAGGATAGATGCTGGGGTGATTCATAAACTATCATGTATATTTCTCATGAACAAAATGTGTTTTTGTTCCAATCCCACCATATATTCCTGATTAGAATGCATGGGAATCCTTTATAATAATATTCCATGATGTTGTGTAACTAAGTTTTGAAATTTTCTTCCAAGCTTAGATAGGACCACGAGCCTATCATGTTAAATTTTTTAAAGGTGGTGGTGATGACCTGCATTATGTTGGGAAAAGAGATAAATAAGTGTGAATAAATATCATCATTTGACTTACATAAATGATAGATGTTGGGGTGATTCATAAACTATCATGGATATTTCTCGTGAACAAAATGTGTTGTTATTCCAATCCCACCAGATATTTCTGATTATAATGCATCAAAAAAAATTATAATAATATTCCATGATGTTGTGTAACTAAGTTTTGAAATTTTCTTCCAACATTATAAAGGACCACGAGTCTATCATGTTCAAATTTTCAAGGGTGGTTGTGATGACCTGCACTGTGTTGGGACAAGAGATAAATAAGTGGGAAGAAATATCATCATATGACTTGCATAAAGGATATATGTTCGGGTGATTCGTAAACTATCATGGATATTTATTGTGAAAAAAATGTGTTGTTGTTCCAATCCCACTAGATATTTCTGATTAGAATGCATGGGAAACCTTTATAATAATCTTCCATCATGTTGTGTAACTAAATTTTGAAATTTTCTTCCAAACATAGATAGCACCACGAAATGATCATGTTCAATTTTGAAAGGGTGGTGGTGATGACCTGCACTGTCTTGGGACAACTAGAGATAAATAAGTGTGAAGAAATATCATCATATGACTTGCATAAAGGATAGTTGTTGGGGTGGTTCGTAAACTATCATGGATATTCCACTAGACAATTCATCATAATAGACAAGATAAAACTATATTTAAAAATGAATGAATAAGAGTGTGTGATAGGAAGTGTTAGTGAGTTTCAGGTGTGCTAAGGAGGGAGTGATGTCAAGGTATGCTAGGCAGTGTTAAGGCATGCTAGAGGCCAGGGAAACATGCCAAGATATGCTAGGTTCCAGGGTGTGCCAATGCATGACATGCCAGAGTGTTTGGGAGTGCCAAGGAAAAACAAGGGAGCACTAGTCTCAAATGCATGGAAATGAATGAATAAGAGTGTGTGACAGGGAGTATCAATGAGTTGTAGGTGTGCTAAGGATGGAGTGAAAAGGTATGCTAGGTAGTGCCAAGGAATTCTAGAGAGACAGTGCGACATGCTAGGATGTGCCAAGTTCCAGGGTGTGTCAATGCGTGCTAAGGAGTGCCATGTAAACACAAGGGAGAACTCGTTCAAAATGCATGGAAATGAATGAATAAGAGTTTGTGATAGGGAGATTCAGTGAGTTTCAGGTGTGATAAGGAGGGCTTAGTAAGGTTATATGCTAATAAATTCCAAGGCATACTAGAGCACCATGGCATGTTAGGGAGTGTTAGTGTGTGCTAGGGAGTGCCAAATAATGGGAAGGAATCCAGGGGATGCTAACACATTCCAGATAATGCCAAGGAATTCTAAGATGTGCCAGGTGATACAAGATGTTAATATATAAACTGTGTTTCTTATTTGTTTTACTACCACGGTCAGATGTGAGCCTTGTCTTGGTAACTTGTTAAGTTAGATGACTTGAGATTGGACATGAGTAGCATAAGATGAGTTATAGGTAGTTCTTAGGTGAACAAGGCATATGTTCAATTTCCATGAAACATGAGAATCTGGGTTTGGTCTTAGAATCTTTGATGCAAACACACTCAAGTGCCACAACACATTTACTTTAATGCACAAAAAAATCTACACAAATCAAGGAATCAACTAGTGAACATGATAATTTTACCTTTTCCAAACCCTTCTTCATTATATTACAAACTATAATACAATAGGCTAGAGCTCATGTACCATGGATCATGACCCTTTACAATCACACTGATACAAGGAATACAACTAGGGCTTGGTGTTAATCCTTTGACAACTAATCTATCACGAACAAGAAAACACTTGACCTACTTTCTAATGGTGGCCACACACAACCCTTTCAATCCACAGGTTTAATGAGAGCACCACAGGTTTAATGTTTGGAGAACAAGGGGCCACCCCCCTGTCCAACATTTTTGATGGGTCCCATGCATCATTATCTCACTCATGGACACCATCATGCCTTATAGAAGGCCCTAGGACATCAATTGACCTCTTATGAGGCTTATTATTCGATGTATGAGATAGTTTGGTGGGATTGTCACCATAATTTAGGGTTACTTGCATATTATTTATGTTTAGGGGCTAATGTAGGCCCATAAGCTAATTCTATCAACTCCTAATCAATGTATAAATAGGATTTAGCTGGATTCATTTGTATCATCACTTGACTTGGGATCTCTCTATCTTTAGAGAAGTTTTCATTTTCCTTGGAGGACTATTTTGGATGATTAATTAGGAAAATCAGTCTTCCTTGATTGCGCAATCCATCATGGAATCCCATTGAATTTATAATTGCACATGGGAAATTTTGTATAAATACAACTAATGTTTATGTTCCCTTTAACCTCTATCTCAATTGGGTCTTCCTCGAAACTGACATGCATGCAACTATTAATAGTGAATTATCATTCATATGATTGATCACTCATTGTGAACTAAATCTAATTTAATTCATTGACCAATCTCTCACTATATGATCACTTAGTTATAACTGTTTAAACTGATTTTAACTCATTTAATTGAATTAACTAATTCACACCTACACCCCACTAATTCATCAACTGCAACTCGACCCCAAAAATATTACATTAATCCCTCTACATGCCTCATCTTAGACCCTCAACTCGAATTTCTTGAGCTAACTCAGTCATCATGACTTAGTTAATTGACACAATTCGTTATGAGATGAAATTACAATTTATTTTCCAATTAATTTAAGGGAGAAATAAATTAGACACCCCACATTCCTCACCCTTGATACATCAAAATTCCTCACTAGTGTGGGTAAATTTTTTTTGTCCTTTCTGGTTTCTAATTTCAATGTTTTTTTTTCCAATTTCAACATTTCATAATTTGATGCTACCTTCACACAAATACACCGTTGAAATCGCATGCCCATATTCTCATGAGAAACCTCTCTTAATCTCGATCTACCATAAGAGAACCAACAATATGCCATCCTACTTCCTAGCTTGAACCAACCATTAAGGTATGCAACATTCTTGTGAACCCTCACATGATGATCTTGCTCTTGGAGGATGATCATGGCCTCCCTTTAGCAACCCTTACTCGGCCCTCTTACTCGACCTACTTTAGGACTACATCTCTCTTCGCCCCCTTGATCAAATGATATCCTTCTCACTTGATGTTATTTCCTTCATCCTAAGGCCTCCTTAAATATGTTTTCCTAGACCTCTTAGGAACCCTCTGGAACTTACGGGTTTTATCCACTTAGACCTGAGGAAATATTAATTTTCCTTTCTAATTTTCTTTTATATTTTAAACCCCATCTTGGGTCCAAAATCCATTTTCTTGGTTTCTTTTCCCAAAAAGCCTTTTTTAACCAAACTCACACAAACCCATCTCACTAGGCTTGTGGAGTAGCTCCCAAGCTACAAAATTCAACAACATAGTCTATTTGTAGTAACCATAACTTGGTCAAGCTCTTGTCGTCAAGCAAGGGCGTGGTTTGGTTCCCAAGTTGCAAATTAAGTAAGGGTAGTTGTGAGGCCATGATAGATAGGGAGGGTCAGGGCATGCACAATATGAATGAAAATGCATGCTAACAAATGTCAGAAAATTTCAATTCATGTTGAAGAGTGTTAGGGAGTGTCGGGGCATATCAAGGGATAAATAGGTAAAAATTCATGGAAAGTAACGAATAAGAGTGTGTGCTAGGGAGTGTCAGTGAATTCAAGTGTGCTAAGGACGAAGTGTGTTAGGAGAATTTCAGAATAGGATTTACATGAGGAAATGCTTTGGTTGTTATATGGGTCTCAACATAGTAGTATTAGACAAAGGGAGATCACTTTGCAGTAGGCACTATATTGTTTTGCCTTTAGCTATTTTTTTTATATGAGATATCGCACACTTTGGCTACATCCTCATGTTGTAAAATATTTTAGATAATTTCATATTGTACATTGTTGTGTATAATTTTTGGGGCACTCGACTTGGGTCAACTTATATCTTGTGTGCCTTGTGCATCTTGTGGTTCTTGCAAGCTCTCAGTTAATTTTTTATTGTTTATATGAACTGAACATACATGTGAAATATTTCCTATGTAAGATATGTTGCTTAATTGTTTTATGGCCATGGCTAGATCATGTGATCCTTGTCTTGTTAAATAGTTAAGTGGTACCTGTTGAGCTTGGACATGAGTGGCATAAGATGAGTTATATGTAGTTCTTAGGTGAAAAAGGAAAAATATACTTATATTAGGTGCAATTGGTCAAGTTTAGTGCTGTTGAAGCAAGACAATATTGTCACATGAACTGCAGTAGCCAAGGAATTGATTGGGTTCCCAAGTCGTGAAAAAATGTAAAGGCTAGATGTCATGAGGACATGAGTTTCAAGGCATTCTAGTGAATGCTAAGATGTGTTAGATAGTGCGAAGGCATGTCAAACTTGATAAGATGTGCCAAGTGATAAGGCATGCCAAGATGTGCAAGGGTGTGTCAATGCGTGCCAGGGAATTTCAAGGCAACAAAAGGGAGAAATAAGTTAAACTACAAGGAAATGAAGACATGAGAGGGTTAATAAGTCATCAATTTACCTTTTCCAAGAGGGGCATGCTAGGCACACCAATACTAGGTGCTAAGTGAAAATTATTAGTGCATTCTAAGTTCCAACTCTTCCTTTGTTGCTTCTCATCTACTTTCCAATAGTTGATCTCAAATAAATTTAATATTAAACCATGCCAAATCATATCAATGAATTTCAACGTATTCCATACATGCTAATAATTTCCAAGTGCCAACACGTGTCAAGTGTCAATATGTGTCACAAAGTGTTATTCGCGCTATGAAGTGGAAGGGCATGTTGAAGAGTGCTAAGGTGTGCTAGAGAGTGCTAATGCATGTTGAGGAGTGTTAAGGAGTCCTAGGACAACACATTAAGTGATCACTAGGTCAAAATTCATGGAATTTAATGAATATGAGGAACGTGTGTGAGGGACTAGTGTTAATGAGTGCTAGTTTTCATGCCAAGGTGGGAGTGACAAGGTATGCTAAGGATTGGTAGGGCATGCTAGGGAATATCAAGGCATGTCAAGAAGTATCAAAGTGTTCTTTGGAGTTCCAGGGTGTGGTAATTATATGTGCCAAATAATGCCAAGATATGCCAATACATGTCAGGTGCTAAGGATGTACAGGGTGCAAAGGTATGTCAATATGTATAAAGAAGTTTGAAGGAAACAAAAGGAGGAACCAATAATAGGGTTAATAAGTCGAGACATTATCTTTTTAAAAATGGGCATGATAGCCACACTATTAATAGGTCCCAATACATGACAAGTGGCATTGTGTGCCAAGTGCTAATGTATGTCAATGCATTCAACCAAGGTGTTCCAGGGCATGCTAGGGACTACATGCATGCCAACACATGCTAGGAGAGTTCTATGTTGTGCTAGCGCATGTCACCATGTGCTTGGGCATTAGTGCCATGAAAATATGTTCTAGGTACAAATCTTTTCCAAGACATGTGAGGTGATAAGAAATGTTAGTGTGTGCCAAAGCATTAATTTAAGGTATGCCTAGATTGTTGAAGAGTGTTAGGTATTTCGCATTAATAGGATTGGCAGAGCTTGATTATGTATTAAATAATATATTTCTTACACACACTAGTGGGACTTTATCTAAAGGGAATTTTCTAGATAATATACTTAATAGATATGAATCATGTGTTGACTCATAGGGAAACTCTATTCGACTAGCCATTACTTGAGGGAATTAATGATACACACTAATTAATTCTTAAAAAAGTGACTGACTCTAAGCACTATGTTCTTGGACATATTATAAAAAAGACTCCAAAATAATGGTATTAAAACATTATCTTTTTACAAAAAATGTATTAACAAGCACATAACGTCATTAAAAACTCATTTGAATGATCAATGATGACGAACATTTTTTGACCATCACCAAAAGTAACAAAAAGAGCATCAGTGAGGGTCATTAAAAGTTCATCATTAGGAGTGTCACAAAAGGGATAATTAGTGATGGGCCTTTAATGACCCTCACCAAAAGTGTCATTGAAAATGGCTTTGGTGATGGATCTTAAAGGACCATCACTATATACACTTACAATGACGCTTTTTTAAGTACCATCACTATATGTGACATTGGTGATGGACATTAAAGGTCCGTCACAAACATGAACCTCACAAATATCATTTTTTCTTGTAGTGAGACTCATATAAATAATTGAAACTAAAACCATGGAAAAATTATGGAACTTCTATTGTTTAAACATTAAAAATTTCTATATCAAAAAGTGTGGCTCGTTTTAGTTTTTTTCCCAATTGGCGGGAATCAAGAGCCCAGAACCCTTCTAAAATTCCTAGCCATTTTAAAATATGGATGACTTGTGTAGGTCACTTACAAAATTTGAGAAATAATGCATTGGAGAAATAAGTAATATCGTGCATAAAGAAAATACATTGATTGGGACTTAGATAAAATAATGAATCATAACCAGTAATTGTAGAACGAATAGATTTATAAATGAACGCATAATAACAATTATGTTAACCATGAACTATAACCAATTTACACTCACAACTTTATATTGAAAAACAATCCCAATTCTATTATTGCAATTCTCATTAACAACATGAAAATATTGTGTTCGAATTTACAAAATAGCTTTCCATAAATAAACACATGGGTTGTGTTAAAACCCTGCTAGAAGGGTATAATCCTAACTAGAATCTAAGCTACAAATTTTCATGTCAACCTTTGCTATGATTGTAAGGGATGAAAAACCCTTCCAACCAAATTAATTTTATACCTCAAATTGGTGAGAGAGATATAAAAATGACCCTGTAACAAGAAGTAGAAAGATGACACCTATGAGATGCAAATCCATCCACTGAAAGAGGAAGCGGAACCAAATTTTCAACTTTGAAAAAATTGGCACTTCACCTGTAAATGATCATAAAAAATGGTGGGGTAGGGGGGGGGGGGGGGTGTAACGTCCATATCCCCTCACACCTACCAAAGTAACTAGCCAACTGGCATAAACATGATATGAGGGGAAGTTAAGAGAAACTCATCCTCTTTGATGACTTTAAGGAAGTGGAATCGAAGCAGAAAACCATAACAAAAACCTATACCACCTGCTACAGGAACCCCAAAGGCTATCCAAGTCATCCACCTGCCTTGTCCTCGATTCCCACAAAAAATTTATGAAGAAAACCCCCTAAATGCCCCAACAAGACTGCATGCCTGTGTCTAGGAGGCTTTGGATGCACCCAAAAGTGTGCATGCCTTCATCGAGGGACTAAATTTATGATGCTTGTGCCTACGTTTGTGATATTTAAGGCACTTTTTAAGTCCAAAATTTCAGACACTACCCATAACTTCCTATAGCTTTCATAAATCATTAAACACATTAAAACAATGCCAAATAAACAAAAACTTACCCCAGGACTAGGCCTGACCATCCCCAACTGGGACTAACATTTTATCAAACACTTGGCATGAATGAAATCTATACACCTATGATACAAGACATAACATGAATGACTGAAAACTCTCATGAATCATTACAATAAGTATCACCAGTCTCTTTTTTGAATAGATATGATACAAATTAGGTCTTGCATCCAATGTTTTAAAATTTATAAGTAAATACATGAAATAACCATGACATGAACCAATAATTTAAACATGCTTATAATCAACATAAAACCATGGAAATAAAAGTGATATAACAACCATTAAATACACACATTAATAGGTAAAAAAGAAAGAGAACTTAGCTTCCATTAAACATAGTAAATAATCGACCAGATTCGTGACTTCCACATACCACCTAACCATAGACATGGCTGAGTCAAATCTCTCTTCAACGTGTCAACCTTGTGCCATATTCCAAGAATGAATGTGGAATCTCATGGATAAACCAATATAAAACACAACCAAGGGAATCTAGAGGATAAACCACCTCCACCATCACCAAGGCATGATCACACCAAAACTGATGCTCTGATCATGAAACTGAAATGAACTTGGAATTCCATCTGGAATCCATCACTATCATTGAGGAATTTTCTGTCTCCCTATCTCTCATTATTTAATGCAATCTAATCCCCGATCAGTAGGCCCGAAACCGAGACACCTCCCTTTGGATTTACTGTGAATCCCACCAAAAATAGTCAAGGGATTCCTATGCATTTGGGAATGAACCTTGAGACCACCTCCTCCCCGGATTTTGAAATCCATCTGGAAATTCCAAAGCTCAAAACCAAGATCAAAGTTCCAACACACCATTACATCTGGAAAAATGAAAGGAGAGGTTGAAAACCATTTTCAAATCCCGAAAAAACCATGCCGTCGATAGCAAAAGAACCAAATACCAACATGCATAAGTTGTGCATGTCGAAATCAGCTAGGAAATCACACATGAAATATGTTACCTTCAATTATTCCTATTGAAGATGCTAGATCCTTCTTTTCCTTGCTTGATATTTTCTTTCCTTTCCTTTCCTTGAACTTCCTTTGATTTCTTTCCTACTTATTTTCTCAATTATGAATTTCTCCAAGAAAACTCTAAGTATCCAAGAGTGAGAGAGAGATAGAATAATGAGAGAGCTCTAAAAATGAACTGAAAAAAAAGTTTCAAAAAAAGCATGGCCACTGGTCCTCAAAAGCCTTTTTATTAATGAGGCCTCTAATTTCTTCATTTTCCATAATTTTCCTTCATTTTCTTACTCACATGCAATTTGTGACCTTTCACCTCCCTTTTCTCCTGATTTCCTTTATTTTCATAAATAAATGTGCCAAAAATACTTTTTTCCTCTTTAATGCCTTTGCCAATTTCCTTAGCCATAAACACATATGCAGTGATGCCCACTAGAATATTTTTCCTAGCATTCAACTTGGAATAAGTGTCCCTTAACCATGGTCTTATTTTTCCTTTATTAAATTTTATTACATGGAATTTTCACCAGGGTTGTTACAAAACCCTCCCCCTTGGGGAAACACCGTCCTCGGTGTTCAATGACACCTACAAACTAGAAAACCGCTAAAAATAAAACATACTTCCTATGGAGCTTTATAACACAACTTTTTGTAATAGTGAAATCCATATATACAACCGCAATGTCTATGGAGCTTTATAAATCCATCTTGATACAATATTTATAATAATACACACATATGCACATTTTATCAACTAGCAAATAAAATTATACGATGCTTGTATCAACAACAAGGAAATCCATAGGCTCACACCTCCACCCTCAAAGTAGTTGTAGGATTCATTTCCTTCCCAGGAAGTCCACAACCCACTACCAAATTGAAAGTCTCCATCGAATGTCCAACGCTACAATCTTGCACTATTGCACCCTCGGCGAATAATTACCAGCTCATTGTTCGAAGGAACAATCCAAATATGCATATGATTCCATCTGGAAATGACAATGAAAAAAACAAATCCATCCTCGACCTTCCCTTCTCTGATACACAGTCCCTTAGGAAATCCTGTCATCCCCTTTCGTGCAGTCACTCTACTTCCAATTTCCCTAGCATCTCCTATCATGGGCGATCCATCCCTTAGCAAGGTTTCCTTGCATCGAAAGATACAAAAACCAAGGCATATACCTGCCTCAGCTATCATGTTAGTCATAGCATTCTCATGGAAATAAATGGACACTATTGGGTACGAGTGTCCCAGAATGGCCTTGCTCCTGAAATTCTTTACCAACATACTGCTACCGGTTACAGTTCATTTTACTGACATAGCTAGTTCTTGTAGTCGGTTTCAAACACCCAATTGATTATTGCATGCATTCCTATACCACACACATAACTTCCATTAGATTCAAAATAATTTGAAATAACTTCAAATCATACCTCATTGGTAGCCCGTCAATAAGGTACACATGCACTTCTGTTTACTTCCTGTCACACAATTCAAACTAGTTGTTTGATCAAATCATCATATATAAACATATCACATCTAGTTAGATAAAAACACAACCATCATAGGTCAAAATCATGAATTGAATGCAATCAACACAAACCATAATCATAAATCACATGTAACCATCACAAGTCAGAATCATAGATCACATGCATAATAAAATCGAAATAAAATACTGATACTCATCCTTCATTGGTCCTTACTTCCGCCTTTGTTCTTTTGTACACACACCCGATCAATTTTCACACCCAACAAGCACCCAGTTCCCTTGCTTCTCTTCAATCACGTACACATACACACAATGTACATCACAGTACATACATCTACACATGACATACAACACCATACAATACACACACCCACACCGACATACAATACATACACCTACACCCAGTGTACAATACAACACAAAACATATGCCTACATTGACATACAACACATACACCTACACCCGGTGTGCAATACAACACAACAAATACACCTACATTTAGTGTTCAACACAAAAAAATACATATACCTATACAGAGTACAACAAAATGAATACACATGTCACGATATCACGACTACACCATACACATACATAGTACTGTATGTTCGAAATACAACATGTACGACATGAAAACAATACCACATCTATACCATTACGATATGCACAACATGTAGATAGTACCACCTTTACACAACACTACCTACACAACATGTGCACAACATCATATGTACATGGCACCACCTGCAAAATTTGTACACAATTCCAAATGTACACAGTGTTTCCTGTACAATGTGTATGCAATACCACATATACACAACACCATATACATGACATGTACATAAAACCATATGTACACAACACCACATGCACACAAGACCACATGTACAACATGTACATAGCACCACATGCACACAACACCATATGTTCATAGCACATATGTACAACAAGCAAAAAACACCATATGTACATAGCACTTCATTTACAACATGTACATAGCACCATATGTACGACACACACACAACACCACATGTCCATAGCACCATATGTACAACATGCACACAACACCATATGTACAAAGAACTGAATATACAACATCTACATAGCACCATATGTACACAACACCACATATCCTACATGTGCATAGCACCATCGATACCTAGCATTGGTTATGCAATATACACACAACATTATATATACAACAGGAATACAACATCATATGTACACAATACTACATATATTACATGTACACATCACCATAGGTACAATAACAGAATATACAACATGCACAATATATACACAAAAGTAGTATTGCACATCCATAGACCACACACTGACTCCACAAAGCAACCTTGCTTCGAGTCTCTTTCCACTACCCATGCTTATCCTAGCATGTCGCAGATCACACTAATTTCACTTCATTGATGTACCCCTTAGCGTTACTTGTCCATAACATAAACATAGGCATAATACAAGAATATAATATCAATTCATGTCCACATTATACTGACCTCATAGATATGTTAGGGTTACTCTTCCCACTTGATTCCTCATAAGACCAAGAACCTCTTCATGCCATTCACTTGCATAAGCAATCATTCCTCCACAAGAATTATCCTTTAAAACCCTGTCATATAGTGACATAGATACATTCATACACATATATAATCATTAGGATAAAACAATCATGATCATGTCATACAACGGCATACATACACACATATACATATAACGAGTTAGGATAAAAAAACCATGATCCATGATGAACCTACCAGACACGGCATACATACATGTATACATATATAAACACCAACATAATCATGATCACATCATAATTACCAGACAACATAAGGTCAAGGTCAAGATAGCTTCCTTTATCCATGCACACCATTGAGAACAATATTTCCCGGCATAGCCAAGGCATCTAATACCTCAGATCCATTTTATTTAACTTTTCTGTTTCCTTTCTCATGTTTGTAGTCCCACTATCAAATTACTACAATGGACCCAACCATTCCAATCGAATGTCATATTCTTACCTTCTGATGTGCTAACTCATGCACTGAGCTTCATCTGTGTCTTTCATTACCTGTTGGGTACCACACAACTCTCCCCGAGCTCCAATAATTTTCCTCTTTCACAAACAATTCCCAAGAGTCTCAAAAAATAAAAGGCAATAACAAAAGCAAGCAAGAATAAGACCATGAAAAACCAAGAGAAATATGACACTGCCACAAAGTGGCATGATCATGCACCAAACATAAACAAAACCGCAATTCAAGCACAAACAAATGACAAAGATCAAAATCATAAAACTAGCAAAAAACACCATGACTCAATCCCCATGGGTTCCCAATGCTTCCAAGGGAATGATCAGCCTGAACCTTCTTCAAGATTTCATGGAAATCTCTTTCCATGCAAACCCCTCCATCAAATTGTCATAAACACATAACTGTCAGTGCATAAATAAATAGAACAATATACCGGGCATCTTACCTTGTTGTGCCAAGCACATTGACTTGTAACTGAACACATGCACCTCTCAAGGAACTCCAATTCCTTGATGAATCCATACATATATGGAAATAAGTTTTTATACCTATCAAGTACATGTTTACGAATATAGCATATATCCACATAATGTCAGAAAATTTCAAGGTTAAGAAGACTTCATGTATGGAAAGCACTCATTCACTTCGAATTAGGGTTTCCAAACATAACCAAAGGAATTATTACCCAATTCCTTTCTCTTACCATTTACCTTTCCGCAATTTATTATTTATTATGTGCTATCACATCACCCATATTTTAGTTATATAATAAATCAACTCCTAGTCATCAGCCATAATACATATTGTTACAACAATCAGCTAGTTACACTCAAGTGCATTTCAGCTATCTCAACACATATCATGTTAGTACAACTATCATAAGATAAGATCATTTCTCAATGCAATGTTAGAGACACATACTCATATCATGCAACTAATCATACATTCAATAAAACTATAAACATACCATGTTAAATAATCAACTAGACAACATAATAGACACCAAACACTCAACACCAAATAGACGACATAATCAAACAATTAAGTACCAAGTACATCACATACGCAAACTCATACCTTAATGTATCTCAGGGTAGGCTATCTTGTCTGTAAAGTCAATCTATATTAGCATGATGTAACTTCACAACATATCAGCTCAATCATAATAAGGTCATGATGTCCATAACAATAACTAGCTAACATGTTCACATCATAAGCTCATAAGAAATTGTCATTCATGCACAACAATAACATATGTAGAGTCAATCCAGATTAATACAAAAAAAATATCGCAAATAGGTCGACTCATGCCTAAATGTCATAAACTTAACCATTTGCATAGGCCCATTCAAATTAGCATGATACATATAACAAAAATATATTAATTCCATAACCCTAATCACCAAGTTAACTAGCATATAACAACAACAAGTCAACATATAACATACTCACCAACAACATATAACCTAACCATCAAGTTTAACTAACACAAAATAACAACAAGTTACTACCATGCATGTCTATCTGACGAGCGTACATATGACCACACCGATTCACTAACATCTCTCATACATGTAACCACAACAACAATAAAATGACAAACATGTATATAAGTAACCCTAATTTTGATAACATCCATTAACCACATACCTACATGCCAAACATACAACCTAGATGATGATATTCTCTTACCCCAAGGTCCAATGCTGCAACCTCTCTTCGATGATATACATCTTCTGTTCTATCTTAGCCAACATATCAACATCATATCTTATCAACACCATCATGATGACCTAAAATGCGTATATCAACCTCATGGAAAACAACCTTAGCCATGAAAATGCATGAATAATAACATATTGACACTGACACGCATAATAAATGCGTATACAACTGACATCCACTCATGGAGACCACATCTAATCACAATCATATTTCACATGGAGACACCACTACAACTATGACCAACGTCATGAATATGCGACAAGCACATATAACATAAGCATGAGGAACACATATGAAATCAACATGAATGCACGATCAACACACATCACCCAAGGATAGTGCAACCACATTTTGATACCACATGTAACGTCCACCTCCCATCACACCTACCTAAGTAACCAGCCAACTAGGGTAAAGATGAGATGAGGAGAATTTAAGACAGACTCAACCTCCTTGGTGACTTTAAGGAAGTAGAATAAAAGCAGAAAACCATAACATAGACCTATACCATCTTCTACAGGACCCCAAAGGCTATCCCAGCCATTCACCTGACTTTTCCCTGGGTCCCACTGAAATTTTATGAGGAAAACCCCCGGACGCTCCCACAATCATGCATGCCTACGTCTGGTAGGCTTTGGACGCACCCACAAGCCTACATTCCTGTGTCCAAGGATTAAATTTCCAGGACCTGTGATTGTGTTAGCGAGATTTTTTGGGTTAATTTACTATGTAAACTAACGCAAGTATTTATTATAAATTCAGGCTAGTGGAACTTAGAATCATCCCCAAAGTATATGGGTTTAAGTTATGATCAATTTAGAAGATGGTTTATCAATGGTTAGGGAAGTTCGTATTACAAATATAAATCTAACTTAAACAATTTCTAAATTCAAGTGTGCAATCAGAAGCAAAAGAATCTCCTAACTTAAGAGATTTGTTTGTCCTTCTCTAACAAGATTATCTCATGAATTAGAAATAAAAAACTACTAATTGAACAATAGATTAAGACACATGAAGCAATAATTGAAGAGGCTCTTCACTGAAGAGGTCCTGGTTTTCCTTCATCATATATTCATTTATCAGTAATGCTATTGTTAGAAATAGGAATTCAGAAAATCATGTAAAAGCATAAAAATATGAATTCTAACTGAAGATATTAATTAGATAGAAAGAATGTTTAAATTAAACATTTGTTTTTCCTTTCATATGAAAAATAAGAATGATCATTAGATTCATCAATACTCATAAATAATCAGCATAAACAAGTTAAGCATAAGAAAACTAATTCAGAAATTGCAACTACAAATAAACTAGGAGGTGCACTTAGCTCGATGTGGGGGGCCTCCACCCTTTCCTCACACACTGAAGGCGTTTTCAGCTACTTAAAACTTCAATCAATCAACCATCATATAACAACAGCAAATAGGATAGAAAATATCTTCAATTATGTCTCCAAAGTCTCAGAAATAATAATGTTAAGTCATAAAAATTCTACGTATCAATGCCTTCAAATTTTGAGGCTTAAATAGATAAAGTATCTAAAAAATTCATCTAAAATAGCTCCTACAGTCATGAATATCCTTATCTTATCCAATAAAGTTGAATTCATCCATCATATCCATAAAAATCTAGAAAATCCCACAAAATAAGAATTTTGACCTAGTTTCAAGGGATCCTCCATAAAGACAGGTCCTGTTTGACTGCCTTTGACCGGGCCTATTAAATCTTGGTTTGACTGTACCAACAGGTGTGCACTTATTCTTAGTTCCCAAGCCTTCTAGAAATATATCCATCTTGAGCCCAAGTGTCCAGCAAATATTCAAACCATGAGGCCATTACGAGAATTTTTTATGTTGTCCAAAAATGCACTTAAATTTCAATTTTTACAATAACTTCTAATAATTGAAAAACATAATTTAAATACATGTATATGCATTTTTTGGTCAAAATAAGGTGGATATTCTGGTGTATATATGGATATAATGGAAAATAAGATGTATTTCATAAACAAAAAGAGATAAAGAATGAGGGCCAACATCTCCCCCAAGCTGATGTTCAAGCATGTTCTCATGCTTGCTTTTTCCTTTTGGACCTCCTGAGCTCTGATGTTGATCTCATTCCTAATCCTGAAACTTTGTGTTGTGCTGCATATGGAAGAGAATCTGTATCTTTGCATTGTTCTTCCTTTTAAATTGAGGTCTTGACCTTTTGTTTCTCATATTTGGCCTTCCAAGAATTTTTTTCCTGAATCCACTTGAATGCTTGTGTATAAAGAAGATTGTTTTTGGTTTTCAACTTTCCGATTTCTTCACTTATCTTCTCATTTTCATTAACCAATTTTTCATTAATTGTCTTATAGGTTTCATTTTCTTCTTTCAGGTGCCTCTCCATGATTCTTTTTACCTCCAGGCTATGAATTAACTCTAAAACCCTTCTAAGGTTTTGGTCTTCCCCCTTGGTATTTTTAGAAACTGAAGTAGCTTCAACCTCATTGTTTTCAAAATAAGAATCTATGTCTATAGGATTTTCATAAAATTCTTCTTGCAACCTCTCAGTGATTTCATTTGCTTCTTTAGTTAAAGGAGATGTCTCTATGACTTGCACTTCTGGTTCTGGTGAAATCCTCTTTTTCTGTCTCCTAGAAATGGTCAAGAATGATGTTTCCCTCTCTACCATAACTATCTCCTGCTGTTTCTTTTATCTGGTTTTAGGATAGAGAGGTGAATGCACAATATTTCTTGTTTCCTGTATTGGCTTAAGTTTGTTTTTAGTGACTTGCTCTACAAACTTATTTTCAATCAGGAAATTTTCCCAAACCATTCCCTTAGCTTTCAGCTAGTAATCCACAAGGATTTTTATGAGTCCCTAGTGATGAATTTGGGCTTCTTTGAGTTTGGTCTCAGATTTTATACTTTCAATCATATTCATCAAATTTTTATAAAAGAAGTAGGGAAAATTGAACCTGATATCTCCTTTAATATGTTGTAGTAACCTAATATGATATAGATGTACTACACTATGTCTGTTATTACAGGTGAAAACATTTTGACTTATAAAAAATAGCTCAGCCCAAGGTTCATTTAACCACTCCCTGGGAATCCCCTTTGACCTATCAAAGTAACCCTTTTTGTTCTTATCCAAGAACAATGTCCAACCCTTTTCTTTGAAATGCAATCCCTTGTGGTATAGCTCACCTGATGATGGAAACTCTAAAGCTTCGGAAATAAATTCTGGAGTTAAAGGAATATGTAAACTACCCACCATAGTTTCATCCTGTTTTCAATTGTTTATAAACTCTTTAGTGATATCCTCATTGTGCCCTTTGAATTTTTGAAGAAAGCCTATTAAGCCTGATTGATAAAGTTTCTCAACTGTTTCCCTACTCCATTTTTCAATTTGAAAATATTTGGGCTTTGTTCTTGAAGTCATATTGTTTGAAAACAATTTGATGTACCCATCTACTGTCATTAAATTCATTTTCGTAAACAAAAATTCAAGTACTAGATGTTATCACAGTAGTAAGGCTTACCTCTATTTACTGCTCTTGCCAAGTAATTGAAATCAATCCTTTGTTTTCCTTTGGAAGAATGTGAGCTCACTGCTTCAAATAAACTCAAGATTTGATATAGAGAGGTTTAAGAAAACATAAAAAAAATCATGTTTCTATTATCCTACTCTCTATTTGATTCTCTCTCTTTTTAAAAGAACAATCTTCTACCTTTGTCTTGTAAATTTTTTACTGTGTAAAAAAAAAGAATTTTTTTTTATACAATAGTGTCTTGTGACCCTTGGATTTCATACAAAATTATTTTCCAAAGGAATAGTATGATGTATCTAATATAAAATCATTTTTTATGCAAGAGAATAGCTCAATTATTTCATCAAAATTGTCATAACGAGTTCACTGTTTTCCTTCAAAAATTCACTAGACTCTGGCCTATGTTATTCAAAAATACAAAAACATGTTGACTGTGTCTTCTAAACCAATCTTTCTCCACAAATCTTGATTCAATTTCTTCTACTAAGTGTGAAAATAAAATTAATCTATTACACAATCTAATTAAAACAAAATCATTGTGAAATTCAAACAAAAACTCTCCATTCTTTGTTTTCATTCATTGTGAAATAGAAGATTGTGCATGATGGCATTTTCAAGTTTAGTTGTCTTTGCAATGATCCTCGTGATTTTCTACTATGATCCTCATGATTTCCCTTCTATTTTAACTGAAGTCTCTATTTTTCAATCAGCACCAATCTCATCCAAATCTTCACTCAGTATTTTATCATTTACTAATTTAATCAATAGAAGATTTAGTGTTGACTGATGGCAGAGCATTTATGAGTGGTTTCAAAGTGTTTATGAGTGGTGTCAAAGACAAAACGTAAGGAAATGACAAGTGTTAAAGACCGAAATAGAGCAACTCCTTTTATGGCTCTCAATTTGTTTAACAATCCTGAGATTTATTCATGCAAATCATCGTTGTTTTAAACAACAAAATCTGAGTTAATTTCTTACCTTATCCTTCCTCCTGATAGTGTGGTTGTTTGACACATTTTCCAAATTTGTTGGCTTGGAAATTTAGTCAATTCCCCTTATCACTTTGTTCTTCTCACTGCTATATTTCCTGCCTTCTTTGCTGCGTTATATTTCTTTTATTCTCCTCACAACTTCTCCATTGTCTTCTCTCCTGTTTACTTTTTTCTCACAGAGTTGCAAAAATGGATGCGTGTTTTGATTGCATG
Source organism: Pinus albicaulis (assembly GCA_034641835.2). NCBI lineage: Eukaryota > Viridiplantae > Streptophyta > Pinopsida > Pinales > Pinaceae > Pinus > Pinus albicaulis. The sequence continues at coordinate 600,112,860 of CM076574.1, forward strand.
CCTTCCTTCTCTCACTGAGCCTTCGAAAGGCGATGATGGTGAAAAACATAGTGTATATCAGTTTCTTCAGGTCTTAGTAATGGCATAAGTGTTCTCAAAAATTTACAAAGTGTTGTAATATGGAATTTGAATTTGTTTTGACCGTTCATCAACCATCGCTTGACCAGTGCATGCATGGCTTACCCTTGACTATCATGCTGACTCTGGTGTACATTTTGTCCTCTGCTTCACTTATTACACAGTCCCTTTCACATTTTGCTTTCATGCTTTACGTTGATGACTATGTCTACTTCCATCCTCCATTGAAAAACATCATACCCTATTGCATATGCGCCATCATATTTACGTTTCATTGCTTGTATTCACATCATTGTATGCCATCATTTCTTCATTCCTCCACTGTTGTACATATCACTCTCTCATCATAGTTTCATCCATATACATACATCATTGTCATGCATTGTTTGTCATAGCATCATAATTTAGGTTCGTTTTCATTCCACTATTTTTATTATGATTTCCCTCTTTCTCCATTACCTTAGCTTATAACCATTATGATTGCACTTTTTGCATTTTGTTTTGTTGTTTGAAATAGTTGCACTATCATATGATTTTAGACTTTAGGTTTGCTCTTTTATTTAATTTTTAAAATTGACTAATGAAATGGTAATATTTTAAAATTAAATATTTATAATGACACTAACCTCTTGTTTGTTTATTGTAGGTCCAACAAAGGTTTAACGTTAAGCCTTTTGTTTATGATTCTTTTGTTTAGAAAAATAGGGTAGGGTATGATATGGATAGATTATGGAATGTTTTATTGAGTGATTAGGATAGTGGTATAGATATGGATAAAATAGGGCTAAGAATCATAGGTGATGAAATGTAGATAATGAAAAATGTAGGTGATAAAAATGCATAACCAGTACTAAATTAACTTTACAATTCTAGAACATTTTCACAAAAAAATAAAATTTTACGAGAAATTTTTACTTACTGTACTTGTATTCCCTCAAACCATTTGATGTTCATGATGGTAGACATTGTGTTTGTTATGATGACGACTCTTTTAGACTATGTAGAGATTTTATTTCTGCTTTGCATCTTATTTGATTTTGAATGATTTGTTCAGGTCCCTTCTAGCATAATTTACAATAATGTTTGAAAATTTCTTCTATCGTAATGATACAGGTCCCTTTCTGAATAATTTTCTCAATAAAAATTCAGGTCCCTTCTGTATATGTTGAATGATGTACCAGGTTCCTTTGTAATTGTAGTTCATATTCCATCTTCAATTTAGCTGTTGAAACTATTTTCATAGTTTTTTACTACACACCTTCCCCCAAGCTAATGATTATACTTGTCCTCAAGTCTAACATGTCTTGGAGGGTATATCTACAAAAATATTAGTAAAGTAAAATGAAAACAAAAAGAGAATTCATATTGGCCAAACAAGTTTTTTTTCTGATATGAATTCGAGTTTGTATTGTGCCAGTTTCCTAGATTTTCACATCAAAACGCTTTTATTATTTTTTATTATTTTTATATTTATTATTTTTATTTTTATTTATCATTCTTCTTCTTCCTCTGGAATTATGGGAGGAATATTGCTATGCAACCCCATTAGTTCTAGATCTGAATCTATTGAATTTTTTCTCAGAAAATCCTCTTTATTTATAGCCTTATTGTAAACTTTAAGCCTATGTCCATTAACAACAAACAAAACAGATGCTTTGTCAATTTTTTTTGTCTTGACAGCTCCATTGTCAAATATTTCTTCAATCTCATATGGCCCAAGCCAATGAGTGGTAAACTTTTCTTTGAAATATTTGAACTTGGAGTCGAACAAGAGTGCCCAATATCCTTTCTGAAACACTTTATTCTTTATGAATCGATCATGCCATTTGATCCTTTGTTCTTGGAAAAGAGATGTGTGCTCTACTGCTTGTTGCCATATCTCATCCAGTTGAATTAATTCCATAATTATTTTTTGTTGTGCCTCAGATAATTCCATCCCCAATTTTGTTGCTAGCTTGAATGTATGTATTTGAAATTCTATGGGTAATAGGACTTCTTTTCCATACACTAACTGATATGGACTGAACCTAGTTGTGTTTTTCAAATTTATCCTATATTCCCATAGTGAATCTCTCAATTTCTCTGACCAGTAATTTATGTTCATTTGTATAGTGTTTTTCATGATGTTCTCTAGAAATTTGTTTGTTGATTCCACTTGTCCATTTGCTTGAGGATGATATGAAGTTGATTTTCTGTGTTTGATATTGTATTTCTCCATAAGATCTCAAACAAGATTTGATGTGAACTATGTGCCTTGGTCAGTTACAATCTGTCTTGGAACTCCATACCTTACAAATATCTTTTCAAACAGAAAAGACACAACAATATCTTCCGTTGCCCGTGCTACTTCCTTTTCCTCCACCCACTTAGTTACATAGTTTGTACATACCAGGATGTACTTCTTTCCATTGGATGGAGGGTTGATTGGTCCCACAAAATTTAAAGCCCGCTATTCAAATGGTTCAATCAGTACTTGTTTCTTTAATGGAATTTCATCTGAAGCCACTAGTCTACCAATTCTTTGGCAGTTGTCACATCTCTTCACATAGGCCCTGGATTCTTTGAAGATGGTTGGCTAGTAGTAGCCAAGCTTCAACACTTTGTATGTTGTCCGCTTATCTACAAAATGACCACCACATGGTTCGTCATGACATGCTTTCAAAATTTCAATAATCTCATCTTCTCTAACACATCTTCTAATAATTAGAGATACCAGTATAAAATAGATCTCCATTGACACAAATATATATAGTACTTTCTCTAATTATTTTTCTTTTTTGTTTATTTTTGTAATGAGATGGTAGGATGCCAGATGATAAATAGTTAGCTATATCGGCAAACCATGGATTTTTTATATTTATAGAAAATAGATTTTCATCTGGAAAATTATCTGATATTGGATTTGGATCAACAGGTGAATGTAGTCTTGATAGAAATTCTGCAACTTGATTATCTTTGCCCAGTCGATCTTGTACAGTAATGTTAAATTCTTGCATTAATAACAGCAATCTAGTTATTTTTCCATTTGTGATTAATTTGTTCATTAAATATTTTATGGCAGAATGATTCGTGTGGATATAAACTTGATAACCTGTTATATAATTATCCAAGTGGATATTGGTGGCCACCCACCTATTGCACTTGGGGCCCCATCATTGTCTCTTTCAATTTTTCAGTTTCGGCACAACTTACTATTTTTAGCAGTTTTTCGGGTCCTGAACTTCCAGAGCTGTTTTGAGGCCCTAAATGATGTCTTCTAGGCATCGTTTTTCCGACGAATATGATTCCATGATTACGTTCTGGAATCAATATTCGTAGCAATATTTTTATTCCTCGGATATATCTTTCTAACGATGCATCATACGCGTCAAACGAAGATTGTATGCTGAAGCTACATCCCCAAGAAGTTGAAACACCAATCTACCCAAACGGGGCCCATAGTTTTGGCGCTTCATCTCCTAGGGTTAGGTTTTTGGATGTTTAGAGTTTTCCATTATTTCTCAATAATAAATAGGCCCTCAAGCCTCATTGTAACACAGTTCAGAGGTCTGTAGCCGCCACATCTCTTCTCAGAGATTCGCTACCAGCACCCTAGCTATTTTATTTCCATTCTGTCTGTAAGAAAATTTTAGTTCTTTGATGTTAATGAAATGAAGTTTTATTTCTGCTGCATATTTATATTTATGGTTATATGTGCATTCTGTTTCATTCCTACATAAATCCGGATTAGTGGTATCAAAGCAGTCTTCTTTTTTCTCGATCCTTCTTTGCATGTCCCCAACAAGGTCGGGGTATAAGGAGTTAGGGCTAGATCTGGTGGAACCTTTGCAAGATTAGCCTCACAAAACCCAATGTATGCCCATGGGGGACGAAAATAAAGATGAGGGAGCAGGAGATCTTATCAAAATATTGCTTGAGGAGGCCCTCGAAAAACAAAGGAATGCGATGATGGATAGCTTTGCCCAGATCCTTCAACGACTGCCCATCGGTGACTCATCTGCATCTAGCAGCAACTCTGGAGGCGTGAATCCCTTTAAGGTACAAGTAAACTTTGACATTCCCATATTTGAGGGTCAAATAGATGCAGATTCCGTAGATAAATGGTTGAATATATTAAAAGGATATTTCTCGGTTCATGGCTTTTACGACTGGGAGAAGATTATTTTTTCACTCCTCAAAGCTACCCCCCATGTCAAGGACTGGTGGGAAACCTACTGTGAGAAAAAGGATGAGACAGAACCCTCTCTGTTCTCAGCTGTACCCACTTGGAATTATTTTTGAGATGCCATCAAGGAACAATACTATCCCATGGGGAGCTATGAGGACAAGTACATACAATGGACCACACTGTGGCAACAAAGGGATCAAGATGTGCATGAGATGATGAATCTGTTCCATACCCTGCGCACAAATTTGGGTATCAAAGATTTAGAGAAACATTTGGTGCTAAAGTATCGCGGTTGTCTGCACAAATACATTCAAGAGGAAATGGAGTTCCTCGACATCTCCTCACTTGGTACGGCATACCAGTATGCTGCCAATATTGAGCAGAAATTCAAACATAAGAAGCGAGACTTTGGATCTGTGAATAAAAAGCAAGGGAAAGGTGCACCCAAAATGCAAACCAAAAGACAAAGCCAAGGCATGGCGGCTCAAGACAACCTGCCAAAGCCAAAAGAAAAGAACATCACCATGAAGCCAAAGAAGGACATGGGAAAGTGGTGTGAGTTCCATAAGATCTCCACTCACAACACAAGTGAGTGTCGGGCAAAGCAGTCACTGGTGCTTGAGATGAGGGCTTCTGAATCAGATGCATGCTAAGACTCTGAATCAGAACCTGACAAGGGGAATGATAAAGGGAAGCAAATTATTGATGCGGAGCCCAATGCCACTGTTGCCACTATGAAGATCCAGAAGGAGGAACCAGAAGATCCAAAGGAGGCAAATCATCTCTTCCACTCCCAGATTTGGGTAAAGGGTTCCCCGCTACGGTTCATTGTCAACAATGGGAGACAAAAGAACCTCATTTCAGTAGATGTCATGAATTGGTTGGGCTTGCTGACCACAGTGCACCCACAACCATACACCATCAGGTGGCTTCAGCAAGGATGGGATCTCCGCGTCAGCCAGCAGTGCCGCCTTCCCTATAGCATCAAGCCCTTCATGGATGAGGTATTGTGTGACATTTCTCCTATTGATGTTTCTGATGTATTATTAGGCCAACCATACTTGTGGAAGCAACATGCTATGTATGATTCTTTTCCTCGCACTGTTATTATGACTTTGGGAAATAAGTTGTATAGGATACCAGAGGTACCACAACCTCCCACTATCTCTTTGGTTACCGCAAAAAAATGCAGTAAGCTCATTTCCCAAACCAGGAAATTTATTTTCCTGATGATCCACCCCTAAGAAAAGAAGAATATTGTGGCCACGACCTCCAAACATGGCTCCTCTACATGACAAAAACAAACGAACAAGGTTGTGGAGGAGTACGGGGACATCTTCACCTCACCCACAGGGGTGCCTCTACACTATCAGGTCAAGCACCCCATTAACTGGACCCCAAGTATGTTGCTACCCAATGGACCGATCTATAGGTGCTCTGTTCTAGAGAATGATGAAATCAAGAGGTAGATTCAGGAGCTGCTGCAGAAAGGTCACATCCGGCCAAGTTCATCGCCCTGTGGGAGCCCAATCGTGTTGGTACAGAAGAATGATGGGACTTGGAGACTCTGTATTGACTATCGGGCGCTGAACAAGATCACTTTCCAGAATAGGTACCAAATCCCATGGATCGATGACCTTATAGACTAACTCAAAGGGGAAAAATATTTCAGCAAGATTGACTTGAAGTATGGGTATCACCAGGTACTAATCGAACCCTCTGATGTGTGGAAGACTGCCTTCAAAGCCAAGGAGGGCCTTTTTGAATGGCTCGTCATGCCTTTCGGGTTTACAAATGCTCCCGTAACCTTCATGAGGTTGATGGATGACATCTTGTTTCCATTCAACAACTCATTTGTAGTGGTGTACTTGGATGACATTCTGATCTTCATCCAGACTTGGGAAGAGCACATCCACCACATTCGAGAAGTCCTCCAAACACTACGGCAACACAAGTTGTGTGCCAATTTGGAGAATTGCACTTTTGGCATGACCCAGGTTCAATATCTGGGATACATTATTGATGAAAGAGGGGTGCATGTGGATCCAACCAAGATCCAAGTCATTCGGGATTGGCCAACCCCAAACACTCTAACAGAGCTTCACAGCTTTCTGGGTCTCGCTAATTTCTAACACAGGTTCGTGTTGGGATTCTCTCATATCACTTGGCCCTTGAGTCAAGTCACCAAGGGAGGAGTGGAAGAAAAATTTTCTTGGTCAAAATCTCAAGCCTCATTGTAACACAGTTCAGAGGTCTGTAGCCGCCACATCTCTTCTCAAAGATTCGCTACCAGCACCCTAGCTAGTTTATTTCCATTCTGTCTCTAAGCAAATTTCAGTTCTTTGATGTTAATGAAATGAAGTGTTATTTCCACTGCATCTTTGTATTTATGGTTATATGTGTATTCGGTTGCATTCCTACATAAATCTGGATCATATAATGTAGAAATTTATTAACTGCATGTACTACAACTAACATTTCTTTTTCTGTAACAGTGTCATTCAATTCCGTTGGTGTTAAGTTTTTTCTTATGAAATATATGGCATAATTAAACTGATTCTCTTTTTGTCCAAGTGATACTCCAATAGCTGTATCAGATTCATTAGTTGAAATGTGAAATGGGAAAGACTAATTAGGTCCTCGAATAATGGGTGCAATTGATAATTTTTCTTTTAATTTTTCAAATGCATTTTGACAATTATTTGTCCATTGGAATTCCACATCTTTCGCAAGTAACTTTAATACTGGAAAAGTTTTTTTACTGAAATTTTCAATAAATCTCCTATAGTAGCCTGCATAACCCAAGAAAATTCTAACTTCTTTTTGTGTTGTGGGTGGTGTTAAATTCATAACAACTTGAATTTTTTTAAGGTCCACCTTAATTCCCGAAGAAAAAATATGGTGTCCCAACACTATCCCCTTAGTTAACATCATAAAAAAATTTCATTTCTGAGTGATAGATTTTTCTCTATGCATGTTTTTAACACTTTTCCAATATTTTGTAAACAATCATCATATGTTGCACCATACACAATGAAATCATCCATGTAAACTTCTACACACTCATGGATCAAATCAACAAAGATTGCAAGAACTGCTCTCTGAAAGGTAGCAGGTGCATTACATAAACCAAAGGGTAATACATTGTATGCATATGTTCCCCATGGGCATGTGAATGTTGTCTTATCTTGATCTTCCAATGCTATCTTTATCTGATTGTATTTTCTAAATCCATCAAGAAATGAAAACAATTTCTTTCCAGCAAATGAATCTAACACTTGATCAATAAATGGTAAAGGAAAATGATCTTTTAATGTAACTTTATTGAGTTCTATGTAATCCACACAAATTATCCATTTCCCATTGTTCTTAGGTACTAGAACTAAGGGTGAAACCCATTGACTATCTGAAATAGGATAGATAAATCCAACTTGTAATAGTTTCCGTAATTCTTATTTCATTATTTCCTTCATCATGGGGTCCATCCTTCTTTGTGGTTGCCTTACAGGTTTAATTTGATCATTAGTGTAAACGTGATGGATACATTTCTTTGGATGAATTCCCAGCATGTATGTGTAATCCCAGGAAAATTATTTTGAATATTTTTGTAACAATGTTATTAGCTTTTCCTCTTGTGATGATTGTATGTTATTACCAATATTCAAAGGTATCTCAGGATTGATCTCAACGATTTTTCTGTTTTAATTAGTAATTGAATTTATAGGAAAAATGCCTTCGAATGTATTTTCCAATGATTGTATAGTGAAATTTTCCTGAAAACATTCATTTAAAAGATAACTAGAAGCTTCATATTGAGTTACTCTAAGCTGCTCTGAAATATTTTGTTCTCCGATCAATATATCTAATAAGTCCTCATTTTCTTCCTCCTATCTAAAAGTATAAACTTGATTAAGAAGAAGAACAGATTGAAGCTCTTGTGGTTCCTCTCCATGAAGCCATGATAATAAAGAAGGAGATTGCGCGGGAGGATATAATGTAACATGTTTTCTTTCATCCCCATGTGCAATAAGCATACTTCCTTACCTGCATCTAATGTAAGCATCTGCAGTGGCTAACCATGGTCTGCCTAAAATCAAGGGATGCCCTCCTAAATTTGTTTTTGGCTACAAAATCAAGAATTATACAGGATACTCCCATGAATCCACTGAGACAATGATATCTTCCAATATACCTTTTGGCACAACTTTAGATCTATCTTCAAGTTCTAAAACTGTAGTAGTAGGTCTAATGTTGTTCAGATTCAAATGTTTCAGTCTCTGTAGTCATAACATTGATAGCTACTCCCAAGTATATTAAAGTATTTGGCACTAAATTTTTTTTAATTGAAATGGTAACCATAGGTCCTGGATCAACATACTTTTCAATGGTTGTGTTTGTAGACATGAGACTTGATAGAATTCCAATTACCTAGATTGTAAGTGCATCCTTCTTTCTTCTGCCAGATTTCTTAATGCATAATTCCTTCTTTTTTTTCCATATATCGAAATATCTTTAATTTCCTGTAACAAAGGAATTTTGATATATGTGTTTTTCAATTCATCCAAGATATTAAGTTCAGGAAGAGATATTGGAATATTGTATCAATCTATCTAGATATGGTGGAGTCTGTGTCATAATAGATTTACCTTTCTGAATTTTCTTTTCTGATTGATATTGTTGACTTTTTTCTCCTTGTTCAATAAGTTCTTCAATTATCGGACGAGAATCTTTTTGTAACACCTTCCCAGACCTTAGTTGGGCATCTTGTATGGGAAGAATTGAATAAATAGGATAATATGTTTCCTCTTCCACATGATATGCTAGTCTATCCACCTTGTTTCTTAGATTAGCTACTGGCTGAGCTGGAAATTATGTAGGTCTAGGAGGTGGTTGGCTAGTGGGAAGCTGAAGTTGCTATGGTCGAGTTAGCATTGGTTGGTTTTGAGCTGGATATGGCATTGGTTGATGTTGCTGGAATTATTGATATTGAGGAAATGGTTGTGGAGGGTATGGTTGTTGATATTGATACTGCTAAGGATACATATGTTGTGGTGGTTGGTTTCCATAACCATATCCCCTACAACCTTGTGCAGGTTGATTTTGATATTGTTCTGGTGGCCAAGCCTGCCATGGAATTAGTGTATTCCATGTATTTTGCGGATATTGAAAGTTTTGGAGGTTTTTTTGAGGTAATTGTTGAGGCATCCTTGGTTTCCAAGGTTTCCTTGGTGCCATATAGTAGAGATAATCTAGTCATTGCACTTCTTCTCCTTGCAATTATTTTAATTTGGGACATTTTTCTCTTGCATGATTTTCTGTGAAAAGTCCACACACTTGTATACCTTGCAAAGGACATTCCCTAAGTGGATGTTTTTGCCTACACTTTGGACAGAAAATTGCTAAGATTTCATCTTTCTCTTCTTTATTTTTCTTAGCTTTCAAGATATCTAATTGTTTTCCCAAAGTGCTTAAGAGATTTGTTTTGAAATTTTCTAGTAGGCTTCCTGTCTCTGCTCTTGTTACTGCACTTGTTGCATATTTGGAAGCTTTTGATGAAATATCTCTCTTACCACTCTTTTCTCTTCCCCTAGAGTATTTCTGACAAAGTTAAGAAATTTATTCAAATGGAAAATTGGAGATATCTCCTTTTCCCATCACATTAAGGATGTCTAAATATTCATCTCCGATACCCTTAAGAAAAATGGTGCGGATGGTATCAAGACTAAGATAATGATGTTTGGATTTCTATAAATTGTAAAGAAATCTTTCTAAATATTCTTCCAAACTTTCATCTTCTTATTGTGTCATTATGAAAATGTCTTATTTTGAGTCTCTAGCCCTACAATAAGGTTGATACTTTTTAATAAAAAAATTATTCATATCATCCCAAGAAGAAATTGTATGTTCTCCTAATCCCATGAACTATTTCAAGGCTGTTTATTTCTGAGTAGCAGGAAAAAATTGAAGCTTGTGTGTGTCATCAATATTCATAAGTTCTACACTAGATATCAAAATTGAACATGAATGCATCAGGATATTCTATTGACATTCCATATAATTTAGGCAATACAAAAGGTGGAATGTTTTTCATTTTTATTTCTTCTCCTTATATTTCTCTTGCATCTAAGATTAGAAAGCCAAAATTAGTTTCTTGATCATTTGTAAGATTCCCAAATGGGAAAGGCGGGAATATAATGCAAAATGAAGGAGATAGCAGTGAATAACATTACACCAAAATGTATGACAATGATGGAGACATTTTATAATGTAAATCAGTAGAAAATAAGTAAAATAAAAGTGGGCACAACTCAAATAATCAAGGCAAGCAAGCCTCCCATGAATACATATGCCAAATATGAAATGCTGCTACATAAAAGAATGCCAGAGAACAAGTACAACACAGTTTTAGATGGTACACTTCTACTGGAAATGTAAAATAATATATATTTTCTAATTTATGGCTCATAAAGTGCCAGGAGTAGAGATCTAAGCTCCCAAACACATTTCCAAGATAACTCGGGAAGGGTTACTTGAAATACACAAAAAAGCTGAAGATACAAATATGGCCCTAGGGATGAATAATATTTACAATTGGATAGATGATAGGAGGCGGCTGATCTGATCTGTAAATGTCTAAGAAATCCTCCTATATATTCTCCAAATGAGAGGCTGATCCCCTCACTGGAAATCTATCTCCCCCAACTAGGGCTCCAAACCCTCTATTGCAACTGCACACTGAAATAACATAATTCCTTTAGAAAAATGCATTGTAAGTGATAGCAGTACCTTAGCCTGATGCTAGATGATGAAATGAAGCTCAAGAATCTCCCTTAAATTCCTCCCGAATGAAGGGTTGTGCCCTCCATTGGAAAACAAGCTCAGAAGTTGGGTTTCTCAACCCTCCACTTCTGCACCCTGCAACCTAACACAACTTCCTGTAGAAACTGTGTTGTAGAACAAAGATGGAACTTTTCCTGATGCTGGATAGTGGAAAATGTAGTGCAATACTCTCCTAAGAGGCCTCTCAGGGAAAGAGGTGGGATTCCCGACCGATAACACCCTGTGCTGAACATCACTACAATCTTAGCTAAATAGATGAAGAGAGCAACAAGTCTAAACAAACCATCAAGAAATAAGAATCAAAACATAACCACAATGTGTACCATCCCCTTCCTTATATTCTTGGTGAGATTTGTCACCCTAGGCCCCACTCATTAAAGCCACTACTTCCATGCATGCAGTCTCCCTCCAAAACTGCATTGTCCTTCCATGATTGCCACTCCTTCCATACCACTGTTGTTTGATTTGGTCAAGGTTGACCCAGTCTTCATACTCCATTTCCTTTTCACACCTAGGGGTCTTTAATCCAACTTTTAGATGACCTCCTTTCAGATTAGGAGTGTCCTTTATTCCTAATAAGGAGATTTATGGGTCCCCATACCCTCTTATTTCCCTAGCTAAGAGCAAGATCAAAATTTAATATTCCAATTAGCTGTGTGCTAATTTTGGAATATTACAGTCCTCCCCTCCCAAATGTTGCTAGTCCTCAAGCAACTGAAAGGATAGAACTGAAGAGCCTGTCCTCTTCCTCCTTTAGCATCCTCATATGATAGATTCCTCCAATGAGAAATATGCCCTCTCATCAATATGTCCCCTAGTTGCTCCTCCCAAGTGTATGAGTAAGCCTTTGGTGACAAATCCAAATGGATTCCATCATGAAGAAGTGGAATACCCATGGAGGCAATTATATGTGGTCTAGAGGCCTTCTTGAGTCATGGGATCATATGATTATTGGGAACCTTCATTTCCATGTGAAGCTCCAAGCCCTAAGCTATCATCCATACAAAGTGAGCCACCCTCCAAAATGGTAACTCATGAAAAAGTTCTTCCACATTTGGCTCCTGCAATGTAGGTGGGCTGCATAAGTGAATATGATAGACCAAATGGACTACCCCCACTGTCTCTCTCTCCACTTATGGAAAGTGTAGGGCTGTTGCTGATATTGGGTTGCAATAATGTTTCCCTCAAGATACAAAAGGACAACTGGATCTCCAAAGACCCCTTCTCTAGTTTTAAGAGCCCAACCCATACCATACAAAGTGAATGGTACATCATCACCATGTGGTATCCAAACCAGAAAGAGACTGAATGTTATGTGCAATGTTGGATGGTACCAATGGTTTCTCCAGTGGATACAACACAATTTTACCAACTGTTGTTTTAGAACATTGTTGGCTCGAGGGGTCCTGACCTAGGTTCAAAGTTAAAGGTTTGCCAACAAACCCCTATATTACTGGCCCTTTTGGCAGTGACCTGCTTGCGTAGGTCAAAGTCTCACCCGAAGTAGTATGGGTGGGTGTTGGAAACAGGTTTCAGCACCCTGAGAAAGGATAGGTAAGGCAAGCAGAGCTGCGTCTGGCCCTGTGATACCCAGATCACCTCTTTCTGCGCAGGGATGATAGGTCTCTTTCGCATCCACGTGCGCTAGATATATAATTATATACTTCTAGAACAGTAGAATAATATTGCATAAAACAGAACATAACAGATTCAGATACAGCAAACACACTTACACAGATCTTTCACAACTTGAATAAAGAAAGTGCATAAACCAGTAATTACCAATGATTCTCACAAACAGTACACATAGATTCATTTCTCAAGCAACCTTTCTTATTCATCAATTCATCAATTCCTTCTTACAATACCCATCACAGCCTGTGCACACAGCAGCAGGGTCCGCACATAGCTGGACTCTAGATCTCCGCGCACACAGCCAATAGGAGTCCTTTCCCCAAAAACCCAAACATATATCTTAAACAAAAATTCACATCAATAGCTCTTCATCACCTCCTTTACAATTCAAAATGTTCCTCTATTTATAATAATCTAGCCTAAACTTTCCTATGGTCTACAAACCGTGGTTTGTGGAACGCTAGTTTACCCTTTTTCCCATTAAAATTATTTTGCGGCTTTGACCCACCCAAAAACCCCTGCGCTAGACTAAATATAATCAAAATTATTCAAAATTGGACTAGTTTCACAGCTCGTAGGAGAAACTGTTCCAACAGTCCCCCAGCACAATCTTGTGACTCGTCCCGAGTCACGGCGGTGGTGCGGTCTCTATCTGCACACGTAAGGTAGTAAGGGCGGTGATCAGCGGAGGGAGCACTTCCTGACTTTGGGAAGCAACTCATTGTGTGATATTGACAAGATTCAAGGAGGCAGGGTCTTCCAGAGCCGTGGTAACCTGCTCCAATATCCAGTGGAGGTGCGCGATGGTGTTATGAGCACCCTGAGATATCTGGAAGACGATATCACCCCATGGTCTTAAGCACTTTCTGACGACGTGCTTGGCGCGGCGGAGATACAAAATTGTGTCTATGAAGGCGTTGCGGGTTTTTAAGAGGGCTAGACGATGCGCAGGGACGAGGGAAGGCAAGGTAGCTTCGACCTGATCGAAAGCAACTTCCGTCTGTTGTAAGTACTCCTGGACACGCTGAAGCATGGGGTGGAACCAGACCACTATCCAAAGCTACATAGCTACCTTGACCAACTGAGTGCCCAGAGTAAGTTGTTCCTGAATAATATTCGTTGCTTCCGTGATCAATGCAACCCATTATGCTCGAACTTCCAAGGGTATTTCATGCTGCTCCTTTGTAGTCCAGTCACGGTTACAGATCTCTTGCAACATAGCGGTGTATAAATCATGTAACGCCTTACGGAGTAGCTGCGCCAAGTCTATTGGCAGGTCCATAGCTATCGGGGCGGGGTCGCCAACCATGATAGAGCGAGGTAGTGAACAAATATGTCTTTCGCTGGTCGGTAGACTGGAACTGCGAAGAAGTCGCAGCGTATCCCTATATTGCTTCATCCCTTCCGTACAGACTAGCTACGACTCTAGCTACGTCATTGTTGGTGGAAAACTATAGAAATTGCGTTCCCGCCTGGGACACATCCGATATCATTGGGTCATTATCATCTGTGGTTGCAAAGGGGGAATTCCCATCATGTAGCTGTGGTGCCCCTCCGCACGGGGTTCAGTCAATTCTCCCTGCTGTGGAGCTGAGGCCACTCACTCCATTAATCTTGGTGATCTCAACCTTCTCAAAGATGATGGTTACAGGCTACCAACTCCGTAGGTGCCGAAGGGCTAGGGACTGCCATAGTAACAAAAAGGACAGTTTCAGAAACATAAGAGGTAGGAGGAAGATGAGACAGGGTACAAAGACAATATGAAGCCCTGATCGAAGCTATCCTGTTGAACTTATATTGTCTGGGGCTATCCAATGGTAGACTAAACCTCACTTAAAACTTACCATCAATCGTCTGGAACAAACTCACCATAAATTTCCATATTGATGGCCAGCCTCTCATTTTTTGTAACGGTAAGGTTCCCTTCTCACCAAAGTGCAGCGGTATGACGGTCGTTATTCGTACTTGGGGGCTTTCCCATGGATTTACAGATTTTGGGTGACGCCTGCGTGCTGTTCGCGTACCCTGAATTAAAGTCGATGTCAAGTGTTCTGTAATGCAGTCCAGGTAGCACTCCAACAACTTGGCCACCTTACCTCTTGACAGGCGTGCTTTTCCCTTGGTCAGGGCATCCGTATGTGGCAGAGTTGCATCGAGCGTCCTTGTGCCATCTGCCACCTTAAATTTTCGCAGAAACTCAACCTACAAATTCTCCCAATTGCGCATGTACCGGTGCAGCTCCATATCTAAATACCACACAGTCGAATGCAAGCTTAGGTCATGGATAGCCAGGCGAACTTGTTTGGTTCAGGTCCTGTCACAACATTGTGTTTCCCATGCCAGCAAATATCTGTGTGGGTCCTCTGACCCAAGGAACCTCTGGATCTATCTTCCAGCTGGGCTCCAAATCGCAGGATCATCTTATCCCGACACTCCTCCCAAGTGCAGAATACCGGCCCATGCGTATCCCACCAACGTGCAGATGCTCCGCGCAGGGCTAGCAGAAGTGCTCCTAGCCTACATTACATGGGAACTTCGGCTTCGAATGCATGTAAAAACTCCTTAATTTCACCTGCGTCCTCAAGGTAAGGTAGGTCTCTTACCTCGGCGGAGATGCAATGAAATTTCCTTGTGACTCGAAGAAATCGTAGCACTGAAACCTCATGCAACCGGCCTTGCCAATTCTCCAATTCCCCATCAGAGTCAGAAGAGCATTCACTATCCTTTTCCCAGCAGAGTACTCCTTCTATTGTGGGGTTAATCCAATCTTCGTCCTGTGTATTTAATTTGTAAATGTGATCTATTTCTTCCTGGTCGCGTGCTGGCTCTGTATACCGCACACCTTCTGCGGGATCTAGTGGTACTATTACGTGCGTACCATTATTTTCAAACATCATGCTATGATTTTTGAGATTGATGACACCCCCCATATCTATAGCCCATTCTATTCGTAGGAGTGCAGGATAGGGATCTGCATCTTCCACAATTTCTATTACTTCAAAGTCAGCTAGGACTTTTACCCCTGCGATATCTACGATGACCTTTGGCAGCCTTCCAAGAGGGATGATCTTTTGTTGATTTTCCATGCGCAGCTGGATGGTGGAATATTCCAATTTAGGTTCTCCCATTCGTCGCCATGTTCATTTTGGTAATACTTTCACATCTGATCCAAGATATAAAATAACTTGATCCATTTCATAGTCACCAATCTGCGCAGTCAACCGCATTTCTCTTCCGGTGTGTTTTTTATATCTGTATAGCTTGTGTACATCCTTGGTTCCAGGAATTGGGTCGGGCCGAGCTGCGTAGCTATGAATTAATGCTTGAAGGTTCTCTACAGCCTGTGGGTTACATAGCAGCTTCAGACATGCCTGCAAAAAGGCCTCAACCCCCTCCTCTATCTTGAGGTGTGTTGGCATCAGCGCAGTAGCTGCTATTGTTGCTTGTCCCTTGCTGATGTTCAATCCTTCCTGAGAGGTCGTAGGATCCTTGGCAGGTGCTTCCTTTTCTCCCTGGGTGACCATCCCGCTGTGAGTTATGACTTTAACACTCGGGTCTATGTTTCTTAGCTCAACTTTAACTCTTTTCACATTCTGCATAGGGGTGGGTTGTTTTTCCTACATCTTGGCTATTAAAATTGGGCAATCCTCAACCACATGGTCCAGCTATCTACAATATTTGAATGATGGCCTGGTAGGATTTGGGCAGTCCCTGGAAAAGTGTCCTACCTCCCCACAGTTATAACAGATTAGCTTCCCACGTCCTCGTCTTGCACTTCCTCCCCGACCTCCTCTGCCTCTTGCTGGAGAGCCTCCGAAGCTCATGGAAGTTCTCGGTGATGCAGGGTCTAGTTGTACCCTATACAAGTTCACAAGATATATCATCAAGTCATAAGTACAATAGTTCTGCTCATCGTGTCCCACTGACTGACAGAACCTACACCACTGTTACTTCAGTTCTGGGACATACGCACCTAGCCGAGGGCAATGGTTCATATCATGCAGTCATGCTACACGATAGTCGTCGCATCATAGTGCAGGTCCACTCGAGCCTAGTCGTGACAGGATGGGTTCCCCACTTGCTCCTGGGCGTATCGGACTAGGTCCTCCTACCTGCATATAATCCGCCGATAGAGGGCACAGATCCTTCGTATGGCCAGATACCCGACATCGTATGCACCATAGATCTGCGTGGGCTTCTTTTCCTCACTCCTTTCGCAGGTTATAAATCTCCATGTGCATAGCCCCAAGCTGCTCCTGAATTTTTTGTACTCCTACAGACGTATCTTCTTTGGGTGCAGCTTCTAGTTTCATAGCAACTTCCACAACTTTTTTCTGCGACTCAAAGGTTTGGTGGCTCATTGCCGTACGTAGGTGGGGTAACAACATAGCGATGAACCATTCCATATGTTGTCTATCGTCATACTCAAACCCTCCTTCCCTAATTTCTTTCCTCAATCGCTAATCAACCTCCCACACAAATTCAGATGCACCTTTCTTGAAGTCCTTTACTTCTGCTACCAACTAAGAGTAAGATTTTTGCTTCCGGAACTATTGCTTCAGAGCGTATTTGATATCTTGAATAGATGCACTCCCGTTCTGGGAAATTTATCGCATATACCAGTCCAATTCTCTATCCTCGAATGCCAGGGATAGCTGCGCCTTCTTCAATGTATCATTTGTCATGTTTTGCGCAGTCCAAACGGAGTCTGCAACAAACCAAAATCAGTCCATATCCTCATCCCCTACCCCCTTGAAGGTAGGTAGTCTCAGGTGCGCAGCCATATCACTGTACGGCGGGGGTGGTGGTATGGGTGAGTTCTTACCTTTGTGCGGCATGGGCGGTGATGTGGCCAGGTGGTCTTACGCAGCCAGTTCTCGCAAAAGGTTATAGGTGGATCTCCCTCCGTTGAGGTTGGTCCGATAGTATTTACCACTGCGCGTCGTGCTCTCGTCTAGATCCAAGGTCATTCAGTCGGTATGACTACACAGAATGCTCTTTTCACATATTAATATCTTAATCAGCAAGCGTAATGTCTTCAGAAATTTGCCCTGGAACCCTTTAAAGAATCGTCATTCGGCCTCAGAGTAGGAGACAAACTGATCAATGGAAACTTCTGTCACAAATACTCCTAGCACACTGTCCACCCAGTGATCTATTGTGCATGTGATAGTATTATTAGTCCTCTCCAGCTACTGGATCAGGTCTGGGGTCCACTAAGTGACTCGCTTGTCCTTTAAACACTTCTGGAATTCTACAAGCCTAACCAGCCACTCCTGAAGCTCAATTGCGAATGTTACAAAGAATATTTCATAGCTTTCTATGAGAATGTACCTATTTTTCCACCTTTCCGTCGTTAAATTCTCGCTGCAATTTTCTTTTACCGCAAATTCCTAGATCTGCTTTTTGAACCACTCCTCAATTTCCTTCCTTTCAGGCTTCCAATACTCTCTTGTCATTACCTGATCCCTTTCTCAAAATTCTGCAGGTCCCGGCAACGGAACCATTTGTTGGCTCGAGGGGTCCTAACCCAAGTTCATAGTTCAAGGTTTGCTAACAAACCCCTATACTACTGGCCCTTTCAGCAGTGACCTGCTTGCGCAAGTCAAAGTCTCACTCGAAGTAGTATGGGTGGGTGCTAGAACCAGGTTTCCGCACCCTGAGAAAGGATAGGTAAGGCAAGCAAAGCTGCATCCGGCCCTGTGATACCCATATCGCCTCTTTCTACACAGTGACGATAGGTCTCTTTCTCATCCATGTGCACTAGATCTATAATTATATACTTCTAGGACAATAGCATAATATTGCATAAAACATAACAGAACAGATTCATATACAACAAACACACTTACACAGATCTTTCGCAGCTTGAATATAGAAAGCGCATAGAGCATTAATTACCAATGATTCGCACAAATAGTACACATAGATTCAGTTCTCAAGAAACCTTTCTTATTCATCAATTCATCAATTCCTTCTTACAATACCCATCCTAGCCTGCGCACACAGTAGCAGGGTCCGCACACAGCTGGACTCTGGATCTCCGCGCACACAACCAGCAGGAGTCCTTTCCCCAAAAACCCAAACAGATATCTTAAACCACAATTCACATCAATATCTCTTCATCGCCTCCTTTGCAATTCAAAATGTTCCTCTATTTATAATAATCTAGCCTAAACTTTCCTATGGTCTTGGTTTACCCTTTTGCCCATTACAATGCTTTCGGGGCTTTGGCCCACCCCAAAAACCCTATGCTAGAATAAATATAATCAAAACTATTCAAAATTAGACTAGTTTCGCAGCTCGTAGGAGACCCTATTCCAACAAACATCATGTGGCAAGTTGTCTCCCAACAAGTTGCTAGTTTTGCATGTTTTCTCATCTACTAGGAGGTAGTAGATGACATTATATATTAGCTGAGAATAACAATAATAATGCCACATTTTCCCAAAGTCATGCAAAGAAGGGTTATCTCCATCATAAATGTTGGTCCTAGAATGACCATGAAACCCAAATATAATATTTCCCTCTAGTGGAGCAATGCATTGTACATAGATGGTGAGAGAATGAAAATACTTTGTGAAATTATCAATAAGTACAGAAATACATTTCTGACCATGCATTGTGAGTAGGTTGAAAGTGAGGTCCATGGATGAGCCCTCCCATGAGAATCTCCTCATAGTGGTCTGAAAAATGAAGGGATGCATACTCCCCTTAGAACACTCCATCAGTAGATACATACTCACAAGTGACAACGTTGTTGCCATTGGTGGTAAGGCTCTTTTCACTCCATGAATCCATTTTTTGACATGCCATATGTCAAAGTCATCCACCATCATGCTGCTATATGTGGGAGACTCCTTCCTATGTGGAAGTAACTCCTGATCCTTCAATGTTGAAGGGTAGCCCCTTTTCATTTTGATTGTGCCATCCCTTTCTCCTAAAATACCATGAAAAGTATGGGATAATTTCAGCCCATACTCTCCCAAAAGTAGCCAAAGAAATAATAGCTCTTGTTGCCTATTCACACCTCCATCATACAAACCATAGAGTGAAAACATAATGATTGACATGAAGAATGCCATATCATCCCAGTGCTCCCAAACTCCCTGCAACCATATGATGCAAGTGCCATGCCAAGTTCCAACCAATAACATACCCTTTGGAATAGGATATGTCACATGCTGACCAAACTCTTTCAAGAGTAGCCAGCGCAGCCTTGCCTCCTACTACTTTGTGTCATAGATATGCCAGTGGCTTTCTAGCCTCTTACTCATGAACATCACCCATCCAACCAATGGGGAGTGTCTATTATCATGCTCCAAATTGGTATCCCTCCAATGGAGAATACCCTCCTCCCAAACCAAATCAATATCTCTACACTTCATGGGATGTTGAAATGCAGCCTCCTAGAGATCTCCATATGAAGACCACTCATCAATGACCATGTTGAACCCATAAGGATCTAATTATACTGAAGGAAAAATCTTCTCATTGAGTTGTGAAGTGCTTAGCAAAAAGGATCCATCATAATAATGGGAGATAAGATTTCTCTCATTAACCATATGCCTATCCCCTGCTACACATGTAGAATGGTCATTAGAATGCTCCAATAATGGTTGGGCCCCCAACTCATCACTGCTACTCAATGACAACACTGCTGATCTCCATAATGGTGCACATGTTTTCCCAAGATCATTTTCAATGCTGAACACATAGTCCTGCATTGCATTGTTCAGAATAATACTCATCCCATCCTCCAAAAATCTACACTCCAACCCCAAGAGTTGTGTGCAGATCGACAATGAATAACCAAGATGACTGTATATCTCCTCCTTGAACAAATCAAGGGTCCTCTGTGTAGTGATAGCCTGTTGCTACAAATCAACAATGTTCTTTGACCCTAGGTTATGTATTTTCCCTGATGGCATGTTTCCAAAATCCTCCATATGATGTGCTAAAATAATAGGAAATGGAAATATGTGCATACCTTGGTAAAGCTTGGGAACATCTTGTACTACTACAAGAGTTACTTCCTCTGGTGCGATGACTTCCCCAACATTTGATGATGATGGCTGCTCTTCTATGGCTACACCAACACTGGTATAAGTCTCCTTCTCCTCATGCATCTCCACAATACTGCATGGGACTCTAAATGCAAAGAGATCAAGACCACTTTGCAAAGGTGTAAGTACTCTTTCTCCTGATGCAAGTGCTCCTGCACCAAGTGGTGGTGAAGGTCCCTTCTCCTCTGATTTCTTCTTGTCAAACTTCTTCATAAACCTCTTAGTATAATATGCATATGCAGACACTCTTGCATGACTCAAATGGCTGAACCACCAAATATTTGCTTCACCCTCAAGGTTCAACACTGCAATCTCAATAGATTCTCTTTCTACTATTGGATGTAGCAGGAAGAATGCATCCAACTTCATTCCCCAGGCTCTAGTTGTGCATGTGGATGACCCAGAAAGTGTAGAAAATAGAAATCTATTGCTGCAAGGTCTTCTTTCCTCTTTGAGCTGAATGAACAGTGGGAGAGTCAGATTCTCCTTGAAAACTCTAGGTTGAGACTTATATTCTGCAAGATACTCACTTAGAATCTCATGATATAAGTTTCCTCCATCTCCATGCCTTTTGTCTTCTTCTTCAAAAGAAAAGGGAATAGTATGTTTCTTTGGAGCTTTATGCAATATTGATTCTTTCTTCTGATAGGAAGTGCATGGACCTTCCTCATCTTGAAACCCTAGTGTGGTTTCATTTCTTTTCTCCATTTTTCTTTGCTTGACCTCATTGGTGAGGTCCCTCGTAGATCTGAAAAGAGATGAGATAAAAATCATTCCTTCCATCATTCTGATCTCTTTCTCCTTCTTCTTATTCTCCTGATAGCATAATGGTTGAGATCCACAGGCTGAGCCATGCTATGATACCACTGTAAGATTCCCAAATGGGAAAAGCAGGAATATAGTGTAAAATAAAGGAGATAGTAGTGAATAAAATTACACCAAAATGTATGAAAATGATGGAGCCATTTTATTATGTAAATCAGCAGAAAATAAGTGCAATAAAAGTGGGCACAACTCAAATAATCAAGGCAAGCAAGCCTCCCATGAATACATATGCCAAATATGAAATGATGCTACATAGCAGAATGCCAGAGAACAATTACAGTGCAGTTTTAGATGGTACAATGTTATTGGAAATGTACAATAATATAGATCTGCTAATGTATGGCTCATAAAGTGCCAGGAATAGAGATCTAAGATCCCAAACACATTTCCAAGATAACCCGGGAAGGGTTTCCTGAAATACACAAAAATGCAGAAGATACAAATATGACCCTAGGGCTGAATAATTTCTGAAATTGGATAGATGATAGGAGGTGGCTGATCTGATCTGGAAATTTCTAAGAACTCCTCCTATAGATTCTCTAAATGAGAGGTTGGTCCCCTCACTGGAAACCTATCTCCCCCAACTAGGGCTCCAAACCCTCTACTACAACTGCACACTGAAATAACGTAGTTCCTTCAGAAAACTACATTGTAACTGATAGCAATACCTTAGCCTAATGCTGGATGATGAAATGAGGCTCAAGAATCTCCCTTACAAGCCTCTCGGATGAATGGTTGTTACCTCCATTGGAAAACAAGCTTAGAAGTTGGGTTTCTTAACCCTCCATTATTGCACCCTGCAACCCAACACAACTTCTTGCAGAAACTACGTTGTAGAACAAAGATGGAGCTTGGCCTGATGTCGGATAGTGGAAAATGTAGTGAAATACTCTCCCAAGAGGCCTCTCAAGCAAAGAGGTGGGATTCCCGAACAAGAACACCATGTGCTAAACAACACTACAATATTAGCTAAAAAACTGAAGAGAGAAACAAGTCTAAACAGACCATCAAGAAATAATAATCAAAACATAACCATAATGGATGCCATCCTCTTCCTTATATTCTTGGTGAGCTTCCTCACCCTTGGTCCCACTCATTAAAGCCACTACTTCCATGAATGAAATCTCCCTCCAAAACTATGTTGTCCCTCCATGAATGCCACTTCTTCCATACCATCATTGTTTGATTTGGTCAAGATTGACCCAGACTTCATACTCCATCCCCTCTTCACACCTAGGGGTCTTTAATCCAGCTTTTAGATGACCTCCTTTCTCATTAGGAGTGTCTTTTATTCCTACTAAGGAGATTTATGGGTCCTCATACCCTCTTATTTCCCTAGCTAAGAGCAAGATCAAAATTTAATATTCCAATTAGCTGTGTGCTAATTTAGGAATATTACATCATTGTTAATTTCTTGCTCATTTTCTTGTGTTCTTATATTTTGATTTTCTCTTCTTGCTTATTCCTTTATCCTTCTAAGTGCTTTTTCTCTTCTATCTTCCTCTGCCTTTCTTTCTACCTCAATTCTTCTTTCTTCCTCTCATTGTCTTCGCCATTCCCTTTGTTGTCTTTCATATTCAAGTCTTTGTTCAAGAGTCATGTTTATTCTAGTTGATCCTTCTTGTTCTTCAACCATTTCTTGTTCAAAGATATGTAGTGTTTCAATAGGAGGTTGATTTTTTATTTCTTCAACTGCTTTGATTTCCTCAAGGATAGGTTTCTCTAGTTGTTCAACAGTTGGTTTTCTTGTATCTTTTTGTTTCCATACGGAAGGAGGTTCTTTGGGTGATTTCTTTCTTTTTACCTCTAAGGCTAACAAGATTTGTCTTTCAACTAAAGTTAATCTCTGTCCTGATCTCTATTTTCCCTCTAACTCTTCTATAGTAAGTCTTCCAGCAAATGGTTTTGTTAGTCCTATGGATGAATGAGCTATTGGGGGGTTTTGTTTCAGAAATATACCCTTCTGATCTCTATTTCTAGGCATAAGAAAAAATTTCTTGAAAGAAAAACTATGTTTTTGTTGTTTTTGGTGATTTATTTATTTTTTAATCTTTTTGTCTTCCTAGTAGACCATTTTGAAATATGCTTCCCTAGCAACATCGCCAAAATGTTGGGTCAATTTACTATGTAAACTAATGCAAGTATTTATTATCAATCTGGGCTAGCGGAACTTAGAAGCATCCACAAAGTATATGGGTTTCAATTATGATCAATTTAGAAGATGGTTTATCAATGATTAGGGAAATTCATATTACAAATATAAATCTAACTTAAACAATTTCTAAATTCAAGTGTGCAATCAGAAGCAGAAGAATCTCCTAACTTAAGAGATTTGTTTGTCCTTATCTAACAAGATTACCTCATGAATTAGAAATCAAAAACTAATAATTGAACAATAGATTAAGATACATGAAGAAATAATTGACGAGGGTATTCACTGAATAGGTCCTGGTTGTCCTTCATCATATATTCATTTATCAGTAATGCTATTGTTAGAAACAGGAATTCCGAAAAGCATGTAAAAGCATAAAAAGATGAATTATAATTGAAGATCTTAATTAGATAGAAAGAATGTTTAACTTGAACATTTTTTTGTCCTTTCATATTCAAAATAAGAATGATCATTAGATTCATCAATACTCATAAATAATCAGCATACACAAGTTAAGCATAAGCAAACTATTTCAGAAATTGCAACTACAAATAAACTAGGAAGTGCACTTAGCTCGGTGTGGGGGCCCTCCACCCTTGCCTCACACACTGAAGGTGTTTTCAACTACTTAAAACTTCAATCAATAAACCAACATATAATAGCAGTAAATAGGATATAAATATCTTCAATTATGTCTCCAAAGTCTCAAAAATAATAATGTTAAGTCATACAAATTCTACATATCAATGCCTTCAAAGTTTGAGGCTTAAATAGATAAAGTATCTAAAAAATTCATCTAAAATAGGTCCTACAGTCATTACTATCCTTATCTTATCCAAACAAATCAAATTCATCCATCAGATCCATCAAAATATAGAAAATCCCACAAAATAAGAATTTTGATCTAGTTTCCAAGGATCCTCCATAAAGAGAGGTCATGTTTGGCCGGGCCTATTAAATCTCAGTTTGATTGTACCAATAGGTGTACACTTACTCTTAGTTCCCAAGCCTTCTAGAAATATATCTAGCTCGATCCCAAGTGTCCTGCAAATATGAAAACCATGGGGCCATTATGGGAATTTCTGATGCTGTCCAAAAATGCACTTAAATTTCAATTTTTACAAAAACTTCTAATAATTGAAAAACATAATTTAAATACCTGTATATGCATTTTTTGGTCAAAATAAGGTGGATATGATGGTGTATAGATGGATAGTATGGAAAATAGGATGCATTTAATAAAAAAAAAGAGATAAAAAATGAGGGCCAACAAGATTTAAGGTACTTTTTAAGCCAAGAATCATGGACATTACCCAAAAATTCCTGTAGATTTCAGAAATCATTAAAAACATGACGATAATGTCAAATATCCAAAAACTGACTCTAGGACCAGGCCCGAGCATCCCCAACCGGGACTAAGATTCTATCAAACACTTTGAATGAATGAAATCTACAAGCCTAATATACAAGGAAGAGCATGAATGACTCAAAAATATTATGAAACATTACAAGAAGGATCACTACCTTCTTCCTTGAATAGATATGATACCAATGAGGTCTTGCATCCATTTTTTTAACAATTATTAGTAAATACATGAAATATCCATGACATGAATCAAGCATTTAAACATTCTTATAACCAACATAAAACCATGGAAATAGAAATGAGATAACAACTATTAAATCCACACATTAATAGGTACAAAAGGAAGAGAACTTAGCTTTCATTAAACATAGGCAATAGTCGACCAGGTTCGGGACTTCCATGTAGCACCTGACGATAGACATGGCTAAGCCAAATCTCTCTTCAGTTAGTAACCCTTGTGCCATATGCCAAGAATAAATGTGGGATCTCATGGATAAGCCAATCCAAAACACAACTAAGGGAATCTAGAGGCTAAACCACCTCCACCCTCACCAAACCGTGGTCACACCAAAACTAGTGCTCCGATCACAAAATTGAACCGAACTTGGAATGCCATCCGGAATCCATTGCTATCCTTGAGGAATTTTTTGTCTCCCTGTCTCTTAGACTTTACCGCAATCCAATCCTGTATCACTAGGCCCTAAACCGAGACACCTCCCTTAGGCTTTACCGTCTATCCCACAAAAACTGGTCAAGGGATTCCAGGGACTTTGGAAATGAAAATTGAGACCACCTCTACCCTAGATTCTGAAATCGATCCGAAAATTCTAAAGCTAAAAAGTAATATCAAAGTCCCAACACACAATGGCATCCAGAAAAAGGAAAGGCAAGGCTGAAAACCATTGTCAAATCCCAGAAAACCATGCCACCGACAACAAGATAACCAAATAACAACATGCATAAGCCATGCATCTCCAAACAAGCTAGGAAATCACACATGCACTATGTTACCTACAAGTATTCCTTCTAAAGCTGCTAGATCCTACTCTTCCTTGCTTGATCTTTGCTTTACTTCCCTTTCCATTCCTTGTCCTTCATTTTCTTTCTTTCCTCTTTCTTGGCCCAATGTTGAATTGCTTCAAGAAAACTCTAAGTATCCAAGAGTGTGAGAGGGAGAGAATAATGAGAGAGCTCCAAAACTAAATTGAAAGGTTTGAGCAAAATCTTTCCAATTGATCCTCATAAGCCTTTTTATTATCTAATTTCTTCATTTTCCATTATTTTCCTTCATTTTCCTCCTCACATGCAACATGTGACCTTTCACCTCCCTTTTCTACTAATTTTCTTTATTTTCATAAATATTTGTGCCAAAAACAAATTTTCCCTCTTTAATGTCTTTGTCATTACCTTCGCCAATTTCCTTAGCCATAAGCACATATCTAGTGATGCACATAAGGATATTTTCCCAACATTAAGCTTGGAATAAGTGTCCTTTAACCATGGCCTTATTTTTCCTTCCTCGCCCTGAAAAATAATGCCATATTAAAGAAAATAAGTTCTGGGGGGGTTAATCACAGCGATGTAGTCAGATTGAACAAAAAATTGAGAATTGATTCAGAAAGAAGGAGTTTTCACCTGGAGGCTTAATCCTAAAAATGACTACAAACCCTCACCCTTAACAATAACGGGACAAACCATGGAAATAAACCATAAAAAAAGTACAATGAAACTACCTGGACTCCTCAGCATCGAATCTAGCTCAAGAAATCATGCTTTTGTTTTGGGTAACTCATTGCAAACCATTATAACCACGACAGTAGTAAAAATGGAAATTGGTACTATGAACAACCTCAAAGGTTCATGCACAGAGAAATAACTAAACTTCAACAATACTGACACCAGAAACAAGTTTCTCAGTAACGCAGAATAGTTCTTACCCATTCTCTTTGAATGAAAATCTAGTTGCTCAAGCCAAAAATCCATTAGGGTTTTAGAGCATCAGAGCTCCCTCATGAAGTTTGACAGATTTAAAACATCAACTCGATCAACAAAAGAGGAAGGATTCAGTTTCCATAACTTCCTCCCAAAATACCAAGATCGTTGAATCCTTAAGTTACACATCAAAGGAAGAGAAATAGCCAAAAGGACAATACTTCCATCAAGTTACTATCATATTACGTGACAATTGGGGAAGTAAAAAATCTTCCAATAGAGAATACGTATGGTGGAAAATATCTAATACACTATAAAATTTATTCACAATACACATACAAACCTTATTCACCAACCATATTATATATCAGAATTACAATAACATAGATGATATTGCCACATTGTTACAAAATTTAATAAATTACTATCATGGTGTACAATTAGCAGAGGTAGGACTAGATGGAGATATGGATGTATTTGATCCATCCTTAGCTTCTTCATTGAAATTTGAAATGGCTCAAAATCCATCCTTCCTTTGGCTAGACCTTGATAGTGGGCTTTAATGGAGGGAGGACTAGGAAAATCCCTCTCTAAGTCTTAACAAAGCGAGGAGAGAAAGTTGTGAGGGTGAGTGTGATAATCAAGTGGTGCTATAATTAAAAAAAAAAGTTGGATTCCCCTCTATGTATATGTTAACATGATTTATAATGTTGATATATCCCAAGAAAGACTTACAAACCCTTTTTACATGCGTGCTATCTGGAAGACAGTGTTACTCGATCCGAGTAGATTACTAGATCTTAGTAGATTAGTAAAAAAAAAAGTTAATGTTAGATAGTTAATATTAAATAGGTGGATGTTACATGGTGGGCTCATGAGTGTTTTTCTATAGTAAAAATTTATAAAATAAAAGAAAAAAAAAATTATAAAATATTTTGATTGTAAAAAGAGAAATGGTTTTTCACCATGTGGTGTTGATGCAACAAGGTATTTGCTTGTGGTATTGTAAGAAAGCCTATTTACACGAGCTAAGGTATTGTCTCATGGTATTGTAAGAAATCCGATTTACACTTTAGTAATATCCATGATAAAGTGGGAGTGAGTATCCATAGTTAAAAATCTTGTTATTATTGGAAATACTGAGAGGGGGTGAATCAATATTTCTTTTCAATTGTTAATTTTAGCAGTTAGATCACTTATATTTAGAACAGAATGAACAATGATGGAATAGATACTTTTATTAATTTATTCTTTACAATAAGTAAAGTACAATAATGATATAGGGCTCCAACCCTAGATGAAGACTCTAATCTTCCAGGCTCCAACCTGTATTGTGCCAAGCACCGACTTGGTCTTTCCAAGGCTCCAACCTTGTCAATTTGAGGCACCAACCTCTAAGGCTCCAACCCTATCTCTGGTATAGGATCTGACCTGGTTTCTTGAGGACTCCAATCCTCTAGGGATCCAAACCTATTTTCCAAGGCACCGACATTGTCTCTATGAAGCTCCAACCTCTTGGGCTCCAACCCTCAACTTCATTTCGTCAAAATATTTTTGGTTATTCTTCACGGCTCCCAAAGTCTTCTTCAACGAGCCCTGTCACACTTAGTCTCCATGTCACATCATAAATGAAAACCTTGTTCTTCACATGAAGGTGTCACCACAGCTATTCATGGTACCCAAAACAAAGATCTCCAAGGTTACATCATGATGGCTTCAATGCATCATGGTCTCCAATAATGTCTCCAAGATCAGCTCAGGCTTCTCAACAAGATGTATTCAAGGTCTACACAAAATAATTCTTCAAGTGCTTCACAATGTCTTCAATGCTCCAACTGTCTAGAATGAGTTGCTCCAAGATATCCAAGGTGTTCTTCAATAGCCTACCCCAAGAAATCTTCAATGTCTTTAAGATGCTTCAGCAAGGGTGCTCCAAAATAGGTCTTTAATTATATCTTCTGCTTATTTATTTTTGTTCCCCAAATTCTGGCCTCAAACTCTCTTATACAAGATGCTTAATAGTTCTTCCAATTCTACTTCAAGAGAGTTACTAGATTGTTTCAAAAATGCCAGGTAGACTGTTATTTAAGACTGGTCTTTATGCTTCAATATAGTCCAACTTTGCTCACAAGAGACACTTATTTTGGCGTGACTCAAGGTGCACACTAGGATCTTCCAATTAAGTATTCAAAGACCCTTTAACATATCACAGTCCCACAACAAATATAGGTGTCCAAAATTGTGTCTCCATAATTATGCAACAAATGTTATAACAGGTCCATGTTTTGTGTCTCCATAGGTCTGCTACACACTTCCAGTACTTATTCTTTAAATAGCTCTTGGTGTCTTTCAACAAGTCTATGTTATCCCTCTTACAAGAGTTCTTATAGGTCCGAGTTCTGTGGCTATCCACAGAACTATACTTCTGATCCCAACTCTCCTTCAAATACAACCTACAAGTCTGAGGTTTATATATATCATGAGCCCTCCTCAAACTGTGATCTTCCTTCCTACAATCCGAGTTTTGTATTGTCCAAATTAAATAACATCCAACCACATATATCTCTGTAATTATAGGTCCGGAATAGGTGCCTACCAGTGTAATGTTTCAAGACTTTATTTCAGGTCTAATATATATATATATATGTCGCTACCAAAATAGTTTTTTGTCCGACTTTGAGAAGGAATAACCCAAACAAACAACTCTTAAATCCTCCTCTCGTTGTTCTGTGTCTTATCTCTGAAATGGTCACCGAAATTTTTATGCTAAAATGAAGCTTTTCAATGTCAATTTATGCTAGGTTTTGACCCTTAATGAGGAGACACATCTCATGGAGAGAGTCCAACATGAATGACTATGTATAGGTCAACTAGCTTCTAGGATTAATTTTCTTAACTTGAAAAATCAATATCTCCCAAACTATTTGGAGTTTCGAGGCAAGTAAGAACTCATTGGAAAGAGGAAAAAATCCTCTTTAAGATGGTCTAGGTCCCATGTTGAAAGGTTGTGTCTAAGGTGTTGAGAAACATTTTTCTTTGCGACTGTCCTTAAATTTTTATGCATAAATTATTTCAGACAGTATGGCTTCTCCAATGATTGGCTCCTCTTTTGTTTGGCGTCTTCATCATCATAGGGTCATGTATGACATCCATGTCATAATAGTATCCAACAATGAATGTATCATCTCATGTCATCATATGCTCGTGCAGTGATAAGTCATAGAGCTACATCATTAGGATAACTTCAAAATAGTCTTCCAACCATCAAATGATATCTTCCACATTATCATCTAGTCTTTCAACCTTCATCAAGTGCCATCATCAATTGTGGTCATTCATTTAGTGTATGACATCATCAAGTGTATGACTCCATATGTCATCAAGGGTTAAGGTCTAGATCATCAAGGCACATGCAACATTATAGCTAGTTCAAGGATTTGTTATGACTTCTTCATTAGTGTTTTGACATCTTCATGAGTTGACCTCTTCATTGATGGCATTCTTGTCAAACAAGATTCATGAGCCATGATAGTGGGCTATGATATTGTAACAAAGCCCATTTACAAGTTAATATTATCTATGGTAAAGTCCATGATTAAAAATAATGTTATATTGTAAGTATTAACGTTTTTATGTGATAATTAATTAAATTTAAATATGATTAGAAAATATTTACTTTAATTTGTAATGCAAAATAGATCTTAACTTATAGTTAAGACATATATTATATATTTTAATGTGATATGTTCAGCACATTGAACTGTCTATGACTCATAGATATAAGAGATGGCCATTGAAATAAGAGGGATTCCCATTTCTCTTAGACTCTTCAGCGGCACAATTGTCAAATTAATGGTATTTGTAGGCCTGTCGATCATCATTACTATTTCCATTTCATCAGAAGTAGTAGTAGCAGCATTGCCTCCTATCTTTGATACTTCAACTCTCACCACATTGTCGCTGACCTCAGTACTTGTGGAGCGTCGTTGTTGCATGGTTGTGCTGCTACCCGCATCCTCTTGAGATTGAACCAGTAAGAGCTTCTTCAATTCTGATTCCAACTGCTTCCTCTCTGCAAGTTCTTCCGCACAGGCCTAAGACTCGTTAAATACTCCCTCGTATAGGACAATAAGGAAGCCTTATCTTTCTGCAAATATATCAACGAGAAGTACTCATTTTTTGAACCTAAGTCTAACTAAATTTTGAGAGAGATGATGGCCATTGCATATATTTTTATTTACGGCTATAAAGACTAAATCCCCAAGTCAATGGATATTCATAAAATTTTATTCCATTACAACAAAAACTATATTTTCTTCCAGCGCACCCTTGAGGTTGGACGAATGAATAAACACAATGTATCGAAACTCTCCTTCAATTTCTTCTTCCTCATACGTTAGCATCAATCATATGATAAAATTATCCACTTGAAATCGTTTCCGCTAGTGGCGTGTACCTCCCACAGATCAAGGTTTGTTGCACACTTTCTGCATGAATATTACTCAACATTGTTGGGCTTCTCTTCAACCTGTACTCACCCTCAACTATGGAAGGGTCTATGCAGCATTTAAGGTCTATTAAAGTTTTAGGAATCTTGGTGAGGGTCCAATTTAAAAAGCCCTTTTGCCTGGTTTTAAAACTAATTTTATTTACATATGCATTAACATCTCTCGATTTACAAGTTTCACATGTTGCAAGTTGGAATCTTTATGGTTAATCATTTTCCCTCGGTGTTGACATTTGCAACTGAATAGGTCACATGTTACATCATGGAATAATTACCCACTTGCATGACTGTTAGCTTTTGTTGTCCAGAGGGTGGATAATATTCAGATGGTTAGCTTTTGTTATCAAAAAGGTGGATAATTTGTTAAACACCTTTAGCCTTCAGTCATTGCCTGAATTAGTTTTTGGCTTCCAGGGTTCGGTGATTTTATTGCAGAGTTGCTATGTCCAACAGTTTGGATTTTATCAAAGGTTCTGTATCATATGTTCAAATACCGATTGAGTTGTAATATTCCATTTATAAAATTTATAAGTTCAAAATAGACGGAATTAGCCTAAAGAATTTACCGTGGTATTCGTGCATTGTACTCGCCCATGGTATAAAATAAGGTCCATCTAATCTATAAAAAGGATAAGGGTGATACAGAGGGATAATCCTGAACTTGTCTATCTATTTGTGTTTTGTTGGGGACTTGGCCTGGTCAGTTCTAACTTTATCCCGGGAGGAAAACCTTGTGGTGACATTTGTTGGTGGATCCATTCATGATTCACATTTTGTATTTTTGGCATGTCTCATTATCTGAAAACTAATTGAAATAAAGTGTTGCAGTTCCATATCTCATTGTATTTATTGTTTGTATTATAGTTACTTTTGGTTAGAACACTTAGATGTGCCAGATCTGCGATAATTTTTATGGATTGGGATCTTACAGTGGTATCAGAGCTGTGAATTCTTCCAGAAAGTTTTATACAAGAAACTTTGGTGAGATTTATTTTTACCTTAGCCAGCATTTCCCACTTCGGTAATATTTATCACCTTAGTTGGATTTATATTTTTCAATTAATTATAATTAATTCAGCTGAGTTGAATGGGTTTTAGATTGTATATGGGTTTGTTGATCTGTTGTACCAAAATCTGCCAACTCGGTAAATAGTTCCAGGGTTGTAAAAGCTGAAGTCGTTGCACTTTTTTCTTGGAAGAGGGCCCAGGGATGGTATCTCCGATAAATGAGGGCAACACAATTGTTCTCACTACCACACCCACAATTGTAGATCATAAATGGGAAACACACATATCAGAGGCTGAGGGTTCGTGTAGATTCTGGAGTATAATAAAATATATTTATATAAAGTATTTTAATGATGTGATTAGTCTGAAAGTATATTTATAAACTAACTGGATTGGAAAATTGTGTGGTGTTGTGGAGCCGCATTTACATCCTAGAAGCACGGTTAGAGTATGAAATATCACGCAGGTCGAGTCAAAGGAGTTCAATTATTGAGCACAATAAAAGAATTAGTCGCTAAGTAAGAAGAATCATAAGGCCGCGTTAGATCTACACTTCAGCAGTTACAAGGCTGTTTTTTTTTTGCACGAGGAGGAAATTGATATTTTCTCACTATGACCATACATAAGTGCCGAGATAGTGGAAGCCACAGAATTTCAATGATAAATGTTGCATCGATAGAGACAGGTTCACCACAACATACAAGGAAATTCGAGAAATTCTGGCAGGAAAAGATCTATCCCACCACCAATGGCATAACCGCAGTTCGGAGGAGCTTCATAGAAACCCTCACGGGGAGTCGACATCGGAACAATGTAAAGATCTGTCTTTTAAGGCTGTGAGGCTCAGTTGGAGTGTCGAAGGGTGAAATTCATCAACCACCTAGGCTTGTGAAGGCACCTATCAGCTGGAAACGAGTGTATCCTTGAGGATTAGATTTCGTAGTGACAAAAATCGATCTTCTTAGAAATTGAAGAGAGTGAGTATGAAATCTCATGTAGAATGAAGGAATAGGGGCAAGGGAAAACATAGTTGGCTATAGCTATTGTCAAGACACCAAAATAAGTGCAGAAAAATGTTGGGATATATTATCTGCAATTGAGTTTTATTTGAGTTTTCTTTTCGCGAAGAGCTGGAGTAGATCTCGTTTGGGTGCACAATATCAATCGAGTGAAGTGTCGAACGTGGCCTTTGTGTGCAGAAAGGAAGGGCGTCGCTCATCATTCGGAGGCCACTAGGGAAATGCCCGTACATTCTATCTTCACCAATCTGTTGTTGTATGATTTCCGCAGTCGCATTAAGCCTGGAATTATATTTAAATGTAAAGCGTTGACCCTCTTCAATACGTTGTTGGTCAAAATTCCTTGACTATAATAAAGCATTGCCTTTTGGATTCCATTTGTATTTAAATAGAGATTGCATGAAACATCGTATGCATATATACGATTATGGATATGGATATTTTAATGGGGTATGCACATATATGGAGATGGGTATTTTAATGGGGTTTGTAATCACATTTTATTATGGGCTTTCTTATATATATTAAGGAGTTGTCATTTACATTTTATTAAGTATAATTGCAAAAGATATCATACAAGGCTTGAATCTCTTATCTAACAGCGGGCAGAAATTATTGCAGCAATATTATGGCGGAGTTCCATTGTGGATACATAAATATCTCTTGCATTTTATTTGAACCATCCAACACCTTTAATTCAGGAAGACAGACCCACGAGGACAATTCAAGGATTTATTATTTTTTGAAGGAAATATATACAAAATATTATTTATCCACGACCTTTATGGAGGTTCATTTTGAGGCTTTAATTATTTGCAACAACAACATCGTGACATTAGTTTTCATTTTGAGGCTTTAATTATTTGCAACAACAACATCGTGACATTAGTTATTGTCGCATTGGGTTGTCCGCTATTTGAAGGTCTTCAGTTCTCTTATAGAAGCTAAATATCTATCATTTGTTCTCTACTCAAAGGAGGTAAATGAACTTTATTGAAGGAAGACAAGTTTAAGAGCCTTAATGTGCAGAATCGATGGGGTATGATCCAAGAGGGGGACCGACAAAAATTCAAGGAGGGAATACATTTCAGTTGCCTCCCCATTGGATGGAATCGTATGGAGGGAGCTTTGGTCATATAGTAACATTGGAGATATATGGATATAATCATGGGTGTTACAAGGGGTTCGAAAGTAAGTTATTTCTTTTAAGCTCGGGTTTAATAATGGGAGATTAAGTGAAGGGAAAACCATTTATAAGTCTATGGGTTAAATATTTGAAGTCAAGATTGACAAAATATTCCTATGAAGAATTAATATATTCTTGCTTTGGTATGGGAGAAGATGGACTATCTTGAAGAAAATTTGGAAAACAATCAGAAAATCATTGATGAACTAGTGAGGATATATGGTCGTTTAAGCAGCCATACCTCCATAGACCAAAATGATAGTAAAAGTAGGAGACCATTCTCAAAAGGGTCCATGTCATTCTGTAGCAAAAATAACCATCGGAGGTGAAGAAAGGACAAAGACCAGGAGCTAAGCTATTTGCACTTGGCTTTGAATTGCAAAAAAAATAAATCATTCATAGACCTTCATACATATGTTTGTCCAAGGTGGGACAACCAGAATGGAAGAAACTCAGTTGGGCTCTCAAACCATCCATGCTTGCATTAATACAACCCAAACTTCGAGAACATCCTGATGAAGAGGTTAGGCTCCTAA
This sequence comes from Pinus albicaulis, assembly GCA_034641835.2. Lineage (NCBI taxonomy): Eukaryota > Viridiplantae > Streptophyta > Pinopsida > Pinales > Pinaceae > Pinus > Pinus albicaulis. The sequence goes on from CM076574.1 coordinate 600,148,178, forward strand.
TTACTTCTTGTCTCAATAGGGCCATAGCTCTAACATCACTGTTACTGCCCTACAATAATGATCTCATGGAAGATATACTGCAGTTGATAGTAGAAGCCCTTCAAGGGTTGAACAACATCATGCTTCCTACTTATTAGAAGTGGTGTAGAATTTTGAAAATCATGGCATAGTTTAGTTTTGGAACATTCATGTTGAATATGGAATGTTACGAGTTGATATTTCAGTTTCACCAAAAATTTTATACCATTATTACATCATCTCACTCAGACCATGTCAAAGCATGCATGCAAAATATTGTGTCTCTGTTCTTAAAAGGATGTGCTGACATATGCAAGATACTAAGATCAAAATTGTTCACCATTTGGAGGAAGGAACCAAAGGTATCACCAACCACCTATGATCTAGTCGAGAAATTGGTGAGTGAAATCATAAAATGGCTCAGAAAGGTGTTGACTAGGAAGGAGTTGAGAAGGATTGATGGAGAAAGAAAGAACAAAATCTCCATCAAGAATGAACTAAGGAGGAGAGGACCATGCTTTATCTGCAAGGGACCTTGGGCCTTTAACCATTCCTGTCCATGTGATAAGAAGAAGGCAACATAGATAGAACAAGAGAAGATTCCTTCAGATCATGGGGAGTCTTTTGTAGCTGGGTCTATTGATCTTCAAGATGGTGAGAAACAACATGACATTATTCAGGGAGGCTTGCAATATGACAAGAATTTGGAAGTGCATGAGGAAATTCTACCTAATGGTACTGATGAGGTATACTCCTATATAACTGAGTCTGTAGATCCCCAGGGAATAAACATAAAGAATATGTACAATCAAGTATAGATAAGACTCCACCAGTGCATCTATGTTCGACAGTTGAAATGGATTAACATATTATCTCCACAGATGGAGGAGACAAGGGAGATTTGAGTGAGGATCCATCCATAGTGAACCATCATGATGAGTATGATCATGAGGAGAAACATGACAAACATAATGTGCAAAATGAACCATTCCTAGATATTTTGTCAAATGATCAAGTTGAATTTGTGGTCCTTGGGCATCTAGTGAAAACAGATACAGAGGCATTCAGCACGACACTAAAATTTCCAGTAGAATAATTTCAGGAAATGATCATGCATTTAAAGGCAGACCTTATGTTTTTAAAGGAGAGAGTCTAGACAGTCTGAGATGTTGTCTTATAGGAGAACAAAAAAATTGAGGAACTCATAGGGGTATATGCTGAATCAATGAGAAAGTTGTCTAGTGTTGAGGAATGACTCAAGTCCCTCACAAGGTAGCAAGAGGAGTACAATTGGGAGTTCTAGAGAAGCCCTCTTCAAGAATACATAGATAAGGCTTGGAACACCAACACCCCACCTTTATACATTTGGAAGAACAAGGTAGAGTTCTCCAAATGCATCATGTTGGGTAACCAAGTCGAGCAACATGAATTGAGAATTGAACAACATAAACATAGTAGATTTGCAGATATTTATCCTTACCCAAGTATGGATTGGTGAGAAATTATGAGTTGGTATTCTATTGATGGATTGATTCCTTAGAGGATACTCACAGCCAAGGGCATATTGCAACTCAGGCCCTTTTCCGCGAGCAGTGATGGAGGGCTGAAATGGTACCACAACCCATAGGTCCCAGGATTTAGGTGGCATTGGGATTCAGTAGAATCAATTGGGGGCATTATTGTCTAAAGGATTGTTTGGGATCCAAGTAAATCTATTGATGGGGATGATTGGTCGGAGGATTGTTTGGGATCCAGGTATTGAATGATCCATTCAGGACCATTCGACATGGAGGGATGGAACAATACATCAGGTTATATGGAATCTTGGTATCAATGTACAAATGATTTTGTTGTGGATAGAAGTGGATCACTTGAGGACATCGAATCTTTGGGTGGGAGGATTCGTAATATTCCTTTTTTTTTATAAGGTCAAAATGGATGGAATCAACCCATGGTATTTATCGTGGTATTCGCCCATGGTATCCGCCTTCATTTTTCGAAGGAAAAAAATAAAATAAGGTCCATCTAACCTATAATAAGGGATAAGGGCGAGATAGAGGGATCATTCTGAAATTGTCTATTTATTTGTGTTTTGTTGGAGACTTGGCGTGGCCAGCTCTAGCTTTATCTCGGGACAAAAACCTCGTGGTGACATTTTTTGGTGGATCCATTCACGATTCACATTTTTGCTTCAGTATTTTCACTTTCGTGTTCATTGAGCAGCTGTGTATGTTGAGGCAGGGGCTCCATTATCTGTTTGTATTTTGGGCATCTCTCATTTTATGAATACTAATTAAATAAAGTGTCGTAGTTCCAGATCTCGTTGTGTTCATTTTTTTATTGCAATTACTTTTGGTTAGAACACTCGGATGTGCCCGATCTGTGATATTTTTTATGGATTAGGATCTTACATGTTCACCTAAACATTTATATCAAATTTTATTCATCGGATTTTGATCTCACCATCTCTTTAATTTTGAAGAGGAAGTCACTTAAAGCATCTAAATTATCAGTTATGGTAATCGTGACTAATTTTTATTGGATTTTTAAAGCCTTATAAATTTATACATCATTTGATTTAATTTTTAAATTTATAATTATTGAAAAAATTATATGATATTGTCCGTAATTATTTTATTTTTAAATTATTAATTTATTGAATAAATTAAATATGTATTCATTTTCTCTCTTTTTTATATATCAAAGAGGAAATGTTAATAACATTTACATAACTTTTTTATCATTATTTTCTAAGTAGTGTCCAAATTTTGTTAGAACTATGTATCACTGAGTATTTTCTATAATATATTCAAAAATGATGTCTCCAATGATTCCTGCACTTAAGTGGATAAATCATAATCATTTAAAATAATTTATCATATTTATTTAAAAAATTTAACAAAATCACATATAATATAAATGACTAAATAATTAATAATAATAATACTAAAAATACAAATTAGTAAATATATATTATAAATAATTTCCACTTGATAGTTAGAAGCTCGTTAAATTTATACCATGATTACATGTCTCTAAGTAAGATTAAGAAATTAAAACCATTGTGGATTTTCTATACTAAAGTATTATTGAATTTAATATGTACAATGATAAAAAAGTTTCCAAGTTAGTGATAGTTATTTATCTACAATATGATAAAAAAAAGTTTCCAAGTTAGTGATAGTTATTTAATGATGATATTTTTTAAATAAAGATTTATTGTGTTTTATAGCATTGTAAAGATTATATATTATAATTGGATTTTTATACTTTGTAACAATAGATGCAATTTGATTAAGTTTTGAGGTAAAAAAATGGAGAAAGTGAAAAATATAGACCTTGGCACATAAGATTATAGTGATTATTTATACCAAACTATATTATTAAATTTTAATATAAATAAAATTAGAAATTTTTTTCATTACAAAAAAAATAACATTTTATAAAGACATTTTTGTAATAATCATTTCTTGAATTAGTTAGTAGTTGCGTCTCATGTTCGTACCATTAAAATATTTTCAACTATCATTGAAAAATTTAATCATTCTAACACTTTTATTTTTAACAATTTTCACAAATTTATTTTTTTTACCAAATAAGTAAAAATTCATCTTAATATTTTAAATTTTAATTATTATTTTTTAATAAAATAACAAATTTAAAATTTTATAAAAATAAAAATCATTAATAAAATGAAATTAAAACTTAAATATTTTTTTAATAATAATTTTTTTTTTTTATACTTTATATTTTATTAAATTTAATATCTAGAAATAATTTTTAATTTTATTATTAATATTTGTTACCATTTATTGAATTAATTACCTATCACGCTAGTGCCACCTATTAGGTGTGGCTTGTTAAAAAAATCAAATTATTATTAATTTTCTTATTATGGTTATTGAAAATAAAAATTTAATAATATATATTCATTTTATTATTATATTTATTAATATTTATGAATAACTAAAATTATATATTTTATGGTATTTTTATTGTTGGAGTTTATTTTGTTATGGAAATTTTATGTAGTCACCAATTTCTATGAACTATATAAAAATATATAAAGAGCTAAACAACAATTAATATGAAGATTGAAAGCTCTATAGAGGAGAATTTGAGTAACTACTAATTATTAATGGAAGAGATCTCTATTTCATATTTCCAATTTCAATGAAATTTATTATTAATAGAAAATATAAATATAAAATAATAAATATTTTAAATATTTTATTATTTAAAATAATGTTCTGAGAATTATAAATTAAAAATAGATATTTAAAATATTTAAAACCATTTTCAATGAATGTTATTATTAATAGAAAATATAAATATAAAATAATAAATATTTTAAATATTTTTATTATTTAAAATAATATTTACAAAATTATAAATTAAAAATAGATATTTAAATTATTTAATTTTAAATATTTGTGAATAAATGTAAAATATATTGAAAGATTGGAGCATGTTTAAAATTTGTTTTTATTTGGTTAAGAGTTTATCATTTTTAGATTAATGGGAGAAAGTTAGCAAGAGTGTAATTCTACCCCTATACAAATCATCGGTGGGTAATTTCAAGTAATATGATTTGGTTGAATAATAGTGATGAGTCAAAATTCATTTTTCAATAGCAAATAGTGATGATTGTGTTAGAATTAACAACTTACATTAGTGTTTGGGTTTGTTGGAGATAGTTGAGATATTATCTCAACATCTATCTCCAAGTTTGAATAAGTTGGATCTCTTAACACACACACACACACACATAGTATTTGAGTTTGTATATGCAATAATAATGAACGTGTGATTGTTTTGTGTGTGAAATATGACCACTTTCTAATTTTCTAAATTGGTATCATATCAAGTTTGGGATCTAGGAAAATTAGAAATATGAGATAATTGTTCTCCTATATGATGTAAGCAATAGATTAATTGTTTTAATAGTGAATTTCTTTTACTTTGATAGGTTTTCCATGAGAGTAGCTTGTTTTTGTCTATCATAAATTTGTCTCAACCTTCCAAAAAAAACTCTCCAACCAACCAATCTCCAAACCATAAAACTAAGAGTTTTGAAACTCTATATATTCCTAATAATCCCTTTATATAGTGTATTAATGTAGTTTATCCTTCCTCTTTTAATATAGTTCGTCACTTTATCAACTATGTGATATAGCCTCAAGATCCTCAAAGCCATTACACACATAACCAATCTATATAAAACCTTCACTAAACAAAACTAACACTAAAATTTCCACTTTCATCTTATAAATAAGTTTAAAAAAAAAACCAACCACTAATTAGATGAAAAATATGTCAAACGACTTCATTTAAATTCAAAATTTTCATTCTATGTTTTCATAATCTTCTCTTATTGCCCTCAAATTATCTATTTCCATGTATTCTATATTATTTAATATTGTAAGGGTGTCATGCTAGACTATACAATATTAAAAATTCTTAATTCTTAATGGTGTTTCCACTTCCACAAATGGTTGGCCTTCTAGACTCAACTCAAATAAGGATAAGATTTCATCAACTCACCATTCATTGGAACTACAACCTCAATAACCATAATATTTTTTATCACTTCGACACCAATTAGTTCACTAGATTCAACTAAGTAGGGTAACTATCCTATTGAAATGAAATTTCTTTGTTTCTTCATTATATACCCGAAAGGGTTTGCAACCTCTCTCAGGGAAAATCTCCTATTTTTCCATTTGTCTCACTCTATCTATTGCAAATTGACTAGGGACTTGTAATCTCTTAACTTTATTTATTTTACTTTGTTCACTCTATCTTCTAAGTTGTGTTCGCTTTGTTTCCAAATCAATGTTTCCTTTTCCCACTTGATCCAAATTAGATCATCATAAAATTTCATATCTATCTTGGTGCTTCATAGGTGGGAAAATTGGAGGAATCAGCATGCATGGCCCATTTTAGTGGGAAGTCTTAATTTGGAAAATTGGAATTGAGAATTTTTTAAATTCGTTGTTTATTTCCTTTAAATTGGTTACAAGTGAACAAACAATGAATATTTGGTATTTGTAAGAAGATCAAGGCTCTATGATACATACCTTTTTAGGTATTGGAGAAAGTGGGACATAAATCCCACAAACTCAGTCTATCTCAATACACATGCATTTACCCAATAGTGAATGTGGAGAATTTGAAACTTTATGATATTTCCACGTTAGATCAAGAGGGGAAGTGAAAACTCTATTTGAAGGAAACAAAGCATGTGTTGAGATACGTCAGAGGCACTACTCAGTTTGGTCTTTGGTAGAGAGAGACAGAGGGAGTGAAGTTGCAAGGTTTCACATATGCATATTAGGTAGGGAGTCTGTAATGTACACCTCCCCTCACACCTACACAAGTCACTGGCCAATTGGGTTAAGCATGAGATGAGGGGTAGTTAAGATAGACTCAACCTCCTTGGTGACTTTATGTAAGTGGAATCGAAGTGGAAAACCATAACAAAAACCTCTACCATCTGCTACAAGACGCCCATAGGGTATCCCAGTCATCCACCTGACTGTCCTTGGGTTCCACTGACATTTTGTGAAGAAAACCCTCTAGCTTCATGCACAAGCCTGCATGCAGGCGCCTGGGAGGCTTTCAATGCACGCGCAAGCCTGCATGCCTACATCCAAGGAATAAATTGCTCAGAATCGCAGAAACTGCCCATAACTTCCTTTATATTTCAGAAAACATTAAACACATGATGACGATTCTAAATAACCAAAAAATAACTCCAAGACTAGGCCTGACCATCCCCAATTGGGACTAACATTTTGTAAAACACTTGGCATGAATTAAATGTACATGTCTAGGATAGAAGACAGACCATGAATGACTGAAAAATATTATGAAACATTATGAAACCAATTAGCAACATGCATAACCCATGAATGTCCAAACCAACTGGGAAATCACACGTGAAATATGTTACCTGCAAGTATTCCTGTTGAAGCTGCTAGATCTTTCTCTTCCTTGCTTTATCCCTGCTTTCCTTTCCTTTCCTTGTCCTTCCTTTGTTTTATTTCCTCTTTCTTGGCTCAATAATGAGTTGTTCCGAGAAAACTCTAAGTATCCAAGAATATGAGAGAGAGAGAGAGAGAGAGTAATGAGAGAGCTCCAAAAACTGAATTGAAAAAATCTACCAACTAATCCTCAGAATCCTTTTTATTAGCGAGGCCTCTATTTTCTTCATTTTCCATTATTTTCCTTCTTTTTCCTCCTCACATGAAACATGTGACCTTTTATGTTCCTTTTCTCCTAATTTCATTTATTTTCATCAATAAATGTGCCAAAAAGATTTTTTTCCTCTTTAATGCCTTTGCCAATTTCCCTTTGTGATAAACACATATCAAGTGATTCCCACTAGGATATTTTCCCAACATTCAATTTGGAATAAGTGTCCCTTAACCGTTTTCTTATTTTTTCCTTTCTTAGCTTTTACTACATGATTATTTTAGCCTGGGTCTATTACAGAGTCCATCATACATTAATAACACATTAGGAGGAATTTTCAGTGTTGGGTCAACAACGATTGAATATTGGTACAACATGAAGAAAATATTTGTTGCACTCAGCTCAACAAAAGCATAATACATGGCCGCAAGTTAAGCAACATGCGAGGTTATCTCGATGAAAAATATTCTTGTTTGGTTATTTGGTCAGCAAATTGATCCAACTGTGATTTACTGTGACAACCAAAGTTGTATTAAACTCTATAAGAATCTAGTATTTCATGATCAATCCAAGCATATAGACATCTAGTATCACCATTTATGAGATTGTGTGCAGAGGTGGATCATGTTGTTGGAGTACATTCCTACGAAGGAAAAAGATGAATATATTTTGACAAAGGCATTGTCGAGAGGTAAATTCTAGTTCTATAAAGGCAGGATCAGGGTATCAGATAATCCCTTCCTTGCTGAGAGTTTTCCTCGCTTGACATAAGGAGGGCGAGGAGGTGCTTTCCAGGATAAAATCTAACCTAGGCCATTGGTACCACATCCAAGTATCCCTTTATAAGTGGACGGCTCCTCATTGCGTACATCCTGGTGGCTGCACGTTGTCTAGAAGAGCAGGCGGTTTTACACATTTGAAGTGGCCATAGTAGATGCCAAACCTGCTGCTCAGTCAGTAAGGGTGCAGTAGCTACATGGACCCCTCCCTTCCGTAGTGTTGAAAATGCAACAAGAAATTCCTAATTTAATTTTCCTTGATTAAATTAGGAGAAATTTCAATTTCAATTTTAGTAAGATACTTGGAGGAGTTTAAATGAGGTGATATGGAACTTATCACTCATTTTAATCAGTTAATTCAAGTAGGAGACACTTTATTTATGTTTAGTTATGATGGATTGCTAATTTATAGCAATATTTTTCAGTTAATATGATTTATTGTGAGTTTAACTAGTTCTAACTAATTAAGAACTAATGGAAAACCTAGTAATGGGGTGTGTTCATTTGTGATCAACTAATTAACTCCTCAATCAATCCAAAATCATTGATGCATGTAAATAACTCGAGTTACCCAGTTGTGATTGGAGTTCAAGGGAAGTGTACTATCATTTGTATACAATTCCAAATTGTACAGGTGGTGCATGCAGTCAAAGAAGGGCCTACAAGAATTTTGCAATTCCCAATAAGTAATTTCCCTAATTAATATAGGCTAATTCCTTATTAAACAAAGCAAGGAAATAGGGACTTGGGCAAGCAGGAATTTGGTTCAAATTTTCACTAGAGGTAGCTTGTGAAGTAGTGAGATATATTATACTAGTGCAGAGGTTGCTTTGGATTGATTAAACATTGTATTTCTTCTCTATTTTCTGACTAATGCAATACGAAAAGGAAGGGATTTTGAGTATTTACTTTCCCCTAGATAAATCCATGTGAAATGTGTGATTGGATCTTGTCTCATGTTTATGTTTTGATTTCACGATCATTACTTTTTTTTCACAGTTAAGTAGAGTAGATTCAAGTCTTTTAATTTATTAAAGTTCATAAGCAGTTTTGAATCTACAAAGAATTTCTAAATTTTACACTAGCTCACTAACACATAAGAATCACAAACTATAACCAATAGTAATTATTCTTGGGTTACCAATGGTTCCAAGAACCACAAATTGTAACAGATTGTACACATAATCAAACCAATGACATGTTCTTTTACGTTAAGAACCACTATCTTTAGTTTTGTTTGTTCTGTGATTGGTTCTTTGTATTATTTATTTTACAAATCACACAAATTCAACACACTCACAATAATTCAAAAAAAAATCTTTTAATATAATTTAATCCACATAATGATAAATCCAATACCTATGCAACTCTAGATAGTTCTCATCCCACCCTGAATATCATGCACCACCAACCAAGGTTTGCAATATTCCCCCAATGAGTATTGAAAAACATAGGTAAAAATAGAGGGACCTATCATGGGGAAATTATGAACAAACTACATGTCAACTTTCTCCTAGTAAAATTTGTAAATCATAAACCAAACTATGCTTATCAATGTTTCTCACCTACAGGCGTTTCCCTCACAATTGTTTGCATTCTAAGTTTTGAAGGATATTTCACTCGTCTACAAGCTAGCCCTCATTTTCTTAGTTGCGATTTTTCCATGGCATTCAAATTTCCATAGACTTAGTGAGTAGTCTGGTGGCTAGACTCGATTATTCCAAACAAATATTTCAATGAATGCTTCAATTGTATCATCTGCATCTCCATATTCAATTGGTAGGTTGCAACAAATTTATTACAAACAAAAAAAAATCTACTCTCATAGAAAACCTCTCAAAGTAAAAGCAATTCACTATTAAAACAATTAATCTATTGCTTACATCATATAGGAGAACAATTCTCACGTTTTCTAATTTTCCTAGATCCCAAACCTGCTATGATACCAATTTAGAAAAATAGAGAGTGGTCATGTTTCACACACAAAACAATCACATGTTTATTATTATTGCACATACAAACTCAAATACAATACATATATATAGGTGTTATGAGAACCAACTTATTCAAACTTGGAGATAGATGTTGAGATAATATCTCAACTATCTCGAACAAACCCAAACACTAATGTAAGTTGTTAATTCTAATACAATCATCACTATTTCCTATAGAAAAATACATGTTGGCTCATCAGTGTTATTCAACCAAATCATATTACTTGAAATTATCCACTTGTGGTTTGTAAGGGGGTAGAATTAGCTATTAACCTGCTGCCATGGATCTAAAAATAATAATTAAACATACTCCAATATTTTAATATACTTTACATTTATTCACAAATATATAAAATAAATAATTTAAATATTTATTTTTAAATAATAATTTTGTAAATATTGTTTTAAATAATGAAAATATTTAAAATATTTATTATTTTATATTTATATTTTCTATTAATAATAACATTCATTGACCATGCCTTGGATGCGGGTGTTCTCTAGCATCTGATCCGTCAGCCACCTAGTCGCACCGTCGCCTAGTAGCCATCCTCGTCATGAGGAGGCACATGGACCTGGCATGGGTGTTAATTACTGTGGCTTGGGTGCTATTTACTCTACCATGCATGCTCTGTCTGTTGCATCCTCTCTACACCAGCTGCAAATTTAGTCAACCCTCTCCGAATTCATTCCACCATTTGTGAATTTACTCCACCCTATGTCATATATGGACAATGGCATTGCCCCTCAGACAATCTCCCTTACCGTTTATGTTATTCTAAGTGTTGGCTCTGTCATCTTCTGTGGCGATTCTGCTCCTCCCGCAGCCCTGCACCATCCCTCAACCCAGTTGTGCCAAGATGCTCTCTATCATGAAGCCTGTCCACTCCCTTTGCTTCCTTCGCATTCTTGCAATTTGGTTTCCACCATGCCACACCACCACCGTATGTGATGCTGCAGAGGTGGAGGTTGTGGCTCTCCATCCTGTCCACCCATTCACACCATGGCTGAGAGGACTGTGGACTTTTCATTGAATTTGGACGTGCCAAAGGTCCTGGATCCTCATCGCCTCTCTGCCCATTTATCCCTGCACCTTCCTGAAGCCTCAACCGGCCCATCTAGCTCATGCTCCAAGAAGTAGATGCACAAGTCCACGATGTCTCCTTCCTCCCTCAATATTCCGTGCAAAATGGTGGTGCTACCAGTTAAGTCAACCGAGGACGTCTCGAACAGTGATGGCAGCTGCAACTCTGATGAGGACAACAAAGACTCCGAGACATGTGCCCACTTGACCTCCTATCTGTGATGGACCCCCAGTTTTCCAACCACGAGGACGACATCTCCGTGTATAGGTGCCTCATCAAGGAAGAGACGCCTCAACAACCTTTGCAGGATGATAAGAAGCAACGAGCATAATGTCATGGTTCCCACTTTTCACGATTTTCTCTATTATGGTCTAGTTCTCTTGTCTTTTCATTTTTCACACTGTATAATGTTGTTTAAAGTTGGTTTCCCCATAAGGGCAACATTTTCCTTGTTACATGGACTGGTTTCTTGGGCTGGTTTCCCCTCCCGAGGCAGCTCCACTTTTGAATTTTTGAACTTGCTATTTCCAGCCGAAATTGGCTAACACAACAATTCCAGATGGATAACAAATGTATCTCTGTGCTTTGTATTATATAAAAGAAGTAGCCATGTTAAAAAAAAAAAAAAAAAAACGTTCATTGAGCATGCAAAATATGAAGTAGAGAACTTTTCGATTAATAATTAGTAGTTACTCAGCTTCTACTCTATGGAGCTTTCAATCTTGATATTAATTGTTATTTAGCTTTTTGTCTTAAAGATGATTTAAAAATATATATATTTTTTAATAAATTTTAAACATAAATTAATAAACAAACATTTATATTTTTATTAAATTTGAAAATTATTTTACACAATTTTTGATATATATATATATATATATATATATATATATATATATATATATATATATATATATAATCTCTAAAAATTATCTTACAAAATATATATCTATATATATATATATATATATATATATATATATATATATATATATATATATATATATATATATATATATATATATATATATATATATATATATATATATATATATATCATAATCCTAGAATATATATATTATTAAATTATTAATTTCAATAAAAATTAAAAAAAAATTAGTAATACTTTGAATTTTTAACAAACCACACCTAATAGGTGGCACCAGCATCAGTGGTAATTAATTCAATAAATGGTAAAAATAGTAATAACAAAATTTAAAATTATTTGTATGTTGATTTCATAAAATATAAAGTTAATAAATAAATAAATTATTATTATTTTAAATAAAGAATTAAGTTTTAACTTCATTTTATTAATGAATTTTTTTTTTATAAAATTTTAAATTTGTTATTTTATTAAAAAATAATAATTAAAATTCAAAATCATTAAGTTGATCTTTTACTTATTTGGTAAAAAAAAAAAATTGTGAAAATTGTTAAAGATAAAAATGTTTCATTAAAATTTTCCAGTTTTAATAATAATTTTAGGTAACTTGTATAATTCTTTCAATTCACTAATATCTTGGCAATAGCCATCGATAAATATTTAGACTAGAAGCTTATTGTTTTTTTTTTTTAAATTAATAAACTTAATCACATCTACAACAAAGAGGTATAATAATTTAATGGTAGTTGAAAATACTCCAATGGTACAAACATGAGATGCAACTACTAACTAATTCAAAAAATGATTATTACAAAAATGTCCTTATAAGATGTTATATTTTTTGTAATGAAAAACATTTCCAATTTTGTTTACATTAAGATTTAATAATATAGCTCAATATAAATAATTACTATAATCTTATGTGCGAAGATCTATATTTTGTACTTTCTCTACTTTTTATTACAAAAATTTAATCAAATTATATTTATTATTACAAAGTATAAAAATCCAATTATAATATATAATATTTACAATGATATAAAACACAATAAATATTTATTTAAAAAATATCATTGTAACATCCCTAAAAACTAAGTAACTAGACTTGAGATTAATAAAAAATTATTATTAACCTGGAATTAGTTTTTCAAGAAATTGTTAGGGTTCGTGCTCGTGCGGTTGCAACTGCCAAGTCTTATCCAATATGAAATGAAATCTTACTGAGGAGGAAGAGGCATGAATTTTTTTCCGTACATGCATTTTAGGGAGCTATTGTCATACCCATCAGATTTACTAGTCCTTTGATATCTTTGTGTGTCTCCCCTGCAAACTCCATTATAAACTATTACTTATTGTTAGTATCACTAACTTTCGAAGTAAAGGGATGGTTGTTTGGTTGTTTTATTCCTGAAGTGAAAGAGACTACACGTAACAATCAGAGCTGACCCTTTTCTGCACGGAATAATTGCGTTAAAAATGCAATGCTTCCAGGAACTCAGGTTTTGGAAAGATAAGTGATCCTATTAATTGTCTTAAAATTTTACACAATTATCTTTAGTTATATCGATAGTGGATAATCACTCATGTATTTAATATTTGAAAATTTGTAGATGGTTCAAAGATAATTAATGCATTTTGTGGAAAATAATTTTTGAATTTTTGTGCATATAGAGAATTTATGCTATTTTTCTTAGTAAAAAAATATATTTTATTGTATGTAGATAAAGATAATAATTATGTTAACCTTTTATAAAGAAAATATATCTATTTACAACCGTAAGAGATAAGTTACACTTAGCTTGTCTTTATATAAATACATACAGTAGTAAAAGATATTAATCTTAGTGAATTACCATGGTAAAGGACATAATCTATGTGAGTTCTTGAAAATATTGTTATGTTAATCTTTTAGAAAGCTATTGTTCTTATATGATATACCATGGTAAAAGGCATAAGGAAAGTTACTATGTTAATTTTCTTAAAAGAGAATAATCTCTTGAAAAGATTGGTATTATGTTACTCTTTTTCCTTAAAATAGTATTTCATGATGATAGAATTCTAAGAAGAGAATATGTGTTGCCTACATTAAAGGAAAATCTATCTCTCTTGCATGTACAAAGAGGGAGAGTTATCTCTCTTGCATGCACCAAGAATAACCATTGTGTTATATAGGTATGTTCTTTGCATGGATATAAGAAATACTGAGTTATCTTAATCTTCAGGAAAAATATGTGAGTACCTTTATTCTACAAAACTATTATGTTTAGTTTATGTTAGATTATTTTAGGAAAGATACTTTTTGGAAAAAAAACACAACTTGTATGCACAAGGGGGCCAACTATGATATAGCTTTTCTTGGAGAGAAACTACATGCTTTCTTTTGGGAGAAGCTACTTGTAGAAAGACAAAGAAACTAGGAGGAATTATGTATTTGTTTACAGGAAAAGGATAGTTAATGATGGTGTAATTACAAGAAGGGAATTCATCCTATGTACATTAAAGAAGAGTTGTTATGATAAGAAAGAAGAGTTGTTATGATAAGTTCTTGCATGCACCAAGGATAGTGATTGTGTTAGGTGTTACGTACATTGAATAAGAGCTATTATAATAAGCTTTGGCATGTGCAAAGAATAGCCATTGTGTTATAGAGATATAATCTTTGCATGGATAGAAGAAATATTGAGTTATAATGTTTCTTTAGGAAGAATTATTTTTGAGTGCGTTGTGCTATCATAACCATTATTTTAGTTTCATTTGGAATAATATCATGCAAATGTATGCACTATTTATATTACCTTTCTTTGGAAAGAATATACATATTTTTATGTGGAAAAAGATAGCATGTTGTCTTAGACTAAATTGGAAAGGATTGTTAGTAAAATATTTGAAAAAGAAAACATGTATTTGTATGTTTTATTACATTAGTGTTAGATAAAGAAAACTTGTGTTTTTCATGCTCTCTTGTGTTAAGCATTCCTTTGGGAAGACTCTTTTGCAATCTATTTGACTTTGCATGCATGTGAGCAATATTTGTTATGTTAGCTTTCCTTTCATGCACCAAAAGTAATAGCTTAAGGGTTTGTTATTTTGATTAAATTTATGTAAATCACATGCACGAATATCATAACTGATGTATCAGTTTCTTTTAAAAAAAAACTTGGGAGATGTACCTATTGTCTTGCAGGAATGTGTGCTTATGCGAGGGAAACATTAGTTAATGTGATGACTTATAACTAGCACATATGCAGTAAGTGTTGTTAAAGGGAGGATGTCAAGGTATTTTGCTTTCATGTCATGAATATACATGAGTAGATGGAGAAGCTTCTTTAGTATATATTTATGAAATGGTTGATTAATAATTTATGAATCTGGACATCAGTGTATGTTGAAGGCATCATTAGTAGGAAATGATGGTGACATGTACAAAGGAAATATTATGCTTAACCTGATGGCAAGTAAATGATTATGGTTCATGTAGATGAGATGAGTGCCAGCTGCAGGATGAGCTCACAGGATGATCCAATGTACGATGGTCCATTCTAGGTACATCCATGCCACCAAGATATGAAGATATGAAGATTAGTGGGTAAATGCTATCATATTTATTATAATGGCTTTAGGCAAGATATTTGTATATTTCCTTGTAAGATTTATAACAATGGTTAAGATATGGTCTCCCTTATAAGCCATTGAGTGAGGGTTGAACACCCTCACAACTGTTTAATAATAAAATTAAGCGTTTAATAATAAAAGTAAGTGTGTTTAATAATAAAATTAAGCATTTGTTGGTTTCACCCTATGGGGTTTCCAAGGTATATTGGTGTTCAATGATGTGATTGATTATTGTGTCAAAATGATGATGTTGATTATTTTCTTATTGTGATGTTCATAATGTCAAGTATGTGATGACTACATGAATAATGAAATGAAAGCAAGGTATCTCATAAATTTTTATGTAATGTACCATAATAGAGGTTGTTAATGGTTAAGAAACTTACTATTATTATACTAAGGTTTCACTATGAACTGGTGAACATTCTATGTAATGATGAGTAAGGAATATTTAACAGTGATTTGGATAGTTACCTGTCAGTAACTTGTATAATGTTATTAGCGTATGTTACAATCATCATCAAATAACTATCTCTAACTTGGGAATTTTTTTATAATTTTATAGATATTAAAATTCAATAATACTTTAGTATAGAAAATCCACAATGGTTTTAATTTATTAATGTTACTTGTAGAGACATATAATTATGGTATAAATTTGACTAGCTTCTAACTATCAAATGATATATATATATATATATATATATATATATATATATATATATATATAATTGTATTTCCAGTATTTCCACAATACTATACAAATTTTTAATAATTATAAATTTAAAAATTAAATTAAAAATAATTATTTAGTCATTTATATTATATGTAATTTTGTTAAAATTTTCAATAAATATGCAAAATTATTTTAAATGATCATGATTTATCCACTTAAGTGCACGAATCATTGAAGACATCATATTTTCCATGTGAGGTTATCGGTGTATGTTACAATCATCATCAAATAACTATCACTAACTTGGGAATTTTTTTATAATTTTATAGATATTAAAATTCAATAATACTTTAGTATAGAAAATCCACAATAGTTTTAATTTCTTAATGTTACTTGTAGAGACATATAATTATGGTATAAATTTGACTAGCTTCTAACTATCAGGTGAAATATATATATATATATATATATATATATATATATTAAATTGTATTTCTGGTATTTCCACAATACTATATAAATTTTTAATAATTATAAATTTAAAAATTAAATTAAAAATAATTATTTAGTGATTTATATTATATGTAATTTTGTTAAAAAAATTCAATAAATATGCAAAATTATTTTAAATGATCATGATTTATCCACTTAAGTGCACGAATCATTGAAGACATCATTTTTGAATATATTCTATAAAATAGTCAGTAATATTTAATTCGAACATAATTTAGACACCAAGTTAATAATGATAAAAAAAAGTTATCTAATTGTTATTAACATGTCCTCTTTGATATATTAAAAGAGAGAAAATGAATACCTATTTAATTTATTAGTTAAATTAAAAATTAAATAATTAAATAATTATCCACAATACTATATAATTTTTTAATAATTATAAATTTAAATATTATTTAATAAATTAAAAATTAAAAATTAAATAATTATCCACAATACCATATAAATTTTTAATAATTATAAATTTAAAAATTAAATTAAAAATATATATAAATTTATAAGCCTTGAAAAAAAACCATTAATAACTACTCATCATTACTCTAAACCACTTCCTCTACTTAATTAAAGAGACGGTGACATCAAAATCCAATGAATAAAATTTGTTATAAATATTCAGCTACACATCAAGTATTTGAACATATGATACTGAAGCTTTAATAAAAGCTAAGCTGTTGGACACAACAGCTCCGCAATAAAATCACTGAATCTCAGAAGCTAAAAACTAATTCAATAATTAATTATTATAAAAACTTGGCAATGTAAGGCGACGACTGAAAGCTACAGATGTGTTTCACAAATTCCCCACCTTCTCAATAAGAAAAGCTAACAGTCCGAAAATTCCCCACCTTCTCGACAGGAAACGTTAACAGTCATATGAGTGGGTAATTTTTCGAAGATGTAACATGTGACCTGTTCATTTGAAAATATCAACACCAAGGGAAAATGATTAACCATAAAGATTCCAACAATGCACATGTGAAACTTGTAAATCGAAAGCTGTTAATGCATATATAAATAAAATTAGTTGTAAAACCTAAAGATAAAAAGGGATTTTTAAATGGACCCCTCACCAAGATTCCTAAAACGCTAATAGACCTTGAACGCTGCACAGACCTTTCCATGGTTGAGGGTCAGTACATGTTGAAGACAAGCCTAGCAATGTTGAGTAATAATCATGCAGAAAGAGTGCAACAAACCTCGATCTGTTGGAGCTACACGCCACGAGCGACAACGATTTCAAGTGGACAGTTTTATCATGTGATTGATGAGCGTATGAAGAGGAAGAAATTGAAGAAGAGTTTTGAGGCATTGTGTTTATTAATTCGTCCAACCTCAAAGGTACGTTGTAAGAAAATACAGTTTTCGTTGTAATGGAATGAAATTTTATGAACATCCATTGACTTGGGGATTTAATCTTTATAGCCGTAAATAAAAATATATGCAATAGCCATCACTTCTCTCAAATTTTAGTTAGACTTAGGTTTAAAAAATGAGTTCTTCTCATTGATATATTTGCAGAAAAATAAGGCTTCCTTATGGTGCTATACGAGGGAGTAGTTAATGAGTCTTAGGTATGTGCGGAA
Source organism: Pinus albicaulis (assembly GCA_034641835.2). Taxonomy (NCBI): domain Eukaryota; kingdom Viridiplantae; phylum Streptophyta; class Pinopsida; order Pinales; family Pinaceae; genus Pinus; species Pinus albicaulis. Next base: position 600,166,524 of record CM076574.1, read on the forward strand.
GAACTAACAAAGAGGAAGCAGTTGGAATTAGAGTTGAAGAAGCTCCTACTATCTCAATCTCAAGAGGATGCGGACATCGACACAACTGTTGGAAATTATGAATAAAACACCAAAGGGATGCATTTACCCCACAATACAGAGAATGCAACAATATGCGGAAAATAAGAATTCACACAGAGATAGATGGAGCAAAAAACATAGGAGAGGAATTCTACTTTTATTCAACTCTTAGACATATGAAAATTACATTGCTTTAATACAAAATGGTCGAAGCTTGAGAGTTTAATGCTATTGAATGCAAAAATGGATAGGTAACAATCAAAGCATCCTTCTGATATGTTATGTTGTTTCTACATGAAACAACGTACAAAACACAAATTGTCGGACCTTAAATTTTATGGGTTCCAGCTTTGAAACCACATCGCATCTGGCGCTCCATCGCACATCGGCAATCATAAATTTTAACTGGTGCAATACATCACTATGGAGGGACCTTGGGGTACGACTCGTTCATCGGCGTTGTGCCCTCGTAGTAGATATCAGTCGTTGATCCCAGTCAAAGGGCACCCGACGTCAACTGGGGATGGCACCCTTTGGTTTAAATAATGAGCTGCTTGTGCCCTCCTGTTACCATTGATCTAATATCAACGGTGACAACACCCATTGATCTGCACGGGTGTTAAAACATCGCATCACAACATAAAAAATATAACTTGCGAGCGCTAAAAGGTAAGGCTTAAAACATGCGAAGTGTGATATGCACGCAGCTAAACGACGGTAAATGCGAAATGGTGAAAGGTAAGGAATAGGCGATAACAAAGGTTTGTGTGCGGTTGGTAATGCAGTAATGTATGAGGGTCCCACCGAATTGTATCGGCAAAAACTTAAGTTTCGATGAAAGTGTTAAGTGGTAAACTTTAAATCTTGTGGGCTGCGTACTACGGGCAAAAGGTAAGCGAATGCAGTGGGTAAGGAATTAAACGCAAAGTGTGGCTTGGGTACTCTGTTTCTGAACTTTTGTAGATTGCGTGAACCAAAACAAAAAACCTATGGATTTTGGAGCCTATGCTTGTCCTTCCCAGCAACAAAAATCAATTGAAGTTGTGGGCTGCTACCATTTTATTCATGGCGGTGGTTGGGATTATCTACAACACTCCCCCTTAACCACAACCACTGTCATCAATCATTCCCAGACCTGCAATGCTGCAAAACAATTTCACCTTTGTTAACTAATTCCATTATGAAATAGTATTCAACATCAATATGTTTTGTTCTTTTGTGGAAAACAAAATTCTTTGACAATAAAATTACTGAGCTATTATCACTAAAAATTGTGGTTCCTTTGTCTTGTTCATGACATAAATCTCTCAATATCCTTCTCATCCAAACTACTTGACATGTTGTTGTTGTTGTTGCTACATATTCAGCTTCTGGTGTTGATAATGAAACTATTGGTTGCTTCTTGGAAGCCCATGAAATGGCTCCCGATCCCAAATGAAAAATATACCCTGATGTGCTCTTTCTGTCATCTACATTTCAATCTCAATCACTCTCAGTGTAACCAATTAGCGTAAAATCATCAATTGTGGAGTATAGAAAACCATACTCCTTTGTTCCATTTACATACCTCAATATTCTCTTGCCAATGTGTCTCCTTGGGTCTCTCCATGAATATGGATATCAAACCAGGGAAAATTTTAAGGATGGATATTTATCTTAAATTTTAAAAATTGGGCGAATCTTAGTAGTCCCCAATATGTAAATTGTAAATTTTTTGATGTTATTTTTGTAAAAATATTTAGTTTTCTAATCATTTCGTATTAGTATATATAAATTTTTGGTGATTTTTAAGGTAAAATATTTTTATACTATAAAATTTAGGCGAATCAATTTAAAAAAAAAATGCTAATTGACAAATCCTTTTTTTTTGGAAAAGCATGGAAAATTAGCCCACCTATGAATATTAGCCCCTAAAAATTTCTATGTATCAAACTTACTGAATACATTATATCAGGCGTAGTTGCAGTCAAATACATTGGACTTCAAACTATGTTTTTGTACAATATCGGATTGACATTCTTGCTCCAATCTTCCTTGCTCAACTTCAACCCCATGACAGTTGGAGTTGATGGTGGCTTGATGTTTTGCATGTTGAAACTCTTTAAAAATTCTTCAACATCATTTTCCTGGGAGATGAAAATCCCCTTTTATGTTTTCTTTACTTCTATACCCAAAAAATATCTCAGCAAACCCAAGTCAGTCATTTGAAATTCACTTTTCATGACTGCTTTAAAATCAGCAATGAGAGAAACATCATTGTCTGTGAAAATCAAATCATCTACATATAAAACAACAATAAAAATTTTATAGTCATTTTATTTGATGTAGAGTGTGGGTTCACCATCACACTTGTCAAATCCGTTGTCCACCAGGTAAGCCTCAATCCTGCTGTACCATGCTCGTGGTGCTTGCTTCAACCCACAAAGAACTTTATTCAACTTACACACTTCGTATTCTTGGCCTTCTATCTCATAGCTAGGAGGTTGTTCAACGTACACCTCCTCTTTCAACACTGCATTTAAGAGTGTTGAATTCACATCCATTTGATAAACTTTCCATTTTTGTTGTGTTGTTATGGACAACATTGTTTGCACTGTCTCCATCCTTGCAACTAGTGAAAAGGTTTCCTCATAGTCTCTTCCTTGCCGATGGTTGTAGCCTTTGACAAATAGTCTTGCTTTGTGCCTTTCTATCTTGCCTTCAATGTTGCTCTTGGTCTTATAGACCCATTTTACCCCAATAACTTATTTTCCTTGTGGGAGGTCCACTAAATCCCATGTGTCATTCTTTTCTATTGCTCCTATCTCTTCATTCATTTCTTTAATCCACTTATCTTCTTTTATTGCATCTTCAAAATGGATTGGGTCATCAACATGGAAAAATAAAGAAAATAAATAATTCAGACCAACATTAGTATCAACTTCATCTTGCTCATAAATTTCACTTAAATTTCTGAATCTTGGTCTTCTTGTATTTGCTGAAGATGTGCATGGAGTTGCACTTGAACTCGAGGGAGTTGTTGATCCATGTGGTGTGCTTGGAGAAGCACTTCCTTGGTTTTGAAATTTTGTTCTATTGCTTGCTTGTGGTGTGATTTGTTGAGCTTGTGTAGGTGGAGGAGGAGGCACCGTTGAGGCATTATTTTATGCAATCAATTCCTCTTTGTCTTCATGTGTAATACATGTCTTCACATTTCTTGCCTTCTCTAAACTTCCATCCCAAGCTTCTTATTCTATGAATTGAACATCTATGTTGATTATTACTTTCTTGGTTGATGGATTATAGAGCTTGTAAGCCAAATATTCATCATTGCATCCAATAAATATACATTTATCCCCCTTGCAATCCAACTTCTTCCTTAGTTGATTCAGGGCATGTGCATATGCAACACATCCAAACACTCTCATGTGAGTGACAACTTGCTTTGTTCGACTCCATGCTTCTTTTGGAACTTTGTTCATAACATATTTGGTTGGACATCTATTTAAAATATAAGCTACACAATTTACAGCTTCTACCCAATACTCATTTGGAAAATGCTTTCCTTCAACATACTTCTTACCATGTCCATGATGGTCCTTTTCTTTCTTTCTGCTACAAAATTTTGCTGAGGTATATACCTTGTGTTAAACTGCTTGTGTATCCCATGCTCCCTGCGGAAACCTAGGAAGTCTTTGGAGATATATTCTCTACCTCTGTCAGCTCTCAACACTTTTATGTAGTGTCCACTTTGCTTCTCAACAAGATATTTTAAGTGGTAGAACTGTTCAAACACTTCGCTTTTCTATTTTAGGAAATAGACCCATGTCTTCCTTGTGTAACCATGTATAAATGTCAAAACATAATGACTGCCAGCTAATGATGCGTTTGCCTTGGTCCACATAAATTTGAGTGGAAAATCTCCAAGGGTGTCTTTGCCCTTATACTCTTTCCTGCTGAAAATGATTCCCTGTATTGTTTGCCCAAGATGCAGCCTTCACATACGCTGTTTGGTTTCTCTATGAGTGGAAATCCCTTTACCATGTCTTTTCAGTAGAACAAATTCAAACCTCCTAAACTGATTTGTCCAAATCTCAAATGCCATAACCAGTGCTCATCTTTCACTTCTTCTTGAAAGACTTCTTGTGTGACAACTGTTACAACACCTCTTTCCTTCAATTCTGATCTGATCTTGAGAGAAAACATCCTATTGATTTTCATATGAAATTTTTCAATGACCTATGTACTCGGAGGTATATCCATGATTGTACACACATCATTTTTAAAAAACACATTGTAGCCCTTTTGCATGAGCTGTCCAATGCTTAGAAGGTTACATTTCAGGCCAGGTACATAACAGATATCTGGCACAAACTTCTTCTCTCCCTTCTTTGTCAGTATTTTTACTCTTCCTTTCCCCATGACAAAGACCTTACTATCAGTCCCCATTGTCACTTCAAATTTTACACTCTCATCTAGATTGGAAAACATTTATATGTTTCCAGTCATATGGTTACTACACCTTGAATCTAAGAACCATACATCTTCTTGTTTTTCTTATGCTGCATAACAAGTTAAAAGCACATTTCCTTGGTTCTGATTTTCTTTTGTAAAATTTGCACTAGGTTTACTACCCATGTCATTTTTCTTATTCCTACATTCATTTTCATAATGACCATGCTTTTTGCAATAATGACATTGGACTTGAGATTTATCATATCTCTATCCTTTTTCTTGATTTTGGCTGGAGCCTTGTCTTGGATTCTAATTGCTTCCCCTTCCACTTGTGCTTGCAGGGGTGCTTCTTCCACCTCTGTGTGGAATTCTTCCTCTTCCTTGGTAGTTTGATCTTCCTCGACTTCTACTTGGACCAAAAGACATTTGTGTATTAAATGCATGCTCCAATAAGGATTTTTTCGCTCTATTCAGTTTGTGCTCATGAGACATCAATGATGTATGAAGCTCATCCACTGAAAACTATGAGAGATCCTTTGTCTCTTGTATGGCCACTACTATGGAATCAAACCTTAATGGTAAAATTCTTAATACTTTCTCCACTATTATCCTTTCTTCAATTATCTCTCCATGAGACTTGATTTGGGTAACCAACCCAATCAAATGTGTGAAGAATTATTCTATGTTATCAAACTCTTTCATCCAAAGAGTTTCAAAATCTCTTCTCAGAATTTGAAGTTTTGTTGTCTTCACCTTTGCCATGCCTTGATAGGTTGTTTCGAGGGTATCCCATGCCTCCTTAGAATTTGTTGCTGCTACAATCCTTGCGAAAATAATCTCATGTACTGCTTGGAAAATATAGAAGAGGGCTTTGGAGTCCTTCTTATTTTCTCTCAACAAGTCTCTTTGTGCTTGTGTCAAAGCATTATATGTTGATGCATATGCTAGTTCTTGGAAACCGTTTTCCACCAGCTCCCAAATATCTTGTGAGGAGAAAAGGGCCTTCATTATAATAACCCAATAATAATAATTATTCCCATTGAACTATGGTAGTTTGGGATTAGTCAGGCTTGTGCCTACTGCTGCTATCTTCAATGCGTAAACAAACCTTCTCACTGTTGGAGAATCAACTTCTTAAAAAAAATCTTTTAGCTTCTTCAATAAAGACTCATTCTTTCACTAAGAGCCTAGATGTGCTCCGATACCATGTTGGAAATTATGAATAAAACACCAAAGGGATGCATTTCCCCCACAACACAGAGAATGCAACAATATGCAGAAAATAAAAATTCACATATAGACAGACAGAGCGAAAAACATAGGAGAGGAATTCTACTACTATTCCACTCTTAGACATATGAAAATTACATTGATTTAATACCAAAGGGCCAAATCCTGAGACTTTAATGCTATTCAATGCATAAACGGACATGTAACAACCAAAGCATCCTTTTGCTATGTTTTTTTTAATACACGAAACAACGTACAAAACACAAACTACCGGACCTGAAATTTTATGGGTTCTAGCTGCGAAACCACATCGCATCCAGTGCTCCATCACACATCGGCGATATTAAGTTTTAACTGGCGCAATACATCACTATGGAGGAACCTCGGGGTATGTCTCGTTCATTGGTGTTGTGCCCCCGTAGTAGATATCAGTCGTTGATCTCAGTCAAAGGGCGCCCGATGAGGTCAACTATGGAGGCACCCTTTGTTTAAACAACGAGTTTCTTGTGCCTGCGGGTTATCGTTGATCTAAAATCAATGATGACCATGCCCGTTGATTTGCATGGGTGTTAACAGATTGCATCGCAACATAAAAAAGATAACTTGCGGGCACTAAAAGGTAAGGCTTAAAACATGCGAAGTGCGATATGCGGGAGGTTAAATATCAGTAAGTGCGAAATGGAAAAAGGTAAGGAATAAGTGATAACAAAGGTTTGCATGTGATTGGTAATGCAATAAGGTATGAGGGTCCCACCGAATCACATCGGCAGAAACTTAAGTTTCGATGAAAGCGTTAACTAGTAAACTTTAAATCTTGTAGGCTGCATACTTAAGGAAAAAGGTAAGTGAATGCGGTGGGTAAGGAATTAAATGCAGAGTGTGGCTTGGGTACTCTGTTTATGAACTTGTGGAGATCGTGTGAAGCAAAAAAAAAACCTATGTATTTTGGACCTTGTGCTTGTCCTTCCCAACAACAAAAAATCAATTGAAATTGTGGGCTGCTACCACTTTATTCACGGTGGTGGTTGGGATTACTTCCAACACTCCCCCTTAATCACAACTGTCGCCATCAATCATTCCTAGACACGTCTGAGATAAAAAAAACTTCTTTGTCCTGATGGCTTTGTGAGAATATCAGCAAACTGTTCCTCTAACCTGCAATGCTGTAAAACAATTTCACCATTGTTAACTAATTCCCTTATGAAATGGTATTTAGCATCAATATGTTTTGTTTTATTGTGGAAAATAGAATTCTTTGACAATGAAATTGCTGAGCTGTTATCATAAAAAATTATGGTTTCTTTGTCTTCTTCATGACATAAATATCTCAATGTCCTTCTCATCCAAACAACTTGACATGTTGTTGTTTTTGCTGCTACATATTCAGCTTCTGGTGTTGATAATGAAACTATTGGTTGCTTCTTGGAAGCCCATGAAATGACTCTCGATCCCAAATGAAAAACATATCCTGATGTGCTCTTTCTGTCATCTAAACTTCCATCCCAATCATTGTCAGTGTAACCAATGAACCTAAAATCATCAGTTGTGGAGTATAGAACACCATACTCCTTTGTTCCATTTACATACCTCAATATTCTCTTGGTTGCTTGCCAATGTGTCTCCTTGGTTTTCTCCATGAATCTGGATATCAAACTTATTGCATACATTATATCAGGCATAGTTGTAGTCAAATACATTAGACTGCCAACTATGATTTTATACAATGTCAGATTGACATTCTTGCTCCAATCTTCCTTGCTCAACCTCAACCCCATGACAACTGGTGTTGATGATGGCTTTTTGTTCTGCATGTTGAAACTCTTTAAAACTTCTTCAACATAATTTTCTTGGGAGATGAAAATCCCCTTTTATGTTTTCTTCACTTCTATACCCAAAATATATCTCAGCAAACCCAAGTCATTCATTTCCAATTCACTTTTCATGACTTCTTTAAAATCAGCAATGAGAGAAACATCATTTCCTGTGAAAATCAAATCATCTACATATAAAACAAAAATAAGAATTTTACCGTGATTTTATTTGATGTAGAGTGTGGGTTCACCATCACACTTTTCAAACCAATTGTCCACCAGGTAAGCATCAATCATGTTGTATCATGCTCATGGTGCTTGCTTCAGCCCATAAGGAGCTTTCTTCAACTTACACATTTTGTGTTCTTGGCCTTTTATCTCATAGCCAGGAGGTTTTTCAACATACACATCCTATTTCAACACTCCATTCAAGAATGCTGACTTCACATCCATTTGATAAAGTTTCCATTTTATTTCATGAATCTATGGATATTTATCCATACTTGTCTCCCTCCCCTTGCAAGCTAAGTGCAAAGTTTCTCATAGTCTCTTTGACGCAGTAACAACTGAAATTCAGCCCAATGGGTGGATGGTCAACGATGATGTGGCTTTGTCAACAATTTAATTTTTGTAACCCCATTCTCTTTCGTTTCTCCTACGTGGTCTTTTCTTTACTCGACAATGTTATTTATCAATTTTAGAAAAATTGATAAATAAATATAATTGGCAGCTTTAGAATGTTATATTGTAATTCCGGCTCATATAATAACTATTCAACCCTTATAAATTGTATATTGATACACCATGCCTTTTTAAATAAACTTTTACAATAAAATTAGGCAATTCTCGTTTTATATTACTCCGCCGACCTTGTAACAAATATTTAATCTTCGGTCTTTATAGTTATAACCCGCACTTTGGATACAAAACTTTATAATATAGCCTTCGAACCTTATATCAATAGTCTAGCGCTCATAAACATATAACTGTATGCTCGCCTGTGGACCTGGGCCCCACTCCTATGATAAGTCGACCAATCAACGTATGCAAAGTACCTCTTTTATCGTCCGCTCACGTTGATTATCGTTCGTGCATCTATGTCCAACGTCCACCGTCTGATGGCCTTTTCCCCGATCAACGACTCGGGTGCATTTCGCTGCGCGTCCCCCGTCGGCCTTTAACGCGCGAAATTTCACGTTAACAAAAACCGCTTGGGACATGCGACAGATTCCCTATGGAATCGCTACCTTCCCGTCAATACCGCCTCCGTACCAAGAGTGGTGCGAAACGGGGAAATACGCCTATGTAAATTCGCTCCGGTTTTCTCGCTACTGTACTTAACTATGGTTCCGTCGGTTCTGTTGTATGATTAACCCAGGTTCGACACGGTCTATTAAACAGAACTTATAGCAATTATACAATAAAACAGGTTTGTTTCTTTATACGGGAATTCCGCCAATATTAATCCGGATTTCCATACCCACTCTCGCCTGTGGTTGAGATGGACTCCCAGGCTATTCAGACCATGAATAGGAGGGAACAACAGACAGTTAAATGTAGAGTCTAAATAGCAACTCGACTCAGAAATTTAATACAGATGCAGAAATCTATTGCTTCGCAATTAAACAATCCTTTTCATAGACAAACATTGGTTCTTCCCGATGGCAACCAAGCTTAGAAATGATTTAACTAGAAACAAATTTAACACACAGATTTTAGTCTGAAATCTCTCACCCCTCCTCTTTTTTCATACATTCGAATAAATTATATACATTACAGTGTGTCTCTTCGGTTCCTCTGTGAGGACCGTTTTGGAAATCAAAAGTCTAAATAATTCAACTAACTAAACTGACAGCTGGATCGAACTCGACTGTCTGACTTCTACAACTCTAACTAGTCTAATTAAAACAGTCAGCCGAGGTATTGAAACCTGGCTGTTACATTTTGATGAATTTCGAACCCTCAATAGCCACAACATGTGGACAAAACTCCTACATTGCTGGCTATTGCCTAATGCCCCTGCATCAGACTCCTGAGGGAAATTTTCTTCATGGGCTCCTGTCCATGAGCTCCTCCACTGATCTGCCTATCTTCTGCAACATTCCTTCAGTCATCCAAGTGGCATCTTCCTCTAGTTTATCCTTCCATTTGATCAAGTACTGAAAGTACTCTTGTCCTCTGGTCCTTTTGAACACTCTCTTGTCCAATATATTCTCTGGTTGTAATGGCTGAGCTGGAGGTAGCTGTTCTTTCCACTCAATCTGTTCCTTGTCTACTGATCTGTCCTCTGCACCATCATTTTCATACTTGTACAAATCTGCAACATTAAAAATGGGAGATATTCCAACATCAGGTGGCAATTCAATCTCATAAGCATTTGCAGAAAACATTCTAAGTATCTTGCATGGCCCAATCTTTTTGAACTTCAATTTATTATACTGCTTCTTTGGGAATCTCTCCTTTCTCAAGTGTGCCAAAACCATGTCTCCTACTTCAAAATGAACTTCTTTTCTTCTCAAGTCTGCTCTGTTTTGTATTTGATGCTGCTGCCTTGTAGTTGTTGTTTCACTTGTTCATGTATGGCCTAGATCTCTGAAGCAAATTCTTCACCATCTACACTCCTTAACTCTGCTCTTCCCAGATTTCTTAATTCTGATATTCCTCTGGGATGCATTCCATAAAAAATATGAAATGGACTCTGCCCTGTGCTTCTGTTTGGTGAATCATTATATGCATATTCTGCCTGAGGCAAAATATGATCCCACTGCTTGGGATGTTCTCCTGCAAGACTCCTCAACAAATTTCCCAGACTTCTATTCACAACCTCAGTCTGTCCATCAGTCTGAGGATGATAAGCTGAGCTGAAACTCAGTTTAGTGCCAAGTTTCTTCCATAGTGTCCTCCAAAATGACCCACAAATCTGGTGTCTCTGTCTGAAACAATACTCTTGGGCAACCCATTCAATCTAACAACTTCTTTGAAAAACAAGTTAGCAACATGGGTGGCATCACTAGTTTTATAGCATGGAATAAAATGTGCCATTTTGGAGAATCTGTCCACTACAACAAAGACTACATCATTCCCTCTCTGAGTCTTGGGTAATCCTAGAACAAAATCCATACTCACCATGTCCCAAGGCCTGTCTGGAATAGGCAAGGGAGTGTACAATCCTGCATTCTGGCTCCTTCCTTTAGCATATTGACAGATCTTGCAATTATTCACAAACTTATCCACTTTTGTTCTCATCCTGGGCCAGAAATAAAAGTGACTCAGCTGTTCATAAGTCTTATCAGTACCAAAGTGTCCAGCAAGTCCACCACTATGCTTTTCTTTGATCAAATTTTCTCTCATGGAACATTTTGGTATACACAGTTGGTTCTTTCTGAATAACAAGTCTTCCTGCAGGAAATAATCCAGCCACTGACTTCTATCTGTTAGAACAGGGTTACTACATGCTTCAAATGCTTCCTTAAAATCAGGATCTGTTTTATACAATTCTTTGAGAAAATCGAATCCTGCAACTTCAAAATTAGTCTCTTGAACAAGCAAATGTCTCCTACTCAAAGCATCAGCTACTTTATTGGCTTGGCCACTTATATGTTTCAAAACAAAATTAAAACTTTGGAGATATTCAACCCATTTGGCATGCTTGTGTTTTAACTTGGGCTTCTGTACAATATACTACAAAGCATGATTATCGGAATACAATACAAACTCCCTGGACATCAAATAATGTCTCCACTTCTTCAGTGCTTGAACAATTGCATAGAATTGCTTCTCATAAGAGGAATACTTTCTCCTAGTGTCATTCAACTTCTCACTGAAATAGGCTACAGGCCTATCATCCTGACTCAAAACAGCTCCAATGGCCTCCCCACTGGCATCACATTTTACTTGAAATGGTTTGGTGAAATCAGGCAGAATTAAAACAGGCTTCTCTGTTATCTTTTGCTTCAAAACTTTAAAATTTCTCTCTGCTTCAGCAGTCCACTTAAATGGATGTTTGCTCTTCTTTATGGTCTCAATTATGGGTGCATTAATCTTACTGAAGTTTCTTATAAACTTTCTGTAAAAACTAGCAAGTCCATGGAAACTCCTTACCTCAAAAACATTCCTGGGTGAAGGCCACTCCACAATTGCCTTAACCTTTTATGGGTCCATCTTCAATCCTTCTGTGGAAACAACAAATCCCAAATACACCAACTCTTCCTTCATGAATGAGCACTTCTTTAAATTTATCAGCAGTTTCTCTTGGTGCAGCTTCTTCAAGACATGATTAAGATGCCTCAAATGTTCCTCTTTAGTTCTGTTGAAAACTAATATATCATCCAAATACACTATCACAAATTTACCAATGAATTCCCTCAATACTTCATTCATGAGTCTCATAAAGGTACTAGGTGCATTTGACAACCCAAAAGGCATTACCATCCATTCATACAGTCCTTCATTTGTTTTAAAAGCAGTTTTCCACTCATCACCTTCTCTAATTCTAATCTGATGGTATCCACTCTTTAAATCTATCTTTGAGAAGTATTTAGCACCACTCAAACAGTCCATCAAATCCTCTATTCTGGGTAAAGGGAATCTGTACCTGATTGTGATCTTATTAATTTCTCTGGAATCAGTACACATCCTCCAGCCTCCATCTTTCTTTGGGCTCAGTACTGCTGGTACTGCACATGGACTCAGGCTTTCTCTGATCAGTCCTTTGTCCACCAATTCCTGTACTTGTTTCCTGATTTCCTCATTTTCTTTGGGAGTCATTCTATAAGCTGCCTTATTTGGCATATTTGAACCAAGGATAAAATCTATCTGATGGCTGATCTTTCTCACAGGTGGCAGTTCATCAGGTAAATCATCCACAACAATGTCACAGTAATCATCTAACATCTCTTGGATTTCTATTGGAAAATCAGAAATCTTTGTAGAAGTAAGAACTACTTTTGGTTTGCAAACTAAAGCAAAGCTTACCTCTTCTTCTTCTATCTGCTGCAGATATTCTTTCCCGCTCAGCAACAAGGTCTTTGGATCAATCACTCTGCTGGATGGCTCTCCTTCTTCCATGGGAATCAATATATGATGTACCCCATATTTGAAGAACTTGTAAGTGTTCTTCTTGCCATCATGCACTGCTGCTCTGTCAAACTGCCAAGGTCTACCCAGCAGTATATGACACACATCCATGGGCATTACATCACACAAAACCTTGTCCTTGTATTTGCCCATTTGCAGCTCTATTTCACACTGTTCTTTCACAACCAGCTGGTGCCCTTTATGCAGCCAGGACACCCTGTAGGGAGTGGGGTGCTCCCTAGTCTTCAGCTTCAGTTTTTCTATCACCTCAGTGGAAACCAAATTGTCTGTGCTGCCACTATCAATGATTAGCTGGCAGCATTTCCCTTGGACTTTGCATATGCTCCTAAACAAATTCTTCCTTTGTGCGGGCTCAATGACTTCTTTGGTTTGTTTCAACAGGACCTTATTAACCACCAAGGACTCTCCCCTCTCTGGAATAACTTTTTCTTCAATTTCTGCTTCTTCTTCAACCTGGGCAACAACAGCATTTCTTGGGCCAACACTCACATTCTCTGGGCATTCATAGTGCTTGTGTCCCACTCCCTGACATCTATAGCACCTCAACTCTCTGCCTCTGCCTCTGTCTCCTCTTCCTCTTCCTCTGTAAGAACCCCTTCTGCCCCTTGCATCATCCTCTGTAGATGCATTCTGAGGTGAGCTACTGTTAGCTCCATCCCTGGGTGTAGGCTTTCCTCTACCACCCTGACTTCCCTTTCCACGGAAGGTACCTCTCTTCTTGGCAGACTGTTTTCTCAGGAGTTTCTCCTCTGCTTTCAAGGCCATCTGATAGGCCTCTTCCACTGTCTTAGGAGACAGAAGACCAATCTCATCTTGGATTTCCAGTCTGAGACCATTCACATATCTGGCAGTCTTCTCTGGTGTATCTTGGAATTTCCCAGCTCTTATGCTCACTCTGTAGAATTCTTCTGTGTATTCCTTTACTGTCAACAACCTCTGTCTCAGGTTCTACATTTGTTTATACAATGTCAGCTGGTAATCACTAGGTAAGAATTTACCTTTCAATTTGTCCATCATTCTGGCCCATATCTTGATAGGTTGCTTTCCAACTCTCCTCCTCTCTGCCTACACTCCATCCCACCAAAGTGCAGCATGTCCTTTCATCTTTGTTACTGCAAACTTGACCTTTTTATCTTCACTTATTTCTTCATAATCGAAGCACTTGTTCAGTTCGTTTATCCATTCCAACAGCTCTTATGGATTCAGTCCCCCTATCTAACTCGACACTTCAATTCTGGGCTTAACTGCAGATTCCAGAACAGTTCTAAGGAGCCTCAAATCAGGAGGAATTTCAACATTTTCTTCAGCTTCTTCCGTTTCAGGTTCTCTCTTCAGGATCTCTAGTCTGTCTTCGCTCCACGACATCCATTCTAGCCTCGACCCTCTGCAACACCTCCAACACCTCTGCGTTGGCTACAGGTCCCCTCCTGCCAGCACCTCTACCAAGTCGGATTTCCATGTCAGCAAACATCTCAAACTTCCTGCTTTGATACCACAAATGACGCAGTAACAACTGAAAGTCAGCCCAAGGGGTGGATGGTCAACGATGATGTGGCTTTGTCAACAATTTAATTTTTGTAACCCCATTCTCTTTCATTTCTCCTACGTGGTCTTTTCTTTACTTGGCAACGTTATTTATCAATATTAGAAAAATTGATAAATAAATATAATTGGCAGCTTTAGAATGTTATATTGTAATTCCGGCTCATATAATAACTATTCAACCCTTATAAATTGTATATTGATAGACCACGCCTTTTTAAATAAACTTTTACAATAACATTAGGCCATTCCCGTTTTATATTACTCCGCCGACCTTATAAAAAATATTTAATCTTCGGTCTTTATAGTTATAACCCGCACTTTGGATACAAAACTTTATAATATAGCCTTCGAACCTTATATCAATAGTCTAGTGCTCATAAACATATAGCTGTATGCTCGCCCATGGACCTGGGCCCCACTCCTATGATGAGTCGACCAATCAACGTATGCAAAGTACCTCTTTTATTGTCTGCTCACGTTGATTATCGTTCGTGCATCTATGTCCAACGTCCACCGTCCGATGGCCTTCGCCCTGATCAACGGCTCGGGTGCATTTCGCTGCGCGCCCCCCGTCGAACTTTAATGCGCGAAATTTCACGTTAACAAAAACCGCTTGGGACACGCGGCAGATTCCCTATGGAATCGCTGCCTTCCCGTCAATACCGCCTCCGTACCAAGAGTGGTGCGGAACGGGGAAATCCGCCCATGTAAATCCGCTCCGGTTTTCTCGCTACTGTACTTAACTATGGTTCCGTCGGTTTCGTTGTATGATTAACCCAGGTTCGACACGGTCTATTAAACAGAACTTATAGCAATTATAAAATAAAACAGGTTTGTTTCTTTATACGGGAATTCCGCCAATATTAATACAGCTTTCCATACCCAGTCTCGCCTGTGGTTGAGATGGACTCCCAGGCTATTCAGACCACGAATAGGAGGGAACAACAGAAAGTTAAATGCAGAGTCGAAATAGCAGCTCGACTCAGAAATTTAATACAGATGCAGAAATCTATTGCTTCACAATTAAACAATCCTTTTCATAGACAAACATTGGTTCTTCCCGATGACAACCAAGCTCAGAAATCGTTTAACTGGAAACAATTTTAACACACAGAGTTTAGTCTGAAATCTCTCACCGCTTCTGTTTTTTCATACATTCGAAGAAATTATATACATTACAGTGTGTCTCTTCGGTTCCTCTGTGAGGACCATTTTGGAAATCAAAAGTCTAAATGATTCAACTAACTAAACTGACAGCTGGGTCGAACCCGACTGTCCGACTTCTACAACGCTAACTAGTCTAATTAAAACGATCAGTAAGTGTGACACACATTTGACTACGGTTGATGAATTTCGAACCCTCGATAGCCACGACATGGACAAAACTCCTACATTCTTGTTGTGCCTAATGCCCCTGCATCACTCTTCCTTCCTTCTTCTTGTAGCCTTTGACAACTAGCCTCGCTTTGTGCCTTTCTATCTTGCCTTCAATGTTGTTCTTGGTCTTATAGACCTATTTTACTCCAATAACTTATTTTCCTTGTGGGAGGTCCACTAACTCCCATGTTTCATTCTTTTCTATTACTCCTGTCTCTTCATTCATTGCTTCAATCCACTTCTCTTCTTTCACTGCATCTTCAAAATGGATTGGGTCATCAACATGACAAAATAAAGAAAATAAATAATTCAAACCAGCATTATTATCAACTTCTTCTTGATCATAAATTTCACTTAAATTTTTGAATCTTGGTCTTCTTGTATTTGTTGAATATGTGCTTGGAGTTGCACTTGCACTCAAGGGAGTTGTTGATCCGTGTGGTGTGCTTGGAGAAGCACTTCCTTGGTTTTGAAATGTTGTTCTATTTCTTTCTTGTGGTGTGCTTTGTTGAGCTTGTGTAGGCACAGGAGGAGACACTGTTGAGGAATTATTTTCTGCAATAATTTCCTTTTTGTCTTCATGTGAAATACATGTCTTCACATTCACTGTCTTCTCTAAAATTCCATCCCAAGCTTCTTCTTCTATGAACTGAACATCTTGATTATTATTACTTTCTTGGTTGATGGATTATAGAGCTTGTAAGCCTTGGATTCATCACTTCATCCAATAAATATAAATTTCTCCCCCTTGTTTTCCAGCTTCTTCCTTAGCTGATCCAAGACATGTGCATATGCCACACATCAAACACTCTCATGTGAGTGACAACTTGCTTCTTCTAGAACTCTGTTCATAACAACTTTGGTTGGACATTTATTTAAAATATAAGCTGGAAAATTTACAACTTCTACCCAATACTCATTTAGAAAATTCTTTGCCTTCAAAATACTTCTTACCATGTCCATGATGTTCCTTTTCTTTCTTTCTACTATGCCATTTTGCTGAGGTGTATACCTTGTGGTAAACTGCTTGTGTATCCCATGCTCCCTGCAGGAACCTAGGAAGTATTTGGAGATATATTTTCAACCTCTGTCAGTTCTCAACACTTTTATGTATTTTCCACTTTTCTTCTCAACAAGAGATTTGAAGTGGTAGAACCATTCAAACAATTCACTTTTTTGTTTTAGAAAATAGACCCATCTCTTCCTTGTGTAACAATCTCTAAATGTAAAAACATAATGACTGCCAGATAATGATGTTGTTTGCATTGGTCCACATAAATATGAGTGGAAAATCTCCAAGGGTGCCTTTTCCCTTATACTCTTTCCTGCTGGAAATGATTCCTTGTGTTTTTTTCTCAAGATGCAGCCTTCACATAGGCTATCTGGTTTCTCTATGAGTGGGAATCCCTTTACCATGCCTTTTCTGTGCAACAAATTCAAACCTACGAAATTGATATGTCCAAATATCAAATGCCATAACCAGTTCTCATCTTTCACTTCTTCTTGAAATACTTCTTGTGTGACAGTTGCTACAACACCTCTTTCCTTCAAGTCTGATCTGATCTTGAGAGGAAACATCCTATTGCTTTTCATGTGCACTTTTGGAATGACCTGTCTACTTGGAGGTATATCCATGATTGTACACACATAATTTAAAAAAAAACATTGTAGCCCTTTTTCACGAGCTATCCAATTTTTAGAAGGTTACATTTTAGGACAGGTACATGATATACATCTGGGACAAACTTTTTCTCTCCCTTCTTTTTCAATATTTTTACTCTTCCTTTCCCCATGACAGAGACCTTACTATCAGTCCCCGTTGTCACTTTAGATTTTACACTCTCATCTAGATTGGAAAACATTGCTATGTTTCCACTCATATGGTTACTACAACTTGAATCTAAGAACCATACATCTTCTTGTTTTTCTTGTGTTATGTTACAAGTTAAAATCACATTCCTTGCTTCTGATATTCTTTTGTAAAATTTACACTAGGTTACTACCCATGTCACTTTACTTCTTCCTACATTAATTTTCATAATGAACATTCTTTTTGCAATAATGGCATTGGACTTGATATTTATCATACCTCTGTCCTTGTTCTTGATTCTGGCTTGAGCCTTCTCTTAGATTCTGATTGCTGCCCCTTCCACTTATGCTTACAGGGCTGCTTCTTCCACCTCTGTGTGGGCTCGGTATTTTGATCTTCCTCGACTTCTACTTTGACGAAAAGACAATTGTGTCTTAAATCCATGCTCCAATGAGGATTTTTTTTGTTCTGTTCAGTATGTGCTCATGAGACATCATTGATGGATGAAGCTCATCCACTGAAAAGTATGAGAGATCCTTTGTCTATTGTATGACCACTACTATGGCATCAAACCTTGATTGTAGACTTCTTAAGATTTTCTCCACTATTATACTTTTTTCAAGTGTCTCTCCATGAGACTTGATTTGGGTAACCAACCCAATCACATTTGCGAAGAATGAATCTATCACACTCTTTCATAGAAAGAGTTCCAAAATCTCTTCTTAGCATTTGAAGTTTTGTTGTCTTCACCTTTTCCATTCCTTGATAGGTTGCCTTGAGGGTATCCCATGCCTCCTTAGACTTTGTTTCTGCTGCAATACTTGGGAAAATACTCTCATGTATTGCTTGGAAAATATAGAAGAGGGCTTTGGAGTTCTTCTTCTTATTTTCTCTCAACAAATCTCTTTGTGCTTGTTTCAAAGCATTACATGTTGCTGCATCTGCTTGTTCTTGGAAACCATTTTCCACCAGCTCCTAAATATCTTGTGAGGAGAACAGGACCTTCATTGTAATAGACCAATAATAATAATTCTTCCCATTGAACTGTGGTATTTTGGGATTAGTTAGGATTGTGCATGCTACTGCCATCTTCAATGTGTAAGCAAACCTTCTCACTACTGGAGAATCAACTTCTTAAAAACAATCTTTTAGATTCTTCAATAAAGACTCATTCTTTCACTGAGAGCCTATACCTACTCCGATACCATGTTGGAAATTATGAATAAAACGCCAGAGGGATGCATTTCATGCACAACAGAGAGAATGCAAAAATATGCGGAAAATAAAAATTCACACAGAGAAAGACGGAGCGAAAAACATAGGAGAGGGATTATACTTCTATTCAACTCTTAGACATATGAAAATTACATTGCTTTAATACAAAATGGCTGAAGCCTCAAAGTTTAATGCTATTCAATGCAGAAATGAACATGTAACAACCAAAGCATCCTTCTACTCTGTTATGTTGTTTCTACAGGAAACAACGTACAAAACACAAACTAACGGACCTGAAATTTTATGGGTTCTAGCTGTGAAACCACGTTGCATCTGGTGCTCCATCACACATTGGAGATATTAAATTTTAACTGGTGCAATATGTCACTACGGAGGGACCTGGGGGTACGAATTTTTCATCGGCCTTGTGCCCCCGCAGTAGATATTAGTAGTTGATCTCGGTTAAATGGCGCCCAACGAGGTCAACTACGGAGGCACACTTTGGTTTAAACAATGGAATTCCTGTGCTTGTGGGTTACCATTGATCTGAGATGAATGATGATCATGCCCATTGATCTGCATGGGTGTTAACACATCGCATCGCAACATAAAAAAGATAACTTGCGGGCGCTAAAAGGTAAGGTTTAAAACATGAAAAGTGTGATATGTGGGCGGTTAAACATCGGTAAGTGTGAAATGGAAAAAGGTAAGGAATAAGTGATAACAAAGGTTTGCATGTGGTTGGTAATGCGGTAAGGTATGAGGGTCCCACTGAATCACATCGACGGAAACTTAAGTTTCGATGAAAGCGTTAAGTGGGAAACTTTAAATCTTGTAGGCTACATACTACGAGAAAAAGGTAAGTGAATGCGGTGGGTAAGGAATTAAACGCAGAGTGTGGCTCGGGTACTCTGTTTCTAAACTTGTGGAGATTGCACGAAGAAAAAAAAACCTACGGATTTTGGATCCTGTTCTTGTCCTTCCTTGCAACAAAAATTAAATTGAAGTTGTGGGTTGCTGCCACTTTATTTATGGCGGTGGTTGGGAGTACTTTGAACAGCATCCATGCAACAACAACACTCCAAAAGTACTGAGGTCAGTGACAATGTGGTGAGAGTTGAAGTATCAAAGATAGGAGACAGTGCTACTAATACTTCTGATGAAATGGAAATAGTAATGGTGATTCACAGGCTTACAAATACCATTAATTTAACGATTACACTGCTGAAGACTCTAAGAGAAATGGGAATGCCTCTTATTTCTATGACCACCTCTTATTTGACAATTCAATTTTCCAAATCCTTTGTTGCAGTTGACCCTAGGATTGTGATCTTGTCGTGGTGGTGGAGGATGAAGGAGGCAGCGGAGGTGTTGATCTCTGTGCGGAGAGAACAGCATCATTCTATGCCCTAGCGATGTTGATATCTGCATGGGAAGGATAATAGTGTGCCACGCCCCTGCGGTGTTGGCTATCCTCGACACATTTCACGACCAGTATTTAGATCTGAGCGCCCCCATTTCCACTCTCCTATTCAAGGATGCCATCAGCCCAATAGCATATTTCATGGTTGAAAGCTTTCCTGCTTCAATTCCATATTCACTTACTGTTAGTTCAGTAGAAATTAACCCCCTTTCTCTATAAATTTGGTAGCTCTTCTCATGACCAGCTCCATTTTGCTAGCCTTCCATACGCGAAAGAGAGGCCTGAAGGAGTAACAAAGAGGCAACACAGGGTGAGGTTTGTTAATGGAAGTTGGTGAATCGATGAAATCCATATGAATGGATTTAAATAAATAAAATAGCGCGCTTAAAATCCAAATTTGAATTCAATTCAATTGGACTCGCGATTTGAATAACATTAATGTCGAAATATGGATTATGTATTACTTATTGTTTGAAATTAAAAAAAACCACGTCGTTGCTGAGGGTTAGGAGTGGTGGTCGGAAGTTGGAGCTGAGGGGAGCGTGATGGTGGAGGCAGTGAGCGGAGCGAATAGAGTGCTCCACCGGAGGAACGGAGGAGGGGTGTCGTAAAATCCACCGCGGAAAGTATTGGATGGGGCCCGCATGTCCCATCACTCGAAAAGTGACCACCATGGAATTCTCCATTTTGTAGAATTGTAGTCTTTCCTTTAACTATCACTTTTTCCCTTCATTTTTATATCATTGATTAATTTAATTATATTATTTTCTATTCAATTTATGACTAAAAAAATAGTATTTATATAAATTTTTGTAAATTTATTATAATATATTTAAAAAATGTGATATTGTTAATTTGAAAGTTTAATAACACTTTTTAATTTTACATAATAATTTTTTAATGTAATATTAAAAATTTAATTTAAATTAAATTTTTAATATATATATATATATATATATATATATATATATGGACAATTGACTCATGAAAATAATATATACATATAAAGGAAAATCATATCATAACCATGGGGTGAACCCTCATCATCGCAACCATGCCTGGCTCATTATTTATTATTGCATACGAAACTTAATGACTTCTAATCATTTTTTTGCATTAAATACTAAGCCCTGAACGATCACTAGTACGCTCGCCTGACAGATCTTCTCTTTGAATAAAGCTAACGAAATAAAAAATGAAATTGTTGACAGTAATGCCCGACAAAATAATATGTCAAATCGACATATTAGTTAATTACTCCAGCCTATGTAAAATGGCCCCCAACACACCGTCGCCATTCTTGGATTCCATCTGATTGACCCAAAAAATGTAAATTCTAATTAGCGAATTTATAGTTGGTCTCAGTTATTTCTTCACGAGAACAACGATAATGCAAGTTGCATAACAGGAGGGATGAATAATCCCCTTTTCCAAGAACTCTCTCGACCTCCTCTCCAATATATGAAACAATGCATCAGCTTTCTCTGATCCAATCTTTTGTTCGACGAGGCTTCCTACAAAGCTTCTTACTGCATTTGATTTCTTCTTCCCAAAACTCTAGGTTTTTGTGGCCTAATCCTTGAAATCTTCTTTGCTCATGCAACACACTCCGTTGCGGACCTCCGATCCCCTGATCTCGAAGACGAACGATGCTTCAATGATTCTCTCACTTCATCTACGTTGGGAAAGTACCATGGCAACTTGAAACTATCTTTTCTCTCTGCCTCCACGGTTCCCTGCATAAGAAATATTTGTCACTTAGTGAAATGAAATCTTAAATTTGGGTTTGGACATTTCAGTGCAATTTCTTCACATTCCTTACCTTGGAGATAAGGTCCTCCTAGGCTGCTTTGAAGTTGGCACCACAATATTCTCCCTCTGCGCTCACTTAGTGATGTGTCGGCGCTGAGTTGGGGCAACCTATTGTGCATAAGAACATGGCGCCGCCACTTTCAATTTCATGAGCTCGAGAGCCAAAGAATTGGTATAGGTCCTTCTGTGATTTCTCTGCATACGCTTTCACTATATCTTATTTTTTCCCATTAATACACACATTTCCTCTGTTGTATCTAAACGAGCCTTCTTGCTGCACCAATGCGAGAACCTACATTTACAGGTAATTAATTCAGAAAAGATGCACATTATTGTGAGATAGCTGCCTGGAGTTGGGTTGTTAGTTAATTTACCTGAGAAATCCAATGGAGTGCCATAACATAAAAACATATATGAATACTTCCACCAGGAAACAACACGTTGTAGATGTTGGAAATATTGAAAAAAACAAACACAAAGGAAATGTGTTTCCCCCACAACACAAAGAATGAAAATAAACACGAAAATTAACAGTCAAACACAGACAACGTATTATACATGAGTAGAACGAAAATCAATTTTCTATTTAACTCAAAAAACATATGGGAATTACATAGTTTTTATACAAAATTGTCGAAGTCTGAGCATTGAAAGAAATTCAATGCAAATGAGACGTTCAACAACAAACATACCGCGCTCTGTTTCTGATATTTACACACAAAACAACGTTCAACACACAAACTGGGGGACTTGAAAACTTATATGTTTTGGCTCTGAGACCATTAGGGGAATTTTGAGGTCTAAAATGGACCTCCTAAGAAAATAATAAAATAATAGCTAAACCAATAAAATAATATTTATGAATTTTCAATTCACTTTTTGCACCACAATCCATGTACCCATAGTTAAATTCAATTCAAAAGTTGTACCAAAATAAAATTAATAAAAAAATTGCATTGATGTGACTATAAATAAAAATGACATTTTCAAGAAAAAGTCATTATCATTGAACAACTAATGCATTTTTCCTTTGTACTTAAATAACTTAAAATAAAATATAAATATAAATTTATAAATTATTAATTATATTATATGATATTAATTAAAATTTATATTATTTAAATTGTATAATAACATGTAATTAATATGCTATATAAATATAATATAATATAATAAATGTATAGGGATATGCATTGTTTCTTTTAAGACATATGAAATGAAAATAATATATTTTTATTCAAAAAATGTGAAATGACATTTATTATGAGTACTTTACTTTGACTTTAAAAGTACATAGAGTACTACCATGGTTAACCATGATTTTTTATCCACCATTGAGAATGTGACAAGTAAGTACATTTAACTCAAGCAATGCCACTTCAACCATTAGGGATGATGTCATCCCCTAAAATGTGATTGGTTCTCATAAAGTTAATTTTGATTGTAAATTTTACATAGGAGACCCATTTTAGACCTCAAAATTCCCCTAATGCATGTCGCATCCGGCACTCTATCGCAAATCGCATATTGACGATTTTAAGATTTAACATATGCGTGATAAGGGAAAGACTTAAAACTTGCGATGTGCGATGTGACATGGCACATAGCATCACAATACAAACAACTTAACTTCCAAGCACTATCCGTTTAAATTTCTGAGCTTGCGATGTGCGCTTTGTGCTGCTCTCCTAAGTTTGACACGTGCCCCTCTTACGATCGCATCGCAAACAACATAAAATAACCTGTGGGTGGCTAGATGGTAAAACTTAAACTTTGTGAAGTGCGCCCTACGAGTGACCAAAAAGACTTAAATGGAAAAAGTTGCAAAGTGCGGGCGCAATGCAGTTTAAACTATGGTAATTGTGAAATATGAAAAACAAAGGGATAAGCATAAATACAAAGGATTGCAGTGGTTTGAAAATGTGGTAAAGGTTGGTGGGTCTTACCAGACCGCATTGGCGGGGAAATAGGTTTCGGTGCAAGGTATGAAGTTAAAACTTAAGAGTTGGTAAGTGTGTGTTGCAGGCACTTAAATGTTGGGAAGTGAGGTAAGGTGGAAGGGTAAGGAAAGGTGGAATAACAAAGGAATTCATGCATTTTCAAAGTGTGGTGGAGGTAACTGGGTCCTGCCGATATCGCATCGGTGGAAACTTAACATTGGAAAAAAGGCTTGAGAGTTAAAACATAAACGTTGCAGGTTGTGCCTATGGGAAGAAAAGGTAAGTAATGCGGTGGGTAAAATTTAAACGCAGAGTATGGACTCTGGTCTGGTTTTTCTAAACATTGCGTGAAAACGCCTCCTGCTCTTGGATCTATGCTTGTCCTTCCTGTGAATCAAAATTTTATGAAACGTGGGCTGCTGCCATTCCTTTATTCATGGTAGTGGTTGGGACTTATTTCCAACACTCCCCCTTAATCATAACTGCTGCCACCAGTCATTCTCAGACACTGTCTGAGATAAACAAAACTCTTCTATCCCAATGGCTTTGTCAGGATATTGGCAAACTGTTCCTCTAACCTGCAATGCTACAAAACAATCTGACCATTGTTAACTAGTTCTCTTATAAAATGATACTTTGCATCAATTATATGCTTTTTTCTCTTGTGGAAAACATAATTCTTTGACAATTCTATTGCTGAGTTGTTATCATAATAAATTGTGGTTCCTTTGCCTTTCTCATGACATAAATCTCTCAACATCCTTCTCATCCAAACTATTTGACATGTTGTTGTTGTTGCTACTATATATTCAACTTCTGTTGTTGATAATGCAACTATTGGTTGCTTCTTGGAAGCCCATGAAATGGCTCTCGATCCCAAATGAAACACATACCCAGATGTGTTATTTCTGTCATCGACACTTCCAGCCCAATCACTGTCAATGTAACCAATCAACTTAAATTTATCAGTTGATGAGTATAGAACACCATACTCCTTTGTTCCATTTACATACCTCAGTATTCTCTTCGCTGCTTTCCAATGTGTCTCCTTAGGTATCTCCATGAATCTGGATATTAGACTTACAACATGCATAATATCAGGCCTAGTTGCAATCAAATACATTAGACTGCCAACTATGCTCTTATACAATGTCGGATCAAAATTCTTGCTACAATCTTCCTTGCTTAACTTAAACCCCATGATAGTTGGAGTTGTTACTGCTTTGTTTTTCTGCATGTTAAACTTCTTTAAAACTTCTGCAACATATTTTTCTTGTGAAATAAAAATCCCATTTTTATTTTGCTTTACTTCAATTCCCAAAAAATATCTCAATAAACCCAAGTCAGTCATTTCAAATTCACTCTTCATGACTACTTTAAAATCATCAATGAGAGAAACATCATTGCCTGTAAAAATTAAATTATCTACATATAAAACAACAATAAGGATTTTACCATCATTCTTTTTTATGTGGAGTGTGGGTTCACCATCACACTTGTCAAACCCATTGTCTATCAGCTAAGCATCAATCTTGATGTACCATGCTCTTGGTACATGCTTCAGCCCATAAAAGTTTTCTTCAACTTACACATTTTGTGTTCTTGGCCTTCTATCTCATAGCCAGGAGATTGTTCAACATACACCTCCTCTTTCAACACTCCATTCAAGAATGATACCTTCACATCCATTTGATAAACTTTCCATTTCTCTTGTGCTACTATGGAAAACAATGTCCTCACTGTCTCCATCCTTGCAACTGGTGCAAAGGTTTCTTCATAATCTCTTCCTTACTGCTGCTTATAGCCTTTCACAACATGTCTTTCTTTGTGTCTTTCTATCTTGCCTTTAGCGTTTCTTTTGGTCTTATAGACCCATTTCACTCTAATGACTTATTTTCCTTGTGGGAGGTCCACTAACTCCCATGTGTCATTTCTTTCTATTTCACTTATCTTGTCATTCATTGCTTCAATCCACTTATATTATTTTACAACATATTCAAAATAGATTGGGTCATAAACATGACAAAACAATGCAAATAAAGAATTTAGACCAGCATTATTACCAGCTTCTTTTTGCTCTTAAATTTCACTTAAATTTCTAAATCTTGGTATTCTTGTATTTGATGAAGATGTGCTTGGAGTTTCACTTGAACTAGAGGGAGTTGTTGATCCCTCTGGTGTGCTTGGAGAAGCACTTCCTTGATTTCTCAAGGTTCTTCTATTTCTTGCTTGTGGTCTGGTTTTTTGTGCCTATGTGGGTGGAGGAGGATCGACCGTGGGGGAATTATTTGTTGTTGTCCATTCCTCTTGCTCTTCTTGATACATACGTGTCTTCACATTCACTATCTTATATAAACTTCCATACCAAGCTTCTTCTTCAATGAACTGAACATCTCTGCTGATTATATTTTTCTTGGTTGATGGATTATAGAGTTTGTATGCCATGGATTCATCATTGTATCCAACTACTTGGGTATGTCGTGCTCCCTGTAGAAACATAGGAAGTCCTTCGAGATATACTCTCCAACTCTGTCAGTTCTGAACACTTTTATGTAGTGTCCACTTTGCTTCTCAATAAGAGCTTTGAAGTGGTAGAATTGTTCAAACACTTCACTTTTCTGTTTCAAGAAATAGACCCATGTCTTTCTTGTGTAATCATCGATGAATTTCAAAACATAATTATTGTCAGCGAATGATGGAATTTATACTGGTCCACATAAGTCTGAGTGGAAAATCTCCAAGGGTGCCTTTGCCCTTATACTCTTTCCTACTGGTAATGATTCTTTGTGTTGTTTGCCCAAGATGCAGCCTTCATATAGGTTGTCTGGTTTCTCTGTGAGTGTTAATCCTCTTACCATTAATTTTCTATGAAACAAGTTCAAACCTCTGAAATAGAGATTTCCAACTCTCAAATGCCATAACTAGTTTTCATCTTTCACTTCTTCTTGAAAAATTTCTTGTGTTACAGCTACTACGTTGCCTCCTTCCTTCAAGTCTGATCTGATCTTGAGAGGATACATTATATTTCTTGTCATATACACTTCTACAATGACTCTTTTACTTGGAGGTATATCCATGATTGTGCACACGTCATTTTTAGAAAACACATTGTAGCCCTTTTGCATGAGCTACCCAATTCTTAGAATGTTACATTTCATACCAGGGATCTAATAGACATCTGGTATGAAATTATTCTCTCCCTTCTTTGTGAGTATTCTTACTCTTCCTTTCCCCATGACAGAGACTTTACTATCAGTCCCCGTTGTCACTTTAGATTTTACATTCTCATTTAGATTGGCAAACATTGTTGTGTTTCCAGTCATATGGTTACTACAACCTGAATCTAAGAACCATACATCTTTTTTTTTTTTCTTGTGCTATATTACAAGTTAAAAGCACATTACCATGGTTCAAATTTTATTTTGTGAAATTTACACTAGATCTATTACTCATGTCATTCTTCTTCCTTATACATTCATTGACATAATGCCCATACTTTTTGCAATAATGACATTGGACTTGAGATTTATCATACCTCTATCCTTGTGCTTGATTTTGGCTTGAGCCTTCGCTTGATTTCTGGTTGCTGCCCCTTCCACTTGTGCTTATAGGGTTGTTTCTTCCACCTCTATGTGGGCTTCTTCCTCTTCCTTGGTAGTTTGATCTTCCTCGACCTCTACCTCGAGCAAAAGACATTTGTGTCTTGAATGCATGGTCTAATGAGGATTTCGTTGTTCTATTCAGCCTATGTTCATGAGACATCAGTGATGCACAAAGCTCATCCAATGAAAATTGTGAGAGATCCTTTGTCTCTTCTATGACCACTACTATGGCATCAAATCTTGATGGTATATTTCTTAACACTTTCTCCACTATTCTCCTTTCCTCAAGTGTCTCTCCATGAGACCTGATTTGGGTAACCAACCCAATCACATGTGTGAATAGTGAGCCTATGTTATTAGACTCTTTCATACAAGAGTTTCAAAATCTCTCCTCAACATTTGAAGTTTTGTTGTCTTCACCTTCTCCATGCCTTGATAGGATACCTTGAGGATATACCATGCCTGCTTGGACTTCGTTGTTGTTGTAATTCTTGGGAAAATGCTCTCATGTACTGCTTGGAAGATATAGAAGAGGTCTTTGGAGTCCTTCTTCCTATTATCTTTCAAGAAGTCTCTTCTTTCTTGTGTCAAAGCATTAAGCGTTGCTGCATCTGCTAGTTCTGGAGAACCATTTTCCACCAGCTCCTAAATATCTTTTGAAGAAAACAGGGCCCTCATTGTAATGGACCAATAATCATAATTTTTACCATTGAACTATGGTAGTTGTGGATTTTTCAGGCTCGTGCTTGGTGCTGCCATTCTGACTGTGTAAAAAAAAAAACTTCTTGGCTGTATAAAACAAAAAACTTCTCACTATTGGAGAAATTTGTTTCTTAAACAATCAACCTTTCAGTTCCTTCAGTAAAGAGAGCTTGTTCATTTACTAAGATCCTAAACCTATTCTAATACCATGTTGGAAATATTGAACAAAAAAAAACACAGAGGAAATGTGTTGACCCCACATACAAAGAATGCAAATAAACGTGGATATTAACATTATAACACATACAACGTATTACACAGGAGCGGAATGAAATTAAATTTTATATTCAACTCAAACCTAAGCATTGAAAGCAATTCAATGCAAATTAGATGTTCAACAACCAAAATCGTCCTGCACTCTGTTTCTCTTGTTTACACACGAAACAACGTTCAACACACAAAATGGCAGACTTGAAAACTTATATGTTTTTGGCTCTAAGACCACATTCCATCCAGCGCTCTATCACAAATTACATACCGGCGATATTAATATTTAACATATGCACGGTACGGGAAATAATTAAAACTTGTGATGTGCGATGTGACGTGGCACATCGCATCGCAATACAAACAACTTAACTTGTGGGCGCTATTCATTTAAATTTCTAAGCTTGTGATGTGCGCTTTGCGCTGCCCTCCTGATCTTGACACATGCCCCTCTTGCGATCGCATCGCAAACAACATAAAATAACTTGCAGGCGACTGGATGGTAAAACTTAAACTTTGCGAAGTGCGCTCTGTGAGCGGCCAAAAAGACTTAGATGGAAAAACTTGTGAATTGCGGGCGCGATGTGGCTTAAACTATGGTAAGTGAAAAATACGAAAAAGAAAGGGATAAGTGGAAATACAAAGGATTGTGGTTGTTTGCAAATGCAGTAAAGGTTGTTGGGTCCCACCAGATCGCATCAGCAGGGAAATTGATTTTGGTGCGAGGTATGAAGTTAAAACTTAAGAGTTGCGAAGTGCAGGCTGTGGGCACTTAAACGTTGGGAAGTGCGGTAAGGCATAAGGGTAAGGAAAGGTGGAATAACAAAGGAATTCATGCATTTGCAAAGTGCGGTGGAGGTAGGTAATGCGGTGGGTAAGACTTTAATGCAAAGTATGGTCTCTCCTCTAGTTTTTCTAAACATTGCATGAAAACGCCTCATGTTCTTGGATTTTTGCTTATCCTTCCTATCAATCAAAAATTTATGAAGCATGGGCTACTGCGATTTCTTTATTCATGGTAGTGGTTGGGAGTTATTTCCAACAGTAGAATGATCGTAGCACTCCCCATTGAAAAGTAGTCCAGGTGCTCTTTATTTAGCATCATGAACAGGCCATCAAAATCATTGGAAGGTAAATCATTGAAGAACACCTGGAGCTCAAGAAGTGCCAAACATCGCTCCATGCACATGATTTTTAGTATTTTCACCACGAAATCCAATTCGGAGACCGTGTTCATTCCAGTGGAACAACCCAAATCTGTGTTTCGTATTAGGTCAAGGTTTTGAATTGGGAGCGACTCAATTAATTGGGAAAAAGCGAGCCGAACAGCCTTGAAAACAAATCCTTTCCGGGTGGAGTTGTGGGCATAACTATTATCCCCGTAACCTGAATTCATGTGCAGGACCTTCGATAGATTGTCGCTTGAATTTATGGCATCGATGTGGAAGACCTCGTAGACAAATTGCCCAGGATTTGGATCCTACGATAACTTCAATTCTCTCATCATATTTTTGTTGGGCAACCTCTCTATGGTTTCAAGCGCCATCGTGATAATCTGCTTTGCACTGCAAGGCTGGTGTGAATAAAGTGGAATGCGACGTTGAGTTTTAAAGAGAAGGAACACTTAATGGAATTCGCAGTGGGGTTGGGGATAGGAAGGGATTTTCAATTCTGGCATATTTATTTCATGTTCAAAAAAATTATAAATTTCCTGAGATTTTATGTAGCTGGAATGTGGCGGTCTTATCTCACATTCTGTGATAAAAGGCGATACGTTGTACAAAAATCCTAAATCCTTGCAATTTCCTGTGAGTATATTTTGGAAGTGTGTTGTTTGTTGTTTTCGCGAACAAGGAATTATTGAAATTTTAGTGGCATGTATAGCGAAGCTGATCTGATATCATCAAAACACACATTATTAAAAATTTGAACACGCAACTTTTATGTTGAAATTTATTCATAATATATCGGTCATGACAGACAAGACATCTAAGCATAATATATAGCAAATTGGAGTTCTGGGAAACACTCAAAGTACTAGAAGATGAATACAAAAAATATCTCATCAGAGAGGAAATGACGTGGAGGCTTAAAATCCATGCCACATGGCTGGATGTGGGTGACAAGAATTCAAATTTTTTCCACTGATTTGCATCGGGGAGAAGAAGTACAAATACCATTTGGTAAATTGTGGAGGGGGAGGTTACAGTGTGCACAAATGAAGATATAAAAAGGGCGGCTGTGAGTTTCTTTGATAATTTATACAAGGTAAGGGAGGAATAGGTGACTAATGCACAGTTGGAAATGCTCCAAGTTTTTTTGGTTACGTTTGATTTCGAAGCCTTGCGTAAGTTTAAGGGGAGGGTTACTCTGGAGGAGGTTAACTCTGTCCTAAAATATTTTGAAGCTAATAAAAGTTCGGGGCCTGATGGGTGGACCCCAGACTTTTTCTACATTTCATTGAGGATTTCATTATGGACCTCACTGATATGGTGGAGGAATCTCGGGTGAGTAGCAAGATAATTGGAGCAATAAACCCCACTTTTATTGCTTTAATTCCAAAGAAAAAGGGGATAATGCCTTTCAATGACTACAGACTAATATCGTTGTCTAACACCTTATACAAAATTATCTCTAAAGTCATTGCGGAAAGGATGAAAGGAGTTCTCTCTCTTCACATCACACCAAAACAATATGGTTTTCTGAAGAATCGAAGCATTCATAACGCGGTGGCAGCTACAGAAGATATCATCCACACGATTCAATCCAAAAAAATGAAAGCTGCGGTTTTAAATATTGACTTAAATAAATCATATGATCACATTGATTGGGGTTTTATGAGACTAGTGTTATATAAAATTGGGTTGGATTGTGAGGCGGTTGAATGGGTGATGGGATGCATCACACATACGTCAATGGAAATTATTATAAATGGCTCTGCCACCAATTTTTTCCATCCGAGCAGGGGGCTACGTCAGGTATGTGCCCTATCACCATTGCTGTTTATCTTGATGAAGGATGCTATGGATATAAAGATTAGAAGGGTAGTTGAAGAGGGTCTTTTTCGTGGGATTGATATTGGTCCAGACATGAGGGCTACTCACAGCCTTTTTGTAGATGATATTCTCATTTTCGGTATGCTACAAAGGAATTGTTGGGAAAATTTTTAGAGAATTTTTCAATTTTTCTGTGCAGATACATGTATGTTGATGAGTGATGGAAAATCCTGTTTATACTTTGCAGAGGGGGAGGAAGTGGAATATAGAGATATATTAGTTCTTTTTAACTGTATTAGGGCTCCTTTGAATGTTGGGATGACATATTTGGGGTTCAGGATGAAAGCATTAAATTAGACAGTGGAAGATTGGGGTTGGATCATTGGTAAATACAGGAAAAGATTAGAAGTGTGGTCAACGAAATGGTTATCCAAGGGAGGTAGGCTGATCCTATCCCAGGCTATTTTTCAGCAACTTATGGTATTCTGGGCCCATCTATACATTATTCCTAAAAGTATTTTGAAGGATATAAAAAATATCATGGCAAATTTTATCTGGGGAGGGGGGAGAAAAAATCAGTGTATCCACTTGGCTGGGTGGGAAACCATTGCTATCACTAAGGAAATGGGGGGCTAGGGAATTCTTGATTTGGACATTTTTGGGAAATCTCTAATCATGAAATTGATGTGGAGATGTTTTCACCAACCTAGAATCTGGAAAGAGATCATCAAGCATAAATACATTGGACACATGGGTTTGGAGGATTTAGTCATATCGGGATGGATTGAGGGCAGTAAAAGATCAATCATTTGGAGGGGCTTTGGGAGAATCTGGCAAATAGTATATGAAAACCTGAGGTGGGCTTTTGGCAATGGATTAAAAGTTATCATTGGATGCAGACAGATGGAGGGGATGGGGTCTAATATTTTCATATCTAGGGAGCTAGTTAGTGCATTAAATCAATGGGGTTTTTTTTATTTAAACTAGGTTATTGATGACTGGGACCTTGGGGTTCCAAGATGGAAGTCTTTCACAGACCTGGGGTTGACTGTGAGGTGGAAAACTAAATGGAATGGATATACAAAAAAACTGAGACCTATGGGACTATGCAGATCCGAAGTGGGTGACAGAATTATGTGGGGTGATTCTCGGGCAGATGGGGGCCTGAAAGTTAAAGAAATATATTCTGGGCTGATGCATACAAAGTTAAATTTTGAACATGAGTGTTGGTTCAAGGTTTTGTGGAAGACTAATGTACAAGTAAAAATGACTATTTTTCTTTGGTTAGTTTGGAGAAATAAGAACTTAACATGGAATAATCTTCAAAGGAAAGGTTGGCAAGGCCCTAGAATATCCATCTTATGTGGTGAGGCAGAGGAAGACAACATTCATCTATTCTATTTGTGTTTTTTGCTAAAGAAACTCTGAATATGCTGTGTATATATATGCACATAAATCTTCTAGGATATTTGACAATCGTGGACTACATCAGATGGTGGTTTCTAAGAGGGAGGAACTACAGGATTATTCCTACTCTTTTTCACTAGTATATTTGGATTAATAGAAACTAGAAATTATTCGAGGGTATCCCCTGCTCTCCTGAAAAGATGGTTATTCAGATTTTAAGCTATTGGGAGAGGGTCAAAATACATCAAAAGCCATCAATGGATTTATCTAGAAGATTAAGACCTCAGCAGTTTTATTATCTAGCCGGGTATTTCGATGGGGCAACACAAAGGTCATCTTGTGGCTGTGGGGCTTGGCTTATGCTTTCGCCCTCATGTCATTATAAAGTATACTGGAACGGAGGATTTGGTACGAACATGAGGGCAGAAGTTATTGCTTTATGGGGACTTTCATGTTTTGCAAATCATTTATATGTGGAACAGTTATGGGTATTCGGGGATTCCAAAACTCTTATTATTCATATGAATTCGAATTCCTCCCTAAATCCTGGTATGTTATCACATTGGCTTGAGAGAATTTATACCCTAAAAAGTACTTTCACTTTCACCTCTTTTTGTCATGTATACAGGGAGAAAAACACTGAAGCTGATTGATTATTGAAAAGAGGCTTGGAGGGCACATTTGGAGAAATGAACTATGTTTTTTCAAGCAAAAATGGTCTGGAAGCGGTGGGAAAGGTTAACTTTTTGTAATATATGGGGTGTTGTTTTGCTGTGCTGCACAGACATATATATGAGGAGCACTTTTACTATTCTTTTTCTTTTTGTTTTCGTGAAATGGAGAAGGTATAGACCCTGTTAAGGCGGGGATGTTTATGTTTTGACTTACTATTTTCTTGTAACCTTGAGGTAAACGTTGAAAATTATGTAATCACCCAGATTTGGAATGGACTTAATGTTTTTTGATAGTTGATGAAGAAAACTGGAGGTAAATCCCCATAATTAGATATAGATAAATGTAAAAGCTTTCTTGCAAACTATAATAGTCTTTGTACATTATATAAACCAATCTGATTTTTCAGGCTGAAAAAAAATTATAGCAAATTGGAGTTGGTGAATTATTTAAGAGCGAACATAGCCAATGTTGCAGACACATTCAGCTTCGAAGAAGTTGCGCCACCGCAAGTTGCAGATTCACAGCACATGCCAGAGAAACTTCGTCCGCTTTGATATGATAAAATATGTTGGTATGCCTCAATTCGTCCAACATTAACGTAGTCATGTCGCAAAGCTGTTCGAATTGAATAATATCCATCGATTTTCCTGTACTGCAGTTATCTAATTCCAATCTATAACTACCTTTGTGGATTCTTAGTTAGCAATCTAGTTATGTTCGAATTCATCGAGCAGGTTACCAAAAAAATTTTCCATGTTGGAATTATATGATTGGAAAATCTTGAACTCATTTACGAATTGGCTAAAATGACACCAGGAATCTCTCAAATTTGTAATTGAAAAAAAAAAAAAAAATTGACAAATCCATTTTGGCTGTTTATTAAATTTGATTAAAAATATATAATTAAGAATCTATTGAAACCCAAAACGGAAGTTCTTGTTTATATATTTATAGTTAAGAACAGGGTTGGAATAAAAAAAAAATTTAATGTTTGGTTTTTTTTTTTTTTTTTTTTTTTTTTTTTTTTTTTTTTTTTTTTTTTTTTTTTTTTTTTTTTTTTTTTTGTTGTGTGTGTGTGTTTATTATCAAGAAATGTGATGTTTAAAATTTTATTTTTCAAAAGTGATGTTATCATAATAAATTAATCTTTTATCAATAAAAAATTGATTAAAAATTTACATTTTAATAATACAATTATGTTAAAAACTTTTACATATATATTGTAAGGAAAAAATAAAATTAACATAACACACAAATAACTTATTAAATCTTGAATCTTGGTTTGAAATTTCATGGAAAACTCACAATAAAATTTTTGGAACCTAAAATCAAATGTCCTTGACACCCTAACATATCATAACATTCGTATATATGAGATATAAATAAGGAGATATTATGGGACATATAACATCACTAACACACTAAAACTATTGAATGTTAGCAATAAAAACTCAAAAATACATTAATTAATATGGTTTATGTTATAAATTATATAATTTAATATATACAATTGGATCTAAAGATAAATTATACATTTTACCTTATATATTTTAGTGTTGCTTTGGATCATGGGATATACACTAACATCAATAAAATTGAATGCATAGTATCTGAACCTTTTAAAAATCAAAAAAGCTAAACTTATAATAAATGGACATTGTGGATCTCTTAACATTATGTAATAGGATTATTTTGTAATAATTTCCTCCTTCATTATTACATTATCAGACAACATTGAAGCTTGAACATGTGTGGAGTAATATAGGAAAATTGAAATAATAACTTGGTTGGTGTTTTTTTTTACCCTACTCCAATATGCCTCATATTCCAATGCATTTGTGCATTGATAGGTATGGGGCACACTGCTAACATGTCTTCCTCTATAAAATATTTTAATCTGCCTTGTTACATATGTTATATTAACAAATATAACAATTATATTAACAAATATGGTTGATACAATTATATTAACAAATATGATTGATATATGTTAATCAATCGTCCTTATTTTTTTAAATTAATTGGTTGATTCACATGGTGTTATTTGATATTTGATACTTTTTCTGGTGATTTCATTATTGTATTAGGTAAATGTAAACAAATAAATATTGATAACCAAAATAGGATATAATTAGAATATATCAATATCTTTCATTTATTACCATTAGATAAAATATTCAGATTAAAATATAAATAAATATAAGAATCTTCCATAAAAATTACCTATCAACATATATAAAAACAATTTTTTATAAAATGATCTCAATAAATTTCATTAAAAAAATATATATATAATTTTTTTGTATAATGAAATCAAGTGTTATACATAACCATATTTAAATTTTTTTTATTTTTATTTTAGAAATGTAACTAAAGATAACTAAAGATAAATTATATTTCAGCCTTGCAACTAAAGACAATTCGATAGAATTATTTAATCTGCACATAAAGAAAACTTGGTCATTACAACTATCACCTTACTATTATTTTTAGAAAATTCCCACTCACTCACTCATCATTCATATATTTTTTGGTCACTCATCATTCATATATATTTCTTTACATCATAAATGATTAATTATGACAATTTATCTCCCATGCATCACATTGTTATCTTCTTCTTCGTTTATCTCCATATTAAATTCAAGGCACCCAACCACATACGTCTATATCTTGTATTTTCTTTCACATTAACTCTCAATCACTTTACAAAAGGATAAAATTTTATTATATGTCCTTATCGTGAACATATATTTGTCTAATTCTCAAGAAAATGAAATTACTAGATTTTATATATATATTCAAAATCGTGATATCAAATTAAAGATAATTTATATTACTAGATTTTATATATATATTCAAAATCGTGATATCAAATTAAAGATAATTTATAGTGATTAAAATTTTCTAGAAATTCATAATAACTTTAATTTTTCAATTAATGAAAATTTTATTAGGAAGGTGGAAGAGGAAGAGGAAGGTTGTCAGTCAAGTTTCTTATGGGGTTGTTTATTGACGCAACAGAATAGTTGGGATAACAGTTTTTTGCCAGAATCTGGTAAAAAAAATTCAAAAAATCAGGTAGTTGGAGTGTTTTAATTGCATTTTCGATGGTTGAAATGGATTCAGAACCATCAAACACTCTTAAAACACCAATTATACTAAAGTTTAATGACTGTAACCCAAATTTTCAAAAAACTTTACCAAATTTTTTCATAATCTTACTTGAATTTCTAGATTATTCTTTAAGTCTTTTATACTAAAGCGTTTCTTATGAGTAGAATTAATCAATGGACTGTTGATAAGTTTGCAAGCGTTGGCTTTTGAAAGTTACTTTGGAATTGGGAGTAGTAAGATGTAGCATAAATGTCCACCGCTGAATATTATGTCTGTTTCCATTCAACGGTGGACCGCAGGTATTTATTACTCGTTGATTTCGTGGAAATATCCCGTGAGGCTAAACTCTCACTGTATACAATAGATGCCTTGGGGGATTCCATGTATAGATGCATGTCATATTATACTGCCGCAGGTATTTATGACTCAACAGACTTATAAATGTTGGTTGCCCAACAATGATTCCGTGGAAATATCCCGTGACGCTACATTGTATACAATCGATGCCTTGGGGGATTCTATGTATAGATGCATGCCATATTTTCCCTGCCATGACATTCATACAAATAATGTTGGAAATATCTCATGGGATCACACTGTATACAATCGATATCGATGCCTTGGGGATGCCCTGTATATATGAATATCATCTCTTCCATGCCATGTCATTAAAACAAAGAATGCGCGTAAATAAAATAAAACGTACTTTTGCTTTCTTTTTTTTGTAATACCGGTCATGCCACTTGGCAATAAAAATTAGAATAATATCCCACTTCGTGACGGTCACAGCGTAGTAACAACGTTCCTTATTTATATGATGGACTGTAGATGCCAAGTTGCCCACAATCTCGGGAGGTTGGAACTTCATCCGCTAGGAAAAGTAGCAGAATAGGCATTAATAATGTTTTTTTTGAAAAATATTACATGTCAAAAATACATTTTTCATTTTTCCAAACTAGTTAAGAAAAATGATTTGTCTTTAGTGTGATTTTTTGAAGGTTTGTTTGATGAATTTTTCTGGTTTAATTTTTCTAAAATTTGGCATGAATTCATTGAAAACAAAAATTTGATAGGTAACCTTGCAGAATGGAAGTGCCCTAAGGGTTTTTTTGGGTGTTGAATCCATATATATAGTCAAAAAGCTAGTTTAAATAATATAAATCAAGATTTCACCTCAAAAAAATTCCTTGGATTCTCGCACCAGAAATGCCAAAAAGTCACACTAAAAACAACTCCTCAAGAAAAATAGATATTGAAAATTTTTAAAAATTAAATATTAGAAAAATGACTTATAACTAGAAAAATGCACGTCAAATTCCATCTCTACTTAGGAAAACAAATGTCTTATCTATATACTTATATTTTTAATATTGAGAGTTATTTTTCTTATCGAAATGTTGCAGAATAATAAATTTTTAAATAAAAATAGAGATTCTAGGTTTATGAATCGAAGATGTTGGTATGGTCTAGTTATATCATTTACATCAACAAATTAAATAGTTTATTCTTTCACATTTACTTAATATAATTTGAGAATTTTTATTTATTTATTTAAATGGACGGATGAGATTAAATGTCTATCGAATATGCTGAGCATATTATTCCTCTTAGTCATGTGGTTCGGCAGGAGGGCTTTATTTGTTGATGATCACCAGGGGCTACAACATGTTCCTGGAACCGGCTCAAGGCGGGCCTGCCTCTCGATCTCTGGGGCCAATTTCAATTTCCTGATCTCCTACGCCTCCACCTTCAGATTGATAGAGAACCGCAGATCCCCCTATACCCGAGCATTGTTCTCGTCGTTCTCATGCAGGTGCCAATGGCTTGACGTCGCACCTGGATTCACCGCCCCTGCCATGGTTGTGAAGACCTCACCTCAACTGATGCCTGCAACTTGAGCTTCAAAATGATGAATTGATAAGTGCAAAATTCGAAGAAAATTTGTAGTCGGGGAGTGACTTTGTCTCATGGTGGTGGGGCTAGAGATGGAAAGTGGGGGTTGGTACCCCACTCCCTATGATTCGGTATTGGAATAGGGCCGTCGTGGTTTGGTGGGCCATAACCCATAGGTGCGGTTACTGGACCCATCTCGTCTCATTCATCGATGCCTCAAAATACAGCTCACTATTCTGCAACCTGATTACCTTGCTCATTTCTTTAATTTTGATCTAGGGGAGGGACGCCAGTTGTTGGGCACCCTCTGTGACACCATGGAAATTAGCCATGTCAGCCGGTCGGTGCATGTACAAAACCTGCCAGCATAGTCGCTAGGTGGGTTGTGGTTAGTGAGGGCCATAATCCCACTCCCTTCCTTACAATTATGGTTTCCCTTCGCCATTTTCCACCATGTCTCGTGAGGTCTATGCATTTTTGTTCGGGGCGGGAGGTTGCGCACACATCTCAGCCGGTCGTTGCGCGTTGTGGCGTTAGTGCTCGTGCACCTCCATCGCCATTGTCACAGTTCTCACCGTCTTTGTCATGACTGTTAGGATGGGTTGTTGTGTCGCTGGGGTTTCAATCCTGTTGTTCCTGCACCCCGTTGTGGGCTTGTTCGTCTCCTGCGACTGTTGCACTTCTCTCCTTGACTATGAAACTTTGCTCCTTGACTAGTCAATGTTCCGCAAATTTTTCGACGGCTTCGTCCCCTGCGTTCATTGGCAGAAGTTCATGGACGGTGCAGGTAAATTTTTTTTTTTGCAATTATATTTGGTTTTTGTGTGCATTTTTTCCAAGTGCTCTGCATTTTTCGAATTGCACTGCATTTTTCTTGCATTTTCCTTGGATTTTTCCTTGGTTTTTTCTAATTTGTGTTCATTTGTGTTTTCTTGCAGGAATGTCGAAGTTTGGCAAGGTCTGGCTCTCCAGTTGGCTTCTGCACCTCGAGTTCTGGCTCTCCAGTTGGCTTATGCACCTCCCAGTAGGAGTTCTATTCCTACCAACCAGTTTTTTAGCACTTAAACTCATGTGTTTTTTAACACTTTTAATATTCTTCAATGGAATTTAGCTCTTTTAGCTCTTCTTCGGTGACATTTAGCTCTCTCTGGGTTTTAGAATGGGTTGGGTTTTAGTAATTTATGGGTTTTAGAAATACTGTTTTGGGTTTTTATACCCTAGATGTAGTATTTAATGATGATTTTTTTGAAATTGATGGTTTGTTGTGATTTGATTGAGCTATCTTCTCTTCCATGCTTGTTTCCATGGCCTGTGTTTCTTTAGGGCTATACCCATGTTCTAGTTCTTGTTTGAATATCACTGGTTGTAGGGATATACCCATGTTACATGCTCGTTTCCATGGCCAATGGTTCTTTAGGGATATACCCATCTTCTAGTTCTTGTTTGAATGGCACTAGTTTTTCTTGTTTTGAATGGCACTGGTTTTAGGGCTATACCCATGTTATAGTTCTTGTTTTCCATTCTCTTCTTTCATCTTGTTTCTAGAAGAAATGACCTTTGTAGCCATCTCATCTTACTGAACATTATCCAACATTGAAGGTAAATGTTGGCTTGCCTCCTCTTTTTCACCTATATACATGTTGACAGGCCCTTCCTCTGTATCCGAATTGTGAGGTGTATTGTCATATTTTGTTGACTCAAGGATTCTCTTCAGTTTCCAAACTATTATGTTCAGTAGCATCTTGTAGAATCCTTGAGTCTTCATTATTGTGACCTTCACTAAAAAGCACATCATTCTCTATCTCTAAATGGACTTGATTTTCAGTCTTTGGGTGTATAGTTCGGTTAATTTATTTGAGATTTGTATATTACTCAGTATACTAGTTAAAGAGTGGTATTCTCTGTGTGTGTTGGGTGTATGTTGTGAATAACAGTTGTGAGATAAAGGTGGTTGATCATGCATTCCTTGCACAAAAAGTCTTATTAACCCTGAAGTCGGCTTCAAGGTGCAATTTGATGTCAAAGAATCTCCCTCACTTCAAGCCATTTTCTTGTGATGCCTTGGGGATCTTTCTCTTGTGGTTGATATCTATGTAATGTTCCTAATTGCATGCTATCTTACTATATTGACATATACCTATGAATAATATCTTTCTCTATAGCTTCATACCTCAATGACTACTCTTTTAATGTCTGGCTTCCTTACGTGTGATTCTTATCTATGTGAATTTTGTAATTACATGCTATCTTACTATAGTTGCATATCCCTAGGAATACTCCCCTCTAGAAACTTATATTTGTAATTTTGTAGCAAGGTGTTGTGCATAGTCTCCTTCATAACATATTTGTATTTAGTATTTTCTGTTATTAGTAGCATATTTGTATTGAATATTTTCTATTATTTGATCCTTGATTTTGTGTGTGGCCAGATTGGATGCATAAGATTCAGAGCTGCAATAATGTGTTATTTCTACAATATTTCTCCCTTGGTATTCAATTTTATTCTATTGAGGTCCTCAACTTTTTACCATAGATTATAGATTAATTCGTATGCATAGAGAAAATCTATGTCAGAATGCTCTTAATAAATATTGCTTATGGCATAGCGATGAAGTAGGGTTTCAGAAATTATTAACTACTCACAGTCTTTTCAATTATTTTTCTTGCCATTTTCCCATATGACATTGTATTTTAATTTTGGACTTATGAGTGAATTCAATATTGCATACAACAAATTAACACCTCCATCATCTGATATTTACTAATCCTTATAGTTCTATTTATTTTAATGTGAAACATTTTGTTATGCCAGACCAGGGTGGCTTATCACTCTGAATAATAACTACCCTATGCCTAACCATGTATCCTAACCATAGGAACCCTTACATAACATATACATGTCTTTTGATGTGCAACGACTTGAAAAATAGGGAAACTAGGAGAGGGGAAGAAGGTAAAGATGAAGAACAAGAGCAGTCCACTCTGTTAATTATTATTAACGGCATGTTAAACACACACATGGTGTAGGGAGAAAGATAAACACACACAACACACACAATAGAAAGATAGGCATTCGTTGCTTCTTTATTACACATAGATGTACATTTATATTACATTAATGTTAATCTTGGATTCATCTTCCATGGTCACTTGGACTCCTTTGTGACTTTTCGCCTTCCACACCTACCCATGGAGGATTAGGTGTTCAACATTCCCCCCCTTAATCCGAAGGGGTATGTGTGAGTCCAAGAAGAGAGTTGTAATACAAATTTGCAAAGTATGCATGGCAGCACTTAGGCTGAATCAAATCTTTGAAATGTTATCATAAAGAGGTGGTTTAAGGATGACCACCAACACTGGAACACAACGCTTATTGCAATTCCTAGAACTCTTCCAAAACTGGCAAGAAGCTAAGGGCTTTTGCTAGAGGAATTGTCCC
The DNA here is from genome assembly GCA_034641835.2 of Pinus albicaulis. Classification (NCBI taxonomy): domain Eukaryota; kingdom Viridiplantae; phylum Streptophyta; class Pinopsida; order Pinales; family Pinaceae; genus Pinus; species Pinus albicaulis. The sequence goes on from CM076574.1 coordinate 600,208,376, forward strand.
TCATATTTAAAGGGAGACCTTCAACCTAAAAAAATGGAAGTCTACAACCTGTGATTGTTTAAGGATGACCACCAACACTAGAATGCTTGATGCAATTCCTGCAACTCAACCAAAACTGGCAAGAAGCTGAAATCTTCTGCTAGAGGAAGTGTTCTGAAAGAGGAATAATATCAACCTCACATGGATGGTTTAAGGTTGTCCATCAACCAAAGGCATGCTCATGGGCATCCATGTTTCTGGCTACAACTCTGAATATGGAATGACAAATTGTGGCTCAGGCTCGCTTGAACTACTGTGTTTCTAGCTACAAATTTGAATATGCAATGATAGGTTGTGGCTCAGGCTCGCTTGATCTGACTTCGAAGCTTGTAGATGACTACCATTTCCCCCCTTGTCAGGTACAAGGTGAGATGATGGCGAAAACTCAACTGCAAGTTTGCTCAATATTCGAGAGCATGTTCTGACATGTGACTTAAACATCTTCTTGGCTGTCGATGCCCATTGCCAAGAAGCGATCCATCCAAGATGAATCTTTGTTCTTGCAGGAGGCTTGTTTCTGAAGCATCTGTGTGAAGAATGGGTGCGCTGACCACAGTGCTTGCATGGGTGAAGATCGAAATAGTGATCTTTCATATGGCCAACTCGATCACAGTGTTGGAATTTTACAATTTGTTGTTGTTGTTGTGGAAGTGGAGCAGGATCTAGAATAGTTGCAGGTGAGCTGTCATAAAGAAACTCGGCACTCTGATATTTGATGGGCTTGGAGTAGTCTAGAATATGAAAGGACAACTCCTTGCCATATCCAAGACCTGTTCGTTTCTTTTTGTGGACAAGTTATTTCCAAGGTCTGATGATGGGCTTGGGAAGTGCAGACTAAACTACTGCATCTGCATGTAAATATGCTCTTGTACAAGGAACTTAATGTGAATCAACTGCAACTTTATATTCTTGCTTATGATGAGAGTCCTTCCCAATTTTCTAAACAGAAACAAGTTCAGAATGATGACACTTTTCCTGAAGTTCATCTTGCTGAAGCTGAGACTCCAACTGCAAAAACTCAATCTTGTCTTGTGCATCTTGCAAGCAAGTTTGAATATTAAAAAGAGCGTTCTTGCTCATTTTTACCATATCATAAACACTGGAACGAATGAAGTTATTCAACAACTCTAATGCATCATTTATTTTAGCCATTTTTCTCAACAACTTAGTCTCAAGAAATAAAGGGTGTTGGCTTCAACCGATAATGCACTCGTTTACAATGTGATTCAACTTTCCTTCAAAAATTACAAATGACTTCAAAGAACTTCCAATTATGGAATTCCCAAAGAGAAAACTCTGCTACTCAAATTATGGAGGACCTCAAGGTATAGACTTGGCTGTCTAACCGGCAAGCAACAATGACTTATATCAACAATTTCTCAACAACTCAAAGTTACACTTCAAACACTAATTGTAACTATGAACGAAGAAGCAATATCCACTCACAATGTGAGTACAATACAATGTCACTGTAAAATATTTTTGTAAATGTGCAGCAAAAACTACTGTGCAATAACCCTTTAAGGCAAATGATTTTCTCTCGTCTTCAAAGAGCTGTTTTACACCAACAACAACTCAACTCAACAAAATAAGGGGATTCAAAAACTTTGATGTTTGACCTTGCTGTACTGCTTCACAATGGAGACTAAGAGAAACTCCAAAAAACTAGAAACTCTGTGTAGCGAAACTATGATGCCACTGATGTTTTGAAAATGATGACCAATTTACAATACTTGTCTTCAGATTGTCAAACTCTTTCAGAAAGTAACCCTTCCATATATGCTTCAAATCACAAACTTCACTTTCCACTATGTATACAATCCATTTACTCATATGCCATTTCCTCTCTCTCTGCCGTTTTTTTTTTTTTTTTTTTTTGAAAAAAAAAATTAGGGAGAACAGAGGTATTAACTAGGGGAGGTTTTATCTAGAGAAGGTTTTACTGGGGGAGGTGATTTATGGGAGAGGGTTTATCTGGGGGAGTTATATCTGTAATTATTTTTTTTTTTTAATCATTTACAGGTTTAAAAAAGGGAAGGAAATTACTTTTTAGAAAAGAGGAGGGAATTAAAAAAAGGCTTAAATTAAAAATTAAAAAAGGGAGGGGATGAGTGTATTATCTGGGGAAATGAAATCTGTTAAAAAAATTTAAAGATTAAAAGGCTGAATATGAAAAAGGGAGGGGATGAGCGTATTATCTGGGAAGGCCGAGCGGCCAAGCGGAGGGGAAACAACGTGAGGCTGTTGGGAGGGAGGGCATAATAGCGTAAGGAGTGGGTGAGAGGGCCGAGAGGCCAGTTGGGAAAAGCCGAGGGGGAGCGTTAAGGTGTAGGGAGGAGGCTGCATAGGTGTGAGGGCAACGAGCAAAGGGAGTGTGGAGCACTGCCGTGAGGGGGTTGCAGGGGAGGGGGATGGGTTGAGAGGGGTGGAGAGGGGGATGGGTTGGGGATCGGGTGTGTGGTTGTGGAGTGAGGGGGTAAGGGGTGGAGAAGATAGGGGAAGGGGAGGGCTTTGGTAGATAGGGCTCGAGTTGAGGGGGTGAGGGGGAGTAAGGGTCTATGTAGAGCAAGCGGTGGGTTGGGGAAGTTGGGGAGCTGACGGCCGGGTGTGTGAGATGCGTTGAGGGGCGGGATAGAGTGTACATCGTAGGGAAAGGGGTGCATAAACAACGAGGGGGAGGTCGTGGTAAGGCTGTGTGGATGAGAGCTGTGAGAGTTGCAGAGTGTGGAGGCCGAGGGCTCTATGGGGGCCGAGGGGCCGAGTTGCCCATAAATTTATTTTATTTTATTTTTTATTATATATATATATATATATATATATATATATATTAACAGTAAAACAACAGAGAATCAGAGGCTGAGGGTAACAACATAATTTTTCAGGAAATTTTCAGCAGAAGAATTTGCAGGAAACTGTCAATCAAAACTTGGAATTTTTTCTAGTAGAAAATATTTTTTCCAGCAACACAAATTGCACAATGGTGTGCAGAAACAAAATTAGGCAAAATGTGCAGCAAAATTGCAGAATTTTCAGCAAAAAGCCCAGTTTTTTTTTTTTGAAATCCACTTTAAACAATATTTTTCCAGCAGCTCTCCAATGTGCAGAAATAAAAGTAGGCAGTAGAAATTGTAGGAAAAATTCAGAATTTTTCTTTTCAGAATTGCAGAATGGCAGGAGCAGTGAAAAACCTATAGAATTTAATATGCACAATGATGTTCTTCACAAAACTAATTTCTGAATGCTGCAAAAGATTGATGAATACTACAAAAATCACTGCTGCAGAAAATCTCTGAATGCTGCAAAAATGACCAGAATTTTGCAGACATACACAGGCCACAAAAAAAAATGGCTCACTCAAGGTTGAGCTGGTTATGAACGTATCAGCTGTGATACCATGTTAAACACACACATGGTGTAGGGAGAAAGATAAAAACACACAACACACACAATAGAAAGATAGGCATTCGTTGCTTCTCTATTACACATAGATGTACATTTATATTACATTAATGTGACTCTTGGATTCATCTTCCAAGGTCACTTGGACTCCTTTGTGAATTTTCAGCTTCCACACCTACCCATGGAAGATTAGGTGTTCAACATGGCATATATTTGGGAATAATTTGTTTTCAATTTTGATTAAGTTGATTTGCAGAAAACATAAATATGTAGCTAAGAAAATAAAAATAAAAGAAGAAATGTTGGTTTATTGACCTCTTTCCTCTTATGTCGGTTATCAAATTTATGAAAGGAAGGTGCATTATAATTTAAAGGAGAACAAATTCAGCCTTGCTAACCCTCTTTTGAACCAAATGAAATCATCAAACAACAAGCATTTGATTCATTTCATAGCTAAGTGCAAATCACTAGCCACATGTTAATAAATTGAGTTTTTTTTAACATTATCTGTAATATCTATATTAGAAGAACTTGTGCTCTTGGCACAACAATTTACAATCAGAAGTTTGAGAGTTGATTATGTTTGGTTTTGTCAAAAATAACCTGAGTCTGTAAGCTCTTTTGTACCAATTCTCATTTACATGTACATCCACAATCTTTTGTGTATATAGTTTGTATAGAAAAGTCCTATAATTTTACAACATTTAGTAGTCATTCCAAAACATAAAGCTAAAAAACAAACTAGTCATCCTAAAATTAAATTATGATAGGTCTGGTATTGTTGGTGCCACATAGTGTGTTGAATTGGCTACAGAAGGTATAGGCTAGTCTAGATGTCCTTCGTCTCTTTGAGTAGATTGAATTGAAGCTAGTTGAGATAAAATTCCAAGGATGTCCTCTCTTAGGCTTTGAGTTTGACACTTTAGATTTGACAGAATTTCCAAAATGGAATCCATTATGGTTGATAGTCTGTCTACCATGATGTGAAGGGATGATTTCTCTGTTGCGTCTAATAATTCCCTATTATCCAATTGTTTTCTTGCATGCCTATTCACCCCTTCTTGTTCGCCATCAAGACTATTGATGCAATGGGAGGCCGACAAGTTGATAGGGTAGAGTGGGTAGAGATTGGAGCTAGTCATAGAGAAGAAAAGAATAAAAACAATGGTTGGACTGGAGGAGATAGAGGAGATTATCTACCTTCTAAAAATCCTGCGGTGTAGTGAACATAATTGTAAGTAGACTAACATAAATAACAGAAAATATTCTAAAAATAACAGAACTAAAAGTATACAGTGTCAAAAAAATAACACATCTAACAACATTGTCATGTCATTCTGCCAGGATGTTCCATTATAATAGACTATAGATGTTCCTTCCTTATAATGTCACATACAGTATGGAATAAATGAACCTTCATGTGATAAGAAAAATAGACAGTCCATCCAAAATCCACATCATAATGTGGTTACAACCAAAAACATATAAAACCCCTATTCTTTATGGCCTTGAGAATTTTCAGAGCCAAACCCCGAGTTGTCTGATTGAGGCAAGTAGGATGGCCTCCCTAATAAGGGTTGATTAGGTTGTGGTTGATTGCTACCATATAATTGATACCAATTTGTCCCTTTCAACCATGTAGGAATTGAGTACCCATACCTCACACTTACACTAAGTTAAGGTGTGTAATGAGCATACATTGAATTCACACCTCCTGTGGTAGGAATAAGGAAAGTGGGTAAACCCCCATTTTGATAGTGAGGCACTTGAATGTTTATGAGGTCTTGGAATAATGGTGTATTATTTGCAATATTTTCTAATGTTTTGGACATGTCCCTGGTTTCATTCTCATCAACTGTGCTTGCATTTATGTCAACCATATTAGTCATCCCTTGTTCCTTTTCAAGAATTTGTTTAGCCTTTCTTGCTTCCTTTTCCTGTCTTGCCATTTTTTTTTGTTGCTCCTTCTCTTGCCTTGCTCTCTCTCTCTTTCAAGACCTTCATCTTCTCAATGTTGTGCTACAACAACCCTTGTTGCCTTCTTCTCCTTGGCTTGATCCTTTTTTTTTCCTGTTTTAATTCTTGAATTTAAACATTTTTCTTTTCAGACTCAAGTAGGAGTTTTATATAGTCTTATGAGGTGATTAACTGTGAAATTCTCCCCAAAAAAAGACTACCGGGTGTTCGTTGCTTCCTTTTCATTGACACTCTTTCTACTCGTAGCTTTAGGAACTGCCCAAGTAACTTCTCCACCACCCACCTGCATGTCATTGCTTGGCACTTCAGTGTCTGTGGCACTTGATTGAAGTATATTGTTATCTTCATCTAGTGCCTCATTATATGCTTCATCTTCTTACATTGATCTATTTTCCACAAAAAATGAACAATTTCACTGTTCAATTCATCCAGTTGTGAAGGCATGTTCATGCTTTGTTCATTAGTTCTTTAGACACTCTGTTCGTTGAAATTAATCATGGCTTCTTCCACCGATGATGATGGTTTTACTTGGTTGGGAAATGTCTATTGGTCATTTTCAATTTCATTAACAATATCAACAATTTCATTTTCAACTACATCTACATTAACAATATCAGCAATTTCATTTTGAACTACATCTGCATTGTCAACTACATGTTCAACAATATCATTAACAATATCATGGGAAAAATTTCAATGTGCTTGAGTTGGTAGAACAACCTCCATGTTGATATCAATTTGTTCATGAATATATTGTGTTTTACATCCTTCTCATCATCAACAACATATAATTGTCCTTGAGAGAGGGAAATTATATCACTAGATGGAACCACATCAGCATGTTCATGTACTTCTTCTTGAAATTCAACATTTTTTTTGACATGCTCTTCTTCCTGGCCATCCACATGAAATACTTGGCTACAACCAGTATCATGCATAAGAGCATCATAATTCAATGGCCATATTCCTATCCTCCTAAAGCCAACCTTGATATTTGATGGTGTCAGAGCCCTTTTGAAATCCTTACTTGCAAGCTCTACTAGCTCGAACCTCTTCACCTAAAACCCTGGATTCTTTGCCATCCATGCACACTCTCTAACCTAAAATAGTTCTTGAAAGGGCCAAACACACTAGCATCAAGGGGTTTCAATCTGTGAGTGGTATGAGCGGGCAATGCTAAAAGCTCAATGCCCAAATTGTTTTCTTCCTCAATTGTTTGTACAACCATGTGGCTAACATGGCCATCTAATATCAATAGGTCTCTATTATTAGGTGAGACACCACCTGGCAAAGATGCAGAAAAGTGGCAAAGCCAATTTTAATAAATTTCTTTAGTCATCCATGCATGTGGATGCACAACCATGCATGCTCCTGGTTCAACATTTTGTATATAGTTTTTCAACTGATTTTTACCTTTGAATAGATAAAATATTGGGATTGAAGCACCAACTGCATTGAAACAACATAAAATGGTTATCCATTCCGTACTCTTAGGAAAAATATTTGACACATTTCGGTTTCCTCTCTTGGCAATTACCCTCATGCAACAATTCCTTCCCCTGTAAACCTGTTTCATCATGGTTCCATATATGGTCTGCATCATAAGAATTTTTATTGTATGAACTAGAAAGAGTGTCATAGAACTTACATATAACTGTAGGGCACAAATTTAATGCTTTGTCTCTATCAAGGCCCTCATTTGTACGCAATACAAGGTCTGGATGGATATTTTTAAACCTAAACCACCATGATTTACCAGGAAACCCATCTTTGAATGGGTTTGGACTCCCTTGAAATATTTTAGCAACTGTGGATTTGAGTTGTATCAACTCAATCCCATGTCCCAATTGGGCCATTTCTTTACACCACTCAAACACCTCGGCCTCCTCCTCTTAAGTCACAATAGTAACAGGGCCTCTACGTTTGGCGTGAGTGAGCCCATTTATCCAATAATGTACTGATGAAGGAGGAATGTTATGTTTCTTTGCATATGCCAAAACAGAATATCCATTGAACTCTATGTCATCAATAACAACTAACATTTCTTTTTTTTTCCAACCTCTTATAGCGCTGATTTTTTTAGTTGAAGTTTCCCCTTGGACTGTGGTTGATGGTGGCTTTGTGAGTGATGGTGTGACAATATCAACTTCAGCCACATGGTCATCCTCAACAACATTACTTGGAGCATTGTTGACATTGACATCACCTATCCCTTCTTTATTTGATGAAGTGCATTGCAGCTAGGCACCCCTAGTCACTCTTCTTCCACTTCTCCTTGTATGAGCTACAGAAATAACTCTTGCCATGGATGCAACTACCTGCAGTATTATTACATGCATTTAGTTAAAAATAATTGAAAATAATGCTTTCATACAAACCAAACATATCTCTACTTTATTATAGGAATCATCAACATGTATGTTAGTAGCAGCTCAAGAGATTTTCATACATATGGATTTTTTACAGTATCCTTAAAAAAACAAGTCTACAGGTGGAATTAGTTATGTCTTCAAATATATCAGTTATTATTGTTTCGATAAGTTGTTTTTACACTTAAAATACAATGACTATTTCTGAAAATTTCTTTTACGCTTAAAATACAATGATTGTTTTGATAACTTGTTTATAAAAGATACTATTGTATAGGGTTGTTTGGATTTACAAATAAAAAAGAACGTGTTTCATTTTCAGTTGATACATGCAAAACCAGTTTTAAGATAGCGTCACGACACCTTCTGATTATTTGAGTAGTTTTTCTAATTTATAATTATTTATTTTCAACTTTATAAGATTGAAAATAATGTTCAATCTAGTAACATCATCTCTTCCCATTTATAACAGTCTACAGTTTGTGTGTTCATGCCCAAGGTTTCTGAAAGCCTTTCCTTCTGTTACCCTTTTCTTATTTTCTGTCTTGTCATATTTGATTCCTATGCTCAGCTAATGCAGAAATATATGTTGACTTAAAGTTCAAATGATACAGCTTCTATGCTCAGCTATTGCAGATAGATATGTTAACTTCAAATGCTACAACTTCTATGCTCAGCTATTGCAAATAGATATTTTAACTTCAAATGCTACAGCTTCTATGCTCGGCTACTGAGATATTTTCCACATGCTGACTTAATGATATAGTTTTTTACACAAATGATGTCGTTCCTTAAACATTATGAATGGTTTTCTTATGTTTTATTTTTGGTTATTTTTTTCTAGCTTCTATGCTCAGCATGCATATAAACCTTCATGGTATTTCATCAAACACTTTTGGAATAAATAGAAATATATAAATATGGGGTATATAATGAAATTTAAGCTAGCCTCATGGCACCTTTTGACTATTTGAGTAGTTTATCTGATTTAGAAATATTTCTTTGCAACTTTGTAAGATTGAAGTGTAAAGGGTATGGCTCACATGCATAAAATATGTAATTAACATCTACATCCTCTCATTTTTAGTATCCCTCAACATCAAAACTCGACTATTCCTAATATCCTCCAAAAGTTCAACAGGCAAATTGGCACTCTTGAAATGAACGGGCCCAAGTGATAGGGAGAGTTAAACCTAGGTTTAGAGTGAACCAAATTGAAGGTAAATGGCATTAGATGTAACAATTAAGTAGGCCTTGGCTTACTATGGAACTTATATTAGGCCTCCTGTAGATCTGAATTCTCTTTCTATAGGACTTTTATTTTACAAGACCTACAAGACCTTGATTCACAAGACCTATAGGACTTTGATTTTACAACAACAACATATCCACTGTGACAAAGCTACTCACATATTCCTGTTTCCCCTATTAAGTGATGTGAGATTTACATTAACTGTGACCATTTTCACATTGACAAAACATTTAGACACTGAGCTACTTAAAAGGAGACTTGGCTGCTAGCAATAATCAAACACATGATTATTGTAAGTGTGTAGAAAGAAGAAGCCCAACTCTCCATTCAACTACAATCTTTTTTAATTTTGTAGTTGTATATTATATATTTTGTTTCTTAATTTTGTTGTTGTATATGTTCAAACTTACAGAGAATTGAGTTGCTGATGTTTATGAATATCATCACAGTGACAAATTTATTGTACAATAAATTATACATGCTCTATGATAGATGGTTGCCAAAAATATTTGGGAAGACACAGTAATTTTGTCCTTTGGTTGCTGAGGGTAGCCTTAAATTTTGCAAGTTTTTTGGTTGTTGAGGGTAGCCTTAGCTCTGGTCTTTGACCTAGCTGTAAAGTGCACTGACTAGAACTATTGATAACATTCATCTCCTCAACTCAAAGCAAAGGAGAGAAATGTAAGAAAATTGGAATAAAGACTTAGAAATGCAAATAAGAACACTGAAATAAAGACTCGGAAATGAAAATAAAAGTGTCAGAAAACTGAAATAAAGTCTCATGAATTAAAACAAAATTGTAAGGAAATTGTGATGTAATTGAAAAGACTAACCTTAATATATTGTGAAATGTTTTGTGGTGTGTTCTGTGATGTTTTGTCTCCGGGTATTGGTGAATATTTTTAATGTGAAACATGTAACCTCAGTAGTGGTTGAACTTATTTTATAGTTTTTTTCAGTTGAATTTAATTGGTGGCAATGACGGACATGGATTACAATGGATTCGTTTTTCATGCGTGATCAGGATTGAATTTGATTTGATCCAATGGCTGGGACTTTTTTTTTGTTGATCCATGTGCTTTGATCTATTTTAATGGGAAACAGAATAGCTTGAATGACATTTATTGAATTTATTGTGTGGGTGCCATTTATTGTACATAGTGGGTTTAAATGTTGTTATTGGTTAGGTATCATTTATTGAACACAATGGGCTTAAATTTTGAGTAACACAACAATTATGGCTGACATACATTTCCTTTTATTATGTGCAAGTATGAATATTTACTTCTGATACACAGCATCAGGGGTGATCAAATGGGATGAAGTGGCTGCCTTATTGTACTTCTTGAATCAACCATTTTGGAAGGAAAAATGGTTTTATGAGTTTTCTAGTTGAGATAATAGGATTTGTCCTCTCAATACTTATTAAACTATTTATGGGCAATTGTGGACCGAGTCAATGACTTCATAAATTTTTGACATAATTTAATATATATTTGGACTTCAAGTTATTTATTTTTGTTTAATTATTGGTTTCATATATGTCTATTTTGGATGGGTTGATGGGACAGGTACTATAGCAATTACTAGTCTCTGCACAACATTAAACATCTCTCCCCTAGTTATTTACATTTCTTTTTACGTATATAATCTGTATGGAGAGATTAATCATTTTTCCCATATAACATACTTCCTTCGTAATGATCATATATTTAAATTCCAAGTAATTGGATACATAATCTAATAAAATTACCATACAATTAAAACCTAATAAAATTACCATAAAATTATTTGAGATCCACACATTTATTTAGAATATTTACATTTTGTTCTTTAAATTACAATAAATTTTTATAATTCAAATCTTAAATAAATTTATCAATAATTTGCCATGAAAAAAATTATTTTTAATTTTATTAACATTTAGTTTTTGATATTATTAATAAAATATAATTACCATCCAATATTATTAAAAATTTCATGTATAAACGGGAAATTCTGAAATTGGCATTTAAAAGTGAATTAATTAAATTCTTTCACTTTTAGAATAATAATTATATATTTTGAATATATTTAATTATTTTTAGAAAATATTATTTTATAAAATAATTAAAATATTAAAATATTATTACATTAAAAATAAATGAAAAGTTAAATAATATTAAAAAGTGATAATTTTAATTTGAAGGAAAAAATCATTTTTATTTTGATTAAATAAAAAATAAAAAATGAAATAAGATATATTTTGTTAATGAACTTCAAATTAAATTAATTTAATCATAAAAATATTATTTTTCTTTAGTATTATTATTAAATAAATTTCATTATAAAAATAATTTTTATATATCATTACTTTTAATAACGTTTTAAATTTAAAAAGAAATTCTTTAAAAATTGTAATTGGTTTATTAAAAATAACGGTAACCTTTATGATGAGAATAATACAAAGAAACTAAATTGAAGCTTGAAATGGAAGAGAAAGAGAATAATACAACGATATTGAAATTAATAGGAAAATTGGGAATTTATCGTTTGACCAAAAAAAATTCCTTAAACTTATTAAAATTAAAGATAATAGCACTTTCAACCGTTTATATATATATCTATATATATATATATTTCCTATTTAGATTTAGAAATTATTTTTTCTTTAATAATATTAGTTTTTTATTTGAATAAATATGGTAATTTATTTTAATATTTATATTAAAATAATTTTTACAATAAATAAAATTTGCATTATTATTATTATTATTATTATATAACATTAATATAAATTATTATAACTTTGATATAAAAATATTAATAAATATCATTATTAATAATAACCGTAATAACATTAAATTTAATATTAAAAATAATATTATCAAGAATATTTATCTGTTGGATTTAACATTATTTATTTAGGCTTGTAATTCATTGGGTTTATAATTTCTTGGGATTTTAATATTAATCCCTTCAATTTATTATTCCATTGGATTTATACACCTTGGGTTTATAACATTAATAATTTGGGTTTAATATTATTTCTGTGGGTTTATAATACCTTGGCATTTTAAAATTAATCCCTTGGGTTTATATTATCAGTCCCTTGGGTTTATAAATCGAAGTGTTCATATCCCTTGGGTTTATCAATGCCTTGGTCGAACGTTGCATTGTGACAAAGATTCTCTCAATATGAAAATCAACCATGGTCAACCATGACCAACCATTGTCCAACGTCGAATTGTGCAAAAGGTTGTATCAATATGAAAATCAATTGTGGTCAACCATAGTCCAATGTCGCATTGTGAGAAAGGTTGTGTCAATATGAAAATCATTTTTCGTCAACCAAGTTTATTTTAGGGTTTATAATGGGGTAAAAATGCAAAGTTGGGTTACACTTTTGTGAGAATCGGGGGTGGAAAACTTTTTTTCTCAACAATTTGGCCAAACTATTAGTTCAGTTGAACTTTTAAAATAGTCCAGCCGAACTTTAGTTGATAAATACACCAACCCGGAGTCGTTAACTGGTTTCAGGATTATCTGTTGTGATCATATTTCTGTGTCTATTGTGTGTTTCTGCGTCTACGACGTGTTGTTCGGCCTTGACTCTTGGTTTCAGGCTTCTCTGTTGTGGTCGTGTTTTTGCATCTGTTGATTGTGTTTCTGCGTCTGTTTGTGTCTGCGTCATGTTGTTCGGCCTCGACTCTTGTTGTTCAGATTTACAGGTATGCTTCGAATTTTGAATTTTGTTTGAGGTTTATATTATGTACGCTGGTTTATATTATGTCTTCTTCTTTTTTTCAGAATGAAAAAACACTGGTGTTATTTTTTTTATTTTTATTTTTAATTTTTTTAGAATGAAAAAACATTGGTTTATATTATGTTTTTTTTTTTTCAGAATGAGAAAACACTATTTTATATTATGTTTTTTTTTTCCAAAATGAAAAAACACTGGTTTATATTATCTTTTTTTTTTTTAGAATGAAAGAACATTGGTTCATATTTAAAAACTTTAAGACACATTCCAGAAGTCCCTTTACAAACTTTGTGGTTCTTACATATTCATATATATCCTAAGGATCCTATGTTAAATACAAATACATAATCTTAATATTGTTGGTATCCCAAAAATTAGTTGTACTGGCCTTGCAAAAATGATAGGCAAGAACATCAAAATGTAGTTGATCCTACGGATCCTACATTCAATACAAAGACGTAATCAGTATACCATTGGTATCCCAAAATTAGCTGTACTCGCCTTGCAAAAATGACAGGAAGGAACATCAAAATGTAGTTGATCCTACAGATCCTATGTTCAATAAAAAGACATAATATATATACTGTTGGTATCCCAAAAACTAGTTGTACTGGCCTTGGAAAAATGACAGGCAAGAACATCAAAATGTAGCTGATCCTACGGATCCTATGTTCAATACAAAGACATAATTTGTATATCGTTGGTATCCCAAAATTAGCTATACTGGCCTAGCCGAAACAACTGGTAGGATCAATGATTTTTATCTAATGGTGAGATGAAATACATTGAACCAGTTCCCGAGGGTATACATATTATTTTTCCACAGCAAATGAGGCAACATGACTTAGTGACTTAGTGAATGAGATAACACTAAAATCTTCTCTTATCCAAGTTCCTTTCTGTGATGGTAGTGAAACATGAGTAGCATGAATATTGTGGCTTTAATTAACTACAATTACACTTAATAGCATCAAAATTGTATAACACCAAAACTATCCTTTGAATAAATACAAACTTCATCTGAATTGCATCTTTGTATTTGGCTTGAAATTTAGTCCTTCTGTAATTGTACAGAAGCCTAAATTCACCCATATAAACTTGTAATTAGGCTGAACCTATCTGTAGAATTTTAGTACAAAATTCTGTGTTGGTAATGCGAAAACCTCAACTAGGTATACATATTATTTTTCCATAGTAAATGAGCTGACATGACTTAGTGACTCAGTGAATGAGATAATGAAATGTAGTCAATAGAAGAAAAAATAGCTATAAGGAAAAAATTTAGTTCAACTCGAGCTTATTTTTCATATACTAAACATACATCTTTAGCAATTCAAAGATCTTGTACAAACAGTAGACATAAATGTTAACTTATTTTTCATCTAGTAAACATATATCAGCAGCAATTCAAAGATCTTGCATAAACAATAGACATAAATTTTAACTTAATTTTCATCTAGTAAACATACATCAGAAGAAATTCAAAGATCTTGTACAAACAGTAGACATAAATGTTAACTAACACTAAATGCTAGTATTCATATATACTACAAATCCAAATATTAGTCCACTTAAAAGTTGTAGTGCATCGGAAGAGACATACTATAAAAGCTTCCTAAATTGAAGGTCTCACTCTTTCATCATTAGTATAACCATTTGTCACTTGTCTAGCCTTTTATTGTTTCCTAACAATTTTTTTTGTTTTGATAATAGTTATAGATTTTTGTTAGGAAACAATAATTATAAAATATTTTTGAAAAATATATTAATAATGAAGACTGAACCTAGCTACATTCTTCAACATCTAAGAGACACAATTGTATTGTGATATTTTCACTTCTTTCCAACTTAGTCCATCCTTCTAGAAAAAACCCTTTTAATGAAGCAAATATATCCATAGTGATCCATTGATATTTGTTCACCAACAACTATTCCATTTTGGACTTATATATCCCAAAACTATGCTCATTGAATTTATACATCTATATCTTTAAACTACTCAACTATTTTATTTCACCATAGGAATCAATTCAATATATCTCCCATTTTAATGGGGTCTACCACATTTCGAGAAAAACACATTAGACATAAAAGTTTCCCATTGAAACCAAAAGTAATTTGATACAAAACATAGGTTTTAACCGTATGTAATTAATTTTTCAAATATATTCTTAATAAAATGAAAAATATTCAGTGTAAAACACATGCATTAACATATAATTTACTCAAGAAACCCAAAACGAGAAGATCATTTTTTTATTAGTATATTAATTTTTAGACCATCACACACAAACACACACACACACATGTATGTATGTATATATGTATATATCCCACGACAATTATAAACTACCAATCAATTACCTTAGATTAGATAAAACTTTAGTTCTTTAACTGAAACTATAGAACCATGGGGTAAACTACCATGCACTAGAAAGATGCTAAAAGAAAAAACCATGTGATGAAAACCATCATAAATGGAGAATTTTGTTTTCAAAAAACATTTTTTTGGGGTACTACCCTTGAACACGTGTGTGTGGGGGCTTTTTCGTCTCTATGATAGCCTAAAGTGGGGGTCCTTTCCTCCCATTTTATTCCCACCACTAAGGTTAGAAAAATATATAATGCATAGGGGCATTCACATAAAGAATATAACACATACCAAACATCCAATAATTCTCCTTAATGTGACCATCAATGTTGCAATGGTTAGAATTATTTCTACTACCCTTGCATGGATGTGTAGTGGCTATTTTATTCTTATTCTTCTCCCGTTTCTAGTTTTTATTCCCCTCCTTCAAAACTTCTTGGTGCTGTGTTTTCTTCAAACCACTTAAGTACCCTTTATTTTGGCCTACAGTTTCTAGATAATGTGCGTATACACATGGCTCATACATTATCCTTAGCTTGGAAAGAATCACTTGTTTTTGTAGATGGTTATATAGACCCCACATATAATTAAGGAGTAAATTTGGGCTCTTGGGAAATATATCCAACAATATGACCATATTTTTGAACTTAGTACACTCTTGTACACCCTTATGTCTACGTAAAGTAGTGTGAGTGATTCCATGGGTCCTCTACACACTTCATAGGGTATAATTGGGACAGGTAATGTGAACTTCTACAATTTCTATAGGCAGAGTCTGTAAAGGGCCAGGTAGCCTCTGGATCTCATATTTTATGAAAGGTGACATATCCAGTAAATGCCCCTACAGTCAATCTCTGGAATAGATCTAAATATAATTTCTTCATTTTAATATCCATAAACCACAACCACTTTAAGGAAAATCATGTACATGTGTCATTTCTCCCATAAACTCTTAAGGCAAACTTTAAAGCATGTGTCATTGGCTTTCTCCCATTAATTTTAAATCATGTGTCATTTCTCAAGGCTTTCTCCCATTAATTCAAGGCAAAATTTGAGGCCTAAAAACTGAAAGTAGCTTAACTTCCATAGGATATGATCCCCCAAACTCAAATGGAGTAAAATGTAAAATGTTAAAAGTGGAGTGTTTTATGATGTAATGGATCTTAATAATCTATATTGACATGGCTGTATTTTATTAATGTACCTAAATTTACACCTTCCATGTTTCTTTATTCTTTTAAAATGTTAAAAGTGGAGTGTTTTAGGATGTAATGGATATAAATAATCTAGATTGTGTTAAATATGATGTAATGGATCTTAATAATCTAGATTGACATGGCTGTATTTTATTAATGTACCTAAATTTACACCATCCATGTTGCTTTATTCTTGTAAAATGTTAAAAATGGAGTGTATTAATGTACCTAAATTAACACCTTCCATGTTGCTTTATTCTTTTAAAATGTTAAAAGTGGAGTGTTTTATGATGTAATGGATATAAATAATCTAGATTGACATGGCTACAGTGATATGATGATAGTGTAGGTTGATCATTTGAAGTTGTAAAATTCTTGCACATGTCAATTATTATAAATTATTAAACAATTTGATAAGTGCTAAATAATACTTCTTATTAAGGACATAACTAATTTTCGATGATAGTGTAGGTTGATGTTGAAGTTGTAAAATTCTCGTACATATCAAGGATGAATGATAGTACAAGCCAAAAATGACATTATTATAAATTATTAAACAATTTGATAAGTGCTAAATCATACTTCTTATTAAGGACATAACTAATTTTTCATAACAGAACTCTGATATATAAACACAGTCTTCAATTCAATTGTTTTGTAGGTAAATTATTATCTTCACATTAAATAATTTTTAAGGTTACTCTAAAACTAAAGGCTTTCTCCCATTAATTAAAGGAAAACTTTAAAGCCTAAAAACTGAACCTAAAGTGGCTGAACTTCCATAGGATTTTAGTCTGTCTGTTGAGAACTAACTTCTACAAGGTTCTATAGGCAGAGTCTGTAAAGGGCCAGGTAGTGTTAACTTCTATAAGTTCTAAAGGCAGAGTCTGTAAAGGGCTAGGTAGCCTCTGGATCTCATATTTTCTGAAAGGTGACATATCCAGTAAATACCCATACAGTCAATATCTAGAACATATCTAAATAGAAGTTCTTCATTTTAATATCCATAAACCACAACCACTTTAAGGCAAACTGTGCACATTTGTCATTTCTCCCATAAATTCTTAGGAAAAGTTTTTAAAACATGTGTCATGTTGGCTTTCTCCCATTGAATTTAAAGCATGTTTTTAGTAAGTGCATAAAATAATTTTGCAAACCATGTAAATGTCATTTCTCCCACAAGCTAAAGGCTTTCTCTGATTAATTCGAGGCAAATTTTAAGGCCTAAAAATTGAACCTAAAGTGGTTGAACTCTCATATGATTTTGAACTTCAATAGAATTTTAGTCTGTCTGTTGAGTGTTAACTTCTACACGTTCTAAAGGCAGAGTTTGTAAAGGTCTAGGTAGCCTTTGGATCTCATCTTTTTTCAAAGGTGACATATCTAGTAAATTCCCCTAAAGTCAATATCTGGAACAGAAATATAAGTTCTTCATTTTAATATCCATAAACCACTACCACTCTAAGGCAAACCTTGTACATGTGCCATTTCTCCCTTCTCCCATAAAATTTTAGGCAAACTTTAAGGCATGTTTCATTTCTATTTCATTTCTCCCACAAACTCATAAAGGTGTGACTTTTGACATAACTAGTTGTTTTAGTAAGTGAATAAAATAATTTTGCAAACCATGTAAATTTCATTTCTCCCAAAAACTAAAGGCTTCCTCCCATTAACTCAAGGAAAACTTTAAGGCCTAAAAACTGAACCTAAACTGGCTGAACTCTCATAGGATAGTATCCCCCAAACTCAACGCTTTCCCCCATTACTTTAAGGAAAACTTTAGGGCCTAAAAACTAAACCTAAGGTGGCTGAACTTCCATAGGATTTTAGTTTGTTGGTTGAGTCTTAAATTCTACAAGTTCTAAAGCAGTCTATAAACGGCTAGGTAGCCACTGGATCTCATCCTTTCTTAAGGCATGTTATTTCTAGATGTGATTTCTGCCATAAATTTTAAGGCAAACTTTCATGCAAACCATGCATGAACCATGTATATGTGTCATAAATCTCCCTTAAACTCTAGGCAATGAAATCTTTAATGCATCTCATTTCTAGATGTGAATTCTACCATAAAATTTAATTCAAACTTTAAGATAAACCATGCACATGTCATTTATCTCATGCGCATGTGTCATTTCTCTCATGCATTTGCAATAAATGTCAATTTAATATATTTTTATTGAACTTGTTTTTTTTTCGGGGATAAAAAACCCACTAAATATGGTTGAAAAATGGAAATTATGCATAGATGTTTCTTGCTATCCCAATATAAGGAAAGCAGTGATTACATATGGGATTTCCAATATCGCGACTAGCAAAGTTGTCTAAAGGAAAATGAATATACCCGGAAGAACAAAAAACAACGAGGCATATTATATTGCATTGATAGAAGGCTTGGGAACAACTATGGAGTATGGATCAAATGGAATTGTAGTTTTCACCAATTTTGAACTTGTGTGCAACCAGATGAATGGCGTGTACCAAGTTAAGAAGGAGAGGTTAAAATAACTGCATGGAATAGAAAACAATATTGTTAGCCAATTTCAAATTTTTAGTATAAGACATGGTACAAATGTGAATAAGATGTTTGTTGATCATTGCGTGGGGCAATGCTAATTCAAGATTCATATATCAAAGATGAATTAATAGATGAATTAGAATTATACGGGGCAATGCCAATGCAAAATTCATCTCTCAAAGATGAATTAGTTTTGAGACACTCTTCTTCAAAAAGTCAAGATTCATCTCTCAAAGATGAATTGGTTTTGAGACGCTCTTCTTCAAAAATTAAAGATTCATCTCTCAAAGATGAATTAGTGTTGAGACTCTCTCCTTCAAAATTTATTGATGGGCATTGTAACATATCTTGGATATGTGTGTGTTTTGTACTTATAAATGCGTATTTTTTAATGTTCCTGTGTTTTTTTCAATTATATACCAAGTGTGCTCCCACCACACCATGTAAAGTGTAACTTGGTGAACTTCACATTTGCAACAAGTGGTGAACTTCACATTTTTATAAAATTAAAATTTCTAGGACTTACAACAAATTTTTGTTTAAATGGAGTTGCACGCTTATTTTTTAATGACCATGTGTTTTCTTCAATTTTATACCAAGTGTGCTCCCACCACGTAAAGCGAAATTTGGTGAAATTAAAATTTTTATAATTTTCTTTGCTTAAATTGAGTTTCACACATCAATTAGTGCTTTGAAAGTTGTGTTTTACATAATTTGTGTACACTAAATTACATTAATTTTCTGAAATTTATTTTGAATTTATTTTAAATAGTAATTTAAAAAAATAATTGTAAATGCCCACTATAGATATATATATCATGGAGCATGAATGACGAAGATCAATAGAATCCCATATCTCTATGAGATAGGGGGATCAGGGATCGAGGGATGTTCATGGTATTTAAATATAATATTAAATTTCCATACATATATATACATGTGTGTACATATGGAATTGATTTTTTATCAATTTTTTGAGTTAAATTAGTTGTTAATAAATTTTTATTTTTATTTTTTAGGAGCTAAGAGGAGAAGGGTGTCTACTCCATCAATGGAGCATGCCCATGGTTTACGCAATCATGGTATGGTTCATGCAATTTAATCAATGAATATGTAAATGTATTTATATGTATGAATGTATTTTTGAATTAATTATAAATTCATATTTGTTTATGAAGCTTCTCTCTCTCTCGTGAGGTTGGTGGTGGTTCAAATTCCCTTAGAGGGCCATCAATAAGTGTTGGCTAGTTGCGTGAAGGTGGTGATATGTATTCCCCCATAGGCAAATCAACGGATGGTCATGTTGGTTCTCAACCAATCGGTGGTCATGTTGGTTCTCAGCAGGGTCGTTCTGGTTCTCAACAGTCTTAGGGTGGGAAAGATGCTAGCCAACCACATCGAGGTGGCCATCAATTTGAATATTTTTTTCATTCAATTTGTAAAAATTTGTTTACATGTGTTTTTTTAATATAAAAAATTTTATATATTGATGCAGAGGCTGAAAATGTTGCTCCAAATGTTGTTAAAAAAAGATGTAGGGTAGAACGCATTATTCAAGAAGAAGGTTTTCCACCAACCACGACTTATCCGGTGGACATTTCCGATAGACCTTGGGAAAAAAACACATAGTAATTCACCTTAGAAAGGTGTCAACATGTTCATTCAAAATTGAAGAAAGATCTCGTGGCTTTGACTCTACCTTCTCAAAGTCGACAAAGCTTGGAAATAGTTACACACTCTTTAGGCAAACTAGTATATGTGTACCGAAATCATGGGCCAACCACTGATACTTTTGTAGAAGTCATGAGAAATGAAAGAAAAAAAATGATGGGTCCTGATAAATGGGAGTTTGTTAAACAAAGAGTTACAACAGAAATGGCCAAGTCTATGTTTGTCGAGGTATAAAACGGTATCTTTTTAACACCTATTTATCTCACATTAATTATCAATCCGGGAGCAACTTTTTATTTCAAGAGTGTACTCAGTCTGAGACAACAATTTATCCAAGAGTAATGCCTTGAAATATGTAGTACAATGTTCGAAATACAAGAGTAAATGGATGCTTGAAAAAGAAATTTAACTACAACAACATAAACTCAAATGCTCTGAAATCTTAATTAAACCAATCTGCAAAACATCGTTCAGGGATACAGTAGCAATAACTCATTCCCTTCGAAATCGATGCAAGATAACCAATATGGGAACTTGGAAGCAATAACTAGTGTCCTCTACAGCTGGTGATCCTTAAAGCAATCGAAAGGAAAACAAACTCAATCTTCGTGCTGATGAAAATAACTAAAAGGAACAAAATCTGGAAACTAATGAATTGAAACTGAACATCAATGTAAATGAATAACAAACTAAAACTAGAATAATCGAACAACAAATATTAACTAATGGAATTGAACAACAAAACTCTATTAAACAACAAATCCTATTGAACAACAAACTGAATAGCGAAGCTTTGTATCTGCACTTTGAGATGAACAGCAGTTAAACGAAACAGCAAATGGAATGGAACATCAAATGCCAAAAAGCGAAGCATAACAAGATAAGTAATTCGAGGATTAAGATTCTTGTTAAATTGGGAAGGAACGACAATGCAATCCATTATAATAAAACAGTAAAATATTAAGCACGAAATTATGAATTAAGTAAGATAAAACCAATATCACTTCCACGAATCCAAGGATGTTCTAAGTAAGGCAATATGCTGTCTCAATTAACCCACGCTGTAAGAAATAAGATTCAGATCGTACGATAATGAAATAACTCATAAACAAAGCGCGTAATACATAAAGACAGTAAAATGATAAACAACTAATGAAATAAACTCACAGTAACATGCATGTAGAAAATTGATCACACGCTGCAGGAATTGGAAATATAACACAGAGGAGAAGTTCACGCTGCCAGGGGTCGGGCCCTTAACCACCAGCAGGGACTGCTCAAGCTACTTCGGATGATGCGAATTGAACACCAACTTCAATTAATCATTAAACTGGAGCAGCATTACAATGGAATCATTCTTTCAATAACAAAGCTTTGAATTAATTTTACAATTCACAAAAGCAACAACTATGATCCTTCCCCATTCATTGTTCTCCAATACACAATACATGTTCTCCTTTTATAATCAGAAGGAGGAGAAATTAAATAGCAAATATGATTTCCCATAACAATATTGGATTGTTCCCAACAAATTGATCAACTAGAAAATATATTTCCAACAATCTTTCAACAAGAGAAAGGCAAATTTGGCTTTGCAGCTCGGATTTGGAGGATGGCCACAACAACAAATCTAAGAAAATTATGTTCAAATAACCCTACGTTTCTCTCAATACATGACGAATCTGGGCAAGCTGTTCTTTGGGAAAAGTTAATTGGGCCCATTCTGGACAAAACCCATGTTCTATATTTTCTAGATTCTTCTTCACTTGGTCAGAATCTCAACCGCAAAACGGTCACATCTTATTCCAGCGGATTTCTGAGTTGGAATATTTGATGATGATTTGGAAATCAAATCTGCAGTCTGGCAAATATCTTGGAGGCTAAAATGGTAAATGATATTACAAAATATATTAATTAACCATCATTGATAAAATTATGCATAATAATAATCAATTTATTAAAAATAAAGGAGAAGAAATAATATTCATCCATAAGAGCATAAATCATTATAAGATGGATTTATATGATAAATTATAATAAATGACATGATAAACAAGAGTAAAAATGGATGAAATAAGTGTTAAAAAGTGGTCGTATTCACGACCCAACATACCCCCAAAGTGAATATATTGCATGTCCTCATGCAACCCAAAGACAAAACCCATGTGTTAACCAAACAAAGAAAATTGTTCATCCCAACTCATGAAATGGATGGAACAAAGGAATTTTTCCTCAAATAATGAATATTCAATTTTAGCAATCTTGATGAAAGCATAACAATTTTTACCGTGGATGTTCAACTATATGTATATGAAGTTGCATAAAAATGTGACATAAGTAACAACAAACTTCGTTAACCATTTTCTCAAAAATCAGATCGTTTTGATGCACGGATCATGAGATATAAACAAAATGGTTGTAGGTGATAGTGCATAATTTTCGAAATTTATGAACTAATTTAGCGTGAAATTATCTGGGTTTGTGTATTTTAATGATTCCTTTTTATTATCCAGAAATCACAAGAATTCAATTCATAGTTTTAAAGATATATGCAAAATGATTTCTGCACCATATACAAATGAAATTGTATGCCTTAAATGATAAAGAAAGTGGAAAACATCCATCATGTGTAGCAATTCCCGCCCCCCCAAACTGAAGAATTAGCATGTCCTCATGCGATGCTAGAAAACAAAGAGAGGTGGTTGCTACAATCTGTTGAAATCTATGCTTGTTATAAAACAACATGGAATAAGGGAGGTGTTGAGAATGAATAAGACTATTAAAGAAGATTACTGACACGGTCATAAGAAAGAAATGAAAGAAATCAACACTCCCCCAAACTGAAAGATGAGATGTGTCTAGAAAGATGGGAAGTGGTAAAGATATGGAATGAATGATGATAAATAATGCTCAATGGATTTTCATGAAATTCTCCTAAATTCATAATAAATTGGAAAATTATGCTATTTTACCTCAAGTGTTACCTCCGAAAAAATGTGGAAGAACATGTAGAGACTGGCCTTTCCTGAAGCTGATGTAGGCTAAGCAGTTACTGAAAGTGATACAAAATATGGAAGCCATGTGTGCGTTCGTGAGCCTTTGCTGTTGGTTGTAATAGTGTGATCGTGCTGCGAATAAAATTTTCCCCCATACTTCTTGTTCTCGCGTAAACAAATCACAATTCTGTATGCAATTTTCTTGAATCCAGAGTTTCAATTTTGAATGGCAACAAATAAGATGCATGCAAAAAGTTCAATCAACAAAAATTCTGTAGAAATGCAGTATGAATATTGTGGAAAAATGGCAGCGTACTGCACAACAATTATACAGCATGGAAAGACATACATATTTATGATACAATCAATGAAATTATAGCATTTACTGAAATCCAGGCATGTGATAAATCGTAAACAGATATAGAAGCGTTTTGTAATGATTCAAGGATAAGGAGAAGAGACAGCTTAAGATAAACATAAGTACAAATGCATTTATTACCCACTTAAACTAATGTGATCGATTTATGATGATTTTCATGTATAATAGGTTCCAAATCAAAGGTTAAGGATTCACACTTTCATCTGATTTTTAAATAGAGATATAGGGAAAAAGGTTTAATATTACTATTGATGTGTATAAATGTGACTCCAATACCATCAACAGAGCTCTGTTGCCCATAGGTGTCGATAACCTTGACAGAGTTGCTCTCTCACCCTTGGAACCATTGTCCTTTATTTATGCTGAGGAAATGCTTATGAATTGTCATAACGGAGGCCATTGTGTTGGCTTGGTGACCAGATAAATCACAATGCCATTCACTGGGAAGAAGTGAAAAGTGGGCAGGCCGGCTCATGATGAGACCTCATGTTCCAAGGAATTCTTAATTTTTTCAATTTTCCATTGGACCATATCCCTGGTTTGGTGGCCATGATGGGAATGCCACTTCACTTGCTTCCTTATGAACATGGTAGGCCGGCTCTTGATGAGACCCCCTATCCTCCATCTGTCAAATTATGAAATATGTAAATATTTTTCTTTTCATATAGCACTTTCTTATTTATTCATAAAGGATGGCTCAACACTCCTTAATAGTAGGGATGGTGGAAGAAGTCTGAACAGCTCAATAGAAATGAATATGCCCTTGTTCTTAATTCATAAGTAAAAATCAAAGAAAGTTATAAAATATGGGAAAGAACCAACATGATAAATATAATTGATCATATGAATTTAGTGATAATAAGACAACAAAATCATGTTATTGATTATGTCCCTTTTTCTTTTTTCTTATCATTACTAAACAACTTTCTTAAAAATGACGATTTCTTTTGATTTGCTGATTGCAGTAAGCTTTAATTTATATGATTGTGTATCCTTTCATAAATTGTATGTTTGTCTTTCAAAGAGTTATGAAAAATTCAAAAAAATCCTCAAAAAATTGTTCACAAACAAGAAAAATGCACTCAAAAAGTGTTGCTCTTTTGGAAAGGAACATTAAAAACAATTTGCGAAAATGTTGTTCCTTTCGAAAGGAACAGTAAAACAATCTGGGAAAATGTTGTTCCTTTGGAAAGGAACAACAAGAATGAGCGGTGCTCTTCCTTTCGAAAGGAACAGTGAAACATGCAGCAAAAATGTTGTTCTTTTTTAAAAGAACAGCAAAACTAATGAGCGAAAATGTTATTCCTTTTGGGAGGAACAAAAAAAATAAACACATAAACACATTGTTTCTTAAGAGGAACGGCTGATATTCCTTGAGAGGAATAATAACTGTTCCTTAAGAGAAACAACAAACAAATATAAACACGTAAAAAGAAAAAAGAGAAAAAAAAACAGAGCTAATATGCAATCCATTTCCAAGCAAATCCAATCAAATAGAAATGAAATTTTATGTACAGGTTTCAATAAAAAGTAATTTTTTTATAGAATTGGTGCTATTGAAGAATTGTATTCTGCAATTGAAACTTGCATGGTGGGGTTCTTATTGTTCAGTGGCAAATGGATCGGAAACTACAATTTGGAGGGATCAACACCTGAAACACAAAAACATAAAAGAAAACAGAAAAGAAAAAAACACTTTATTAAGTTACAAAAGTTATGATGTTATTCTAAGAGAATATCAAATCTATCAATGAAAAAAAAATGATCTTTTTGAAAAATGTTTTGGCAGCAGTGACATGAATCTTCAAATGGAAACCAATTCTTCATTTCTTCTTGTTATGAATCTATTAGGCAATGAACTGGATGAAATTTCATTGTTTCACTAAAATTTCTCTCAAAAATCGCTCGTCCATAAATTGACCTTTTTTGTTCTTCTAAGACCTGCAAAAAACGAGTGTATACCTGCAGTAAACATTAAATCATGGAGAAAAAGAGGTGCGCGGGCTCTCCTAATCCAAGAATTATGTAAAAAAACTAACAAGTAGTTACTCTATAGAACAATTCCACGGAAAAATAAAACAAATTATATTTGCTACCTGCGGGAGAACAGTGGTCGACGATACTAACCAGCAGTGTTTTAATCATACCTTCTTTCATTTTCGTCTGATTTGAGAGATCCCAAATCCAAATGAGAGATAATTCAAAGGTTTATCTCCAATAGAAATAGGTTTTAAAAATTCCATGTAATGGTATGTTAAACTTGCTTAGAACAACCTGCATAATAGAGTCATTTTTTATTTTCAAGCTCAGACGAACAGTTGGTATTTCAAGCATAAATTTTTCGTTTGATGGCGGATTGAACCGATTAAAATTGGAGATTAAAGTAGATTCATTTATTTATCTCCAATAGAAACAGGTTTTGAAGACAAGAAGAATTGATGGGTCAAATATGTTAAGGAACAACCGAGAAAACAGAGTTTCAAGAGTGCTGATTTATGATAGGCAGTCAGTATTTTGGTCATAAATTCGTCATACGATATCGAAATTGAGCAATTAAAATTGTGTTGTAAACTATATTCATATAGGAATTTACCATAGAAACATGTTTTAAAAATACAGTCATTTAGGCCTCCAAAAACGGACTGTCCCAACTCTGTTCCTGAGCTGCCTACTAGACACCCTATCAATGTTTTGGTTCTAACTTTGTCGTTTCAAATCAAAATTGAGTGATTTTAATTGATTTGGAAAGTAGAAATTAAGGGATACTTAGGATAGAAACATGTTTTTAAAATATTCAATTTTGGTCCCCCAAAACATGACTGTCCCAACTGTGTTTTTAGAAATTTCATCAAGCCCGCAAGCCAAAAAAATGATATTCAAGAAATTTTTCCATATTGATGATAAAAATGAATATAAGTGTTTGTAGAATTTTTTTTTGCAATATAATTCATCTACATACACAGATAAATTAGAATATTTATCATCAATGTTGATTTCACAGCGTGTTGCAACAAAGAAACAAGTATTTTTACAAAAATAAAAAATTGTGTTTGTTTTATTTCCTTATTTATTTTATTTTCTCCACTATCCTACTCTTATTTGAAGAATGAATAGGATTACGTATAAGAGTATTTACAGTGGAGCCATTTCCGAAATAAGAGCTTTAGTACATACATACCTACCCAAATTTGAAAAATATATGTTAATAAAAATTAGGGTATGAGAAGCCAACTTCCCTTGAAAAGATGGTACCAAAAATTGTTGAAGTATGGAGTGATGTTGCAAACAAATGATGGAGTGAAACCAATCTTCAATATATTCTTTACTTCCTTGATTTCCCATAGCCATCATATCATGAATTTCTTGAGATTTTAAAATGGTTTGTTGGTACAAACTAGAAGAAACCTCATTTTCTTTCATAACTTCTACACTTTTTGGATTTGGTACATTCTGAATCTCAGTGCAAGTTTTGTCCAATAGTGCATGTGAGATAGAATGGGTGGGAAGGGTCGGTGAATTTTGTAGTTCAACATTGTAAGAATGTTGTACTGGTTTATTATGGTGAGGGTGTGGAATAAGTTGAGCAGGAGATTGTGTATGGAATGGAGCCTCTTGATGATGTAGTTGATTGTGTTGAGTGGATGATTTTGATAGGTAAGCAAGGTGTTGTGGAAGAGCTGGAAGATGTGTTTGTGCTACAAGATGAGGGAGAATAGTCATACAATCATAAGATGAACCATGCTAATCTTGTAGACAAGATTGGTGGTGGTTATATTGAGATTTTCATGGCTGCCCTAACATATGATTATTCCATAATGGATTATGCAAGTAAGAGAATGGAGAGGCAGTGTTTTGAACCATACCTGTTAACCTTGTTGCAGCTTCCCCATCTCTTTGATATGCTACTTCAAAATTAGATAAGTAAGAGTGAGTATCTATGGGATGCTCCTTTTGGTAATGAGGGCAAAACACTTCATCAAATTCTTGATTTCTCTGAACCTGCAAAACATTCAATTGTGAATTTAGAGAGCTAAAAAAATCAACTTTAAAATTTTCAAATAAAACATTGATTTCAGCTCTTATGTCTCTTGTTCTTGTAGTAAATTTAGAAAAGAAAGAAAAAACTTCTCTAGAATTCTTACCAGCCTTAGAAATTCCTCTTGAATACCTTATGCACAATTCACAAACATCATCATATGATAATTGAAAAACATCACCTTTTCCTATCAGATTTAATAGTTCTAAAAAATCGTCTTTGATTCCTTTAAGAATGAGTGTTTTCAATATCTCTTTTTCCAAATGCTTATGCTTTGATTTTTGAAGGTTGTATCGAAATCGCTCCACACAGTCCTCCAAGCTTTTATCTTCCCCTTTTATCATACCGAAAATATCTTCATTGGATTTGCAGTAGTCTTGGTACTTCTTCAAGAATATGTTCTTCATGTCCTCCCATGTTTGAATGCAGTTCCCACCTAGGCTCATGAACCATCGGAGAGCTGCTCCTTTTAGAGTAAGAGGAAACATTTTCAATCTTTCATCATTAGTAAAATAATCATATTCTCTACAAAGTATTTCAAACTCAAGTAAGAATATATATGGATCTTCATTTGTCAAACCATGAAAATTTGGTAGAGACAATGGGGGAATTATGTGCATTTGTGTCACTCCTCCTAGATCTTTGATAGGAAATTCAAAAGTTGAAATGTGAGCCATTTCTTACCATAATAGAATATGTTCTTCACGTGTTTCTTTAAGGATCCTCCTTCCAATGTTCTTGTCAATTGGTTAGTGAAATGGGTGGTGCTTACATCACCAATCGAGTGGAACTACAATATTTTTTTTCAAAAATTCTACCTCTAAAATTTAAAGAAACGCAAGCATTCATTTATACCTTAAGCTTTCACTCAATTCTGTTGTGAAGCGGGCCAGTGAACAAGTGTGTTTCTTGTTCGGTGCGCAGGTTCTTACCTTCCGTCTTTAATACCCAATTCTTCCCAAGGAAAAAAAATTAAATATGCATCACTCTTTCTAAATGGAATACACTCTCCCCGTCAACGGTGCCAAAATGTCGAGGTATAAAAATGTATCTTTTTAACACCTATTTATCTCACATTAATTATCAATCCGGGAGCGACTTTTTATTTCAAGAGTGTACTGAGTCTGAGGCAACAATCTATCCAAGAGTAATGCCTTGCAATATTTAGTACAGTGTTCAAAATACAAGAGTAAATGGATGCTTGAAAAAGAAATTTAACTACAACAACATAAACTCAAATGCTCTGAAATCTTAATTAAACCAATCTACAAAACATCAATCAGGGATACAGTAGCAATAAATCCTTCCCTTAGAAATCGATGCAAGATAACCAATCTGGGAACTTGGAAGCAATAACCAGTGTCCTCTATAGTTGGTGATCTTTAAAGCAATCGAAAGAAAAGAAAACTCAATCTTCGTGCTGATGAAAATAACTAAAAGGAACAAAATCTCGAAACTAATGAATTGAAACTGAACAACAATGTAAATGAATAACAAACTAAAACTAGAAGAATAGAACAACAAATATTAACTAATGGAATTGAACAACAAAACTCTATTAAACAACAAATCCTAATGAACAGCAAACTGAATAGCGAATCTTTGTATCTACACTCTGAAATGAATAGCACTTAAATGAAACAACAAATGGAATGGAACATCAAATGCCGAAAAGCGAAGCATAACAAGATAAGTAATTCGAGTATTAAGATTCTTGTTAAATTGGCAAGGAACGACAACGCAATCCATTATAATAAAACAGTAAAATATTAAGCACGAAATTATGAATTAAGTAATATAAAACCAATATCACTTCCGTGAATCCAAGGATGTTCTAAGTAAGGCAATATGTTGTCTCAATTAACCCATGTTGTAAGAAATAAGATTCAGATCATACGATAATGAAATAACTCATAAACAGAGCGCGTAATACATAAAGACAGTAAAATGATAAACAACTAATGAAATAAACTCACAGTAACATGCATGTAGCAAATCGATCACACGCTGCAAGAATTGGAAATATAACATAGAGGAGCAGTTCACGCTACCAGGGGTCAGGCCCTTAACCACCAGCAGGGACTGCTCAAGCTACTTCAGATGATGCGAATGGAACAACAACTTCAATTAATCATTAAACTGGAGCAACATTACAATGGAATCATTCTTTCAATAACACAGCTTTGAATTAATTTTACAATTCACAAAAGCAACAACTATGATCCTTCCTCATTCATTGTTCTCCAATACACAATACATGTTCTCCTTTTATAATCAGAAAGAGGAGAAATTAAATAACAAGTATGATTTCCCATAACAATATTGGATTGTTCCTAACAAACTGATCAACCAGAAAATATATTTCCAACAATCTTTCAACAAGAGCAAGGCGAATTTGGCTTTGCAGCTGAGATTTGGAGGACGGCCACAACAACAAATCTGAGAAAATTGTGTTCAAATAACCCTGTGTTTCTCTCAACACAGGCCGAATTTGGGCAAACCATTCTTTGTGAAAAGTTAATTTGGCCCGTTCTGGACAAAACCCATGTTCTAGATTTTCTAGATTCTTCTTCATTTGCTGAGAATCTCAACCGCAAAATGGTCACTTCTTATTCCAACGGATTTTTGGGTTGGAATATTTGATGATGATTTGGAAATCAAATTTGCAATCTGGAAAATATCTTGGAGGCTAAAATGGTAAATGATATTAAAAAATATATTAATAAACCATCATTGATAAAATTATGCATAATAATAATCAGTTTATTAAAAATAAATGAGAAGAAATAATATTCATCCATAAGAGCATAAATCATTATAAGATGGATTTATATGATAAATTATAATAAATGACATGATAAACAAGAGTAAAAATGGATGAAATAAGTGTTAAAAAGTGGTCATATTCACGACCCAACAATGTTTAATTTCTAAGAAGGGCCGAAAAGAAATATGCTCAAGGTGAAATATTTCAAGCATCCTCATATAGCTCACTATTTGTATGATAGACACCTTGCAGCCTATGGAAGGATCCTATGGAACGATGAGGTTCCATGGCCTATGGAACGATGAGGTTCTGCTTTATTTTGCAAAATTATTTTATGCATAAATCTTTTTGCAAATGAAACCCAATTACAATGACCTTCCCTCTAAATTTTTTGGTCCTAGGAAAGGTCGATTGTGTGACCGTAGGGGCGCTAGGCATGATGTTGAGTTTCCTCGCCCTGAGCCACCATTGGTTAGTCTACCTTTTTGTGTTGAAACTTTGCAGTCAGAGATGGAAGCCACTTCTCAAATTAGTCAAGAAGCAAGGGATGCCATCATTGACAATTTTCACAGTGGATTGGGTGGAGTCGATGTTTATCTGAATCGATAAAGAGCACGTGAGAATGCACGTGCTAATTTTGTGTATTATATAGATGAAGAGATTGATAACATCAGTGTTGAAGATCTCAAAACATATGTAAATAATTATCACAATGGTTGGCAGGACCTGATTGTTTAGGAGGAAGAGGGCATGGGAACGGTATGTGTTAATGGTTAGGGTTCAATTATTTTAACACATGTACAATCTGTAATAAATAAATATATACATGCATTTATTTTTATACATTAATCTAACAAAAATGTATCATTATATGTTAACACCATTTGCAGTTGCCACGCTTTATGAATGAAGAAAATGTTAATATCACGATCGGAGTCTCCTATTCAAACAAACAAGATGGGTCTCACCATCAATCATACAATCAAGATGGTTCTCACCATCAACTTATGTTGGCAAATGT
The DNA here is from genome assembly GCA_034641835.2 of Pinus albicaulis. Classification (NCBI taxonomy): domain Eukaryota; kingdom Viridiplantae; phylum Streptophyta; class Pinopsida; order Pinales; family Pinaceae; genus Pinus; species Pinus albicaulis. Next base: position 600,240,106 of record CM076574.1, read on the forward strand.
TAGTGTTTTTTAAGTGAACATGATGATGTACAATTATTTTTTATCTATTATTATATATATCGAAACATGATGAGATATTTTTAAAATAAATAATTGTGCACACATGTAAATGTACATATATATAATAAAATGTTTTAACAGATTCCGATTCCGTCCGATGTTTTTGGGATGGAGGTACCTTCTTCTTCCTTGGGAGATGTACCTTCTACTTCCTTAGGAGATGTGCCAAATCCACAATCACAAGTATGGACAATTTTTCACTTTTAAAATTTATGTTTTTAAGTTATATATTCCACCTCAAAAAGTTCCATTAAAAACTGATATATATCTATATCTTGAGTTATTTTAAATTTTTTGAATTTTAGGTTTTTGGATATTTTCTTTCTGAACCACTCTTAGGAGATGTGCCAAATCCACCAGCACAACTATTTAATTTTTCACTTTTATATATATATATATATATATATATCTTTTTAAGTTATAAATTGAAGTTTAAAAGTTTTATTATAAATTGAGATCTAGATATTTTGAGTTATTTTAAATTTTTTGAATTTTAGGTTTTTGGAGATTTTCTTTTGGAGCCTCTCTTAGGAAATGTGCCGAATCCACCAATAGAAGTATTCAATTTTTCACTTAAATATGTGTTTTTTTAAGTTATAATTTGTGAATTGAAGTCTAAAAGTTTTATTATAAATTGAGATCTTGATCTTTAGTTATTTTATACTTTTTTTTTTTTTTTTTTTTTTAGGTTTCTATAGAGGATTTCTTTTCTCTATGGACTCTAGCGATGGAGATAGGAACATCCACACCATTTCAACAAGTTGTCTAACTTTTATTTTAATATTATTGAAAATAAGTTTATATATGGATTTTCATTTGATATATATATATATATATATATATATATATATATATATATATATATATTGTATAGTTTACTATTGGAGATGTTCCTATGGGGGAAGTTTTAGTGGACGAGAAACAAATGGAGAGGGAACCTCATGAGGTATTGCATGATTTTTTTTTACATTTTGTTTTTTACATGAAGTTCTATATATTCTGACTCAATTTTAAAATATCAAATTTTAATGTTTGTACACATTGTGTACAGGTTCCCCATGCTTCGCAGGATAGCTCGAGGATTGTGAATTTGCTCGGAGAGACACTACATCCATCTATATTTGATGGATGATGCACATGCACACGTGCAACATTATATTTTCAATATATTTAGTATTAAATTTATTTTTTTATATATAGTCTTATCTAGATGCAGTCATCTATAACTTCATACTTGATACTTGTGAGATCTACAAATTTTGGACATATTTTATGTGAACTACATTTGGTACATGTGAATGTGATATATAATGTTTTTAAAACTTAAGTTTTGGATTGTTAAACTACATTTGGCATGTGAAGTAATGTTACAGTGTTATATATAATCTGTTTTGTTTTTAAAACTCATGTTTTGGATGGTTGAAATACATTTGGCATGTGATGTGAAGTAATGTTGTGTTAAATAATTTGTTTTTTTCTAAGTGTTATGGGTGAACTACATTTGGCATGTGAAGTAATTTTACTTGATACTTGATAGTTGTGATATAATGTTTTGTTTCTAAAACTCAAGTTTTGGATGACTGAACTAAATTTGGCATAAGGTAATGTTGTGTTATAATTTGTTTTGTTTTTAAAACTTAAGTTTTGGATGGTTGAACTACATTTGGAAAGTGAAGTAATTTTGTGATCTATATTAATGTTTTTCTTTTGAACTATATTTGGCATGTGAATTAATGTTGTGTTATAATTTGTTTTGTTTTTAAAACTTAATTTTTGGATGGTTGAACTACATTTGGCATGTGATATAATTTTTTTTTCTTATTGGATAGTTGAAATACAATTGGCATATGAAGTAATGTTGTGATATAATTTTTTTATTGTTAAAACTCAAGTTTTGGATGATAGAACTATATTTGGCATGTGAAGTAATGTTGTGTTATAATTTTTTTTGTTTTTAAAACATAAGTTTTGGATGGTTGAAATAAATTTGGCATGTGAAGTAATGTTGTGATCTATAATGTTTTGTTAAATTAGAACTTAAGTTTTGGATGCTTGATCTACAGTTGGCATGTGATATAATGTTTTATTTTTATTGGATAGTTGAACTACAATTGGCATAGAATTTGAAGTAATGTTGTGATATAATCAAAAAAAATTTAAAACTCAAGTTTGGATGGTTGAACTAAATTTGGCATGTGATTATGATACTATGTTTTGTTTTTAAAATTCAAGTTGTCATTTTCCAAAAAAAAAAAATCACATGAATATATGTACATGTAGAAATGATTTTACACATGTTTGAATATATATGTTAAAACGATTGAAGTAAAATACATATTGATGTATATATACATATCTAAAAACAATCATAGGATTCTAGGTCTTGTTAGATGTGTCAAACAATCATAAAATTTTAAAAATGAATTCTATAATGTATATATATCCAGTATGTGCAACATTTTTCATCAATGTACATAGAAAATCTACTTGAACAGTTAATTTCATTCTAGAACATATATATTCAGTACGTGAAACATTTTTCATCAATGCACATAGTAAAACTACTTGAACAGTTAATTGCATTCTAGAACATATATATATATATATATATATATCCAATAGGTGCAAAATTTTTCATCAATGCACATAGAAAAGCTACTTTCAGTTAATTGCTTAGAACATGTATATATCCAGTACGTGAAATATTTTTCATCAATGCACATAGAAAAACTACTTTCAGTTATTTGCATTCTAGAACATATATATCCAGTACTTGCAAAATTTTTAATTAATGCACATAGAAAAGCTAATTTTAGTTTTAATTACATTCTAGAACACACACACACACACACATATATCCAATACTTCTAGAACATATATATCCAGTACTTGAAACATTTTTCATCAATGCACATAATAAAGCTACTTTTAGTGAATTGCATTCTAGAACATATATATATCCAATACATGCAACATTTTTCATCAATGCATGTATAGAAAAGCTACTTTCAGTTGATACTAGTGTGCATGTACCAAAGCAATGTACATGTGCAAACACTTGCATAGATAACATAACAAGGTAGCTCAATTTTTAGTTGAGTTCTAGAAGTTCTGAAACATGAATCCAAAGAGAAGAAATTGTTGGGCAGTTCAATCAAAAAAATTCCAATGGACTGCCATCTTCAATGATCCGTTCATGATCGGATTTTGACATTTTCCATTTCTTATTTTTTCTTTTTTTCTTTGATTGAACCCATATCAACTTTATCTGTGTTGCACACACCAAGTGACTATATTGACAACTTATGACATCAGGTTCATAGTCTTCAAAGAAAACAAAATCCCCACTTTGATTAGTTTGTCTCAAAAAATAACCTTTTAGTATAAGAGATCCTATTTCATATAGAAACCCGTGATCATTATAGTTTTCTAATAATTTCATTTTTTGTTCAGTGCAACGCATCAAATAATACTTCACATTTTCATCGTTGTCAGTAGGTGCAATTACAACAAAAACATCTCCTGCACAATAAAACAAACTTAACAAACTTATGTATTTAGATTTATTTCTAGATATCTATCATTCAAAATCAATTCAAATGTTATCTTCTCTAACAAGATCAGGAACTCGATCACCATCAGATGATATTGTAGTCTCCTCTGATTGCATTTCTTCAAACATTGCAGTGAAAATTTTCCCCTTTGTATTTAGCTTTGTATGTTTCCAATATTTTACATACATTTTTTTTTTCACAAACGTCATTGGATTCTGTGTTGTCTATGCAAACATGACAAAAACAAGAATATTTTCTTTTATCCAATGCAAACACATTTGTGGACAATTTTGTTTTAATTGAATGCAATTTTTGATTCCCTGTTATTGTTTCAACGTCATTTCCAATTGATATATCTACATCTTCGATCCCAATATGCCAAAAAACCTATATATGGAAAATTCAAAGAAGAATGTAAAGATGATATCAAAATACCATCAAAGGTAATCATTGTGATAAATGTAAATTGTTTAAAATTGGATATCCAATAAAAATTAAATTGAATGTACCTTTGCACTTCCCTTGATCGGTTAGTCTCATGGCTTAGAGTAGCTATGCACCATTGAACAAATTCTTTAGCGTCCACAAGTCAGTTTACAGAGGGGTTCATTTGGTATCTTCAAAGTGCTTGTTTTATGCATGCCCATGCACCGTCATGTTCTCCTTTTCCATGGCGAGTCTCAAAGAAATTCCAATAATGTTTAATGCAGGCTTTCTTATGAAGACAACACAACCAAAAGAATGATCGTGAAGATTTGAATTGACCTACACATCCATCTGACCATATCCTATGTTCATTGAATTTTATTCCAAGACTTTTCAAGGAGTCATAAATCTTTCCAAAACAATGTTGTAAAAAATATGTATCATATGTACGATCATCACTGATATAAAAGTGATAGTCTTTAATAGCATGCCAATTTTCACTGGTGCTTTCTATATGATCAACGTTTTGTTTAGCATGTTTATATAGAATATGGACGAGCATGGAGACTTGGTCAGAATGATAGTACTCGCTCTGAATTTATTTTTGTGGAACAAATGTGTAGTTTTTTGCAAAATCAATTACTAACAAAATGGTCCCTGGTGGAAAAAGTTCACAGCATTTTTTGAATTGCAAGTCTTGCCATCGAGCTCTATGGGAATGCTTGGTGTATTTATAAATTTCTACCTCAAACTTTCTCAAAAAGTCTATCACAAAAATTTATTCTTCTTGGAATTAAATTCTTTTAGAACTATTTGAACCTTGAATCAACGTATGGATATATTCATATCTCTTCCATTTCACTTTTGTTGACACCTAATCCAAAGGGATTAGGTGAGATTGTATATTATTGTAATTTAGTAAATAAGGAAGGCCAAGAGACATTGGGAAGTGAATCTCAATAGCCTCACCTCTATGTATAAGTGCACACAAAATCTCCATCTAATTCATCTTCAGTTTTGCGAAGTTACCCCTGGTCTGACATGGTATCAGAGCCAGTCACATTTTTTACATTCCTGCCTTTGGTGTAGCTCCCTCATGTTCTGCATTTTTTGCAAACTGTCATTGTGAATTCATTTTTTTTACTACTCCTGGAATTTTTTTTTTACTGCTTGTGGAATTCTGCAATTCTAGAATAATTCTTCATTTTTTTTGGTAAATTCTGCCTCATTTCAGCTCTGCACATTTATTTTTTACTGTGCAATTTCAGCTCTGCACATTTAATTTTTTTACTGTTCCATTCTCCTCATTCCCTCACGCTGTCCCACTCACAGTCACCTCGACCCTCACCTCACATTCCTCCACCCTCCCTCACACTCCTCAACCCTCACCTCACACCGCTCATCCCTCACACCTCTCGGCCCTCACCTCACACTCCTCGTCCCTCACACCTCTTGGCCCTCACCTCACACTCCTCATCCCTCCCTCACGCTCACTCTCACACACTCAGACCCTCCTCGCTCACAGTTCTCCCGCCCCCTCACATGTTCACAATCCCCATCCCCACTCACAGCTCTCCCTGCCCCCTCACCGTCCCCTCCCCTCTCACAACTCTGCTCACCCCCTCACACAGACCCCTTCCCACCCACACATCACTCACCCCTCACTCCCCCACCCCCTCACCATCCCCTCCCCGCTCACAACTCTCCCTGCCCCCTCACAAAGACCCTCCCTACCATCACAACACTCACCCCTCGCTCCCTCACCCCCTCATAGTCCCCATCCCCGCTCACAGCTCTCCTCGCCCCCTCATTGTCCCCTCCCCACTCACAACTCTCCTTGTCCCCTCACACAAACCCCTCCCCACCCTCACAACACTCACCCCTCGCTCCCCCACCCCCTCACCATCCCCATCCCTGCTCACATCTCTCCCCGCCCCCTCACCATCGCCTCCCTACTCACAACTCTCCCTGCCCCATCACACAAAACCCTCGCCACCTTCATAACACTCACCCCTCGCTCCCCCGCCCCCTCACCATCCCCTCCCCACTCATAGCTCTCCCCACCCCCTCACACATCCCCTTGACCCCTACCTCCTCCATCCCCTCATGCAGACCCTCAACCTGCCTTCCCGTTCTAGTCCTCGGCCTGTACAACCTTTTTCAAATTTAAATTTTTATTTTTATTTTTTGTACAACAAATACCCACCTAGAAAATGCCTCCCCCTTCCTTGGTAAACATATTCCCCAGAAAAAACCTCCCTTGGTAAACACCTTCCCCAGAAAACACCTTCCACCGAAAATACCTCCCTCAAATAATATCTCTATTTTTCCCCAAAAATATTTTTACGAAAAAAAAAAAATTGTAGAATTTAAACCAGAATTGAGTTTTACCGTGACAGCAAAGATTTTTTTTCTTCAAAAGAATGAATTCTCTCATATCTATTGTTGGAGTCATTATCTCCGGCAAGGAGAACTATCATGAATCGTCTCGGAAAATCAAGCACACTCTCATTTTTAATGAGCTGTGGAGAGGAATTTGTGAAGGAGAAGGAGACCTTCCACTAGCAAAGCCCACTTCAGACAAGGAGATCGCCATTTGGGAAAACAAGAACTGCAAGGCCTATGCCTTGATTGCAGGTTCTGTAAATGAAGAGGTGAGTCACCATATTACACCATTTTCAAATGCCTATGAATCCTTGAGTAAGCTAAAAGAACTCTATGACTCACATTCAAAAATTGAAATTGTTCAATTAATGATTAAGTTGTTCAGTCTTAAATTGAAAAATGTTGACCCTCTTGCTTTAGCTTTAGAATTAAGATCTATCATGCATGCCATTTATAAAACTGGTGTAGAAGTTTATATACCTCTCATAGCATATGTTAAGGCATTGTATTCGAATTACTCACATTATCTTGAGTCATTGCAAGCAAGTCGAAACCTCATGAAAATCACCTTTGATTCCCTTGAGAAAAAGTTTGCAGAAAGACAGAAAGCTTTTGGAAAGATGAGAGCCCCTCAGTCTTCTGAAGAAGCTGTATGCTTTGCACATAGAGAGAAGATTCATGCTCAATATTATTCCATAGGAAGAGGTGGCTGAAGAGGAAAAGGAAGAAGAAATTTCAGAGGAAGGGGGGCAGACAAACTCAAACTGAAAAATCTGATCTTCATTGCATACGTTGCAATAAAGACTAGCATGATGCATCTACATGCAAGCTACCTTGGGATAAAATTGAGCAACAAAGAAATCAAGAAAAAGGTAAAATTCAGGATAGAGACAAAGGTAAAGCACTTGAATCCACTCATTATGTTGTAGCACATTGTAACAGTGGAGTAACTGAAGACTTGTTTGATGTTTCATTTACTTATTGGAGAACTGATTGGTTGCTAGATTCAAGAGAAACATGTCACATGAAATTTAGAAAAGATTTTTTTGAAGAATTTACTAAAAAAGTTGATGTAGTATACTTCGCAGATAAATCCAAACTCAAGCCATCAGGGCTTGGCATAATCAGGGTTAAGTTGCCTGGTCTTCCAGATCATCTTCTACATGAGGTTCTATACATTCCTGAGTTGAGGAGAAAATTTTTGTCCTTAGTCCACATCCCCCAGTGAGGACACTCCATTCACATGTTTGATGGCAAGGTTGAGGTCAGAAAAAAATCAGATCGCTCACTTGTCAATGGGGGAATAGAAAAAGGAAGACCCTTGAAGCTGCAAGGTTCCTCTGCTCATGCACAAAACTTTGCATTCAGTTCACATCATGATGAAGGTACATTCCCATCAAGTCTTTTATGGAATTCTAGATTTGGACACTTAAACTATGACATCCTTCGATTTTTGAAGAAAAATGTTGAAGGAAACTTAAGTAATGTGATGCCTGTATTCTAGGAAAGCATAGCAAACAACCATTTCATGATTCAGATTCCAGAGCACATAGAAAACTTGAACTTATTCATTCGGATTTATGTGGCCCTATGCCTATTTCTTTTGCAAATGGAAATAAATATATGATGACATTTATTCATGATTACACCAGAATGTGTTGGGTTTACTTATTGAAGAACAAATTTGATGCTTTTCAAACATTCAAGAATTTTCATGCATGGATTGAAAATGATGCAAAAACTCATATTGGCTCTTTGCGTACTGATAATGGAAAAGAATACACTTCAAATGAATTTGAAAATTATCTTCGTCAACATGGGATCAAACATCAAACAATTGTGCCCTATAATCCCCAACAGAATGGTGTAGCTAAAATAATGAATAGGACAATTTTAAATATGGTTCGCTCCATGATGTTTTTTAAGAATGTAAAATTGATGTTTTGGGCTAATGCAGTTTTATGTGTTGTATACATAAAGAATAGGTTTCCTTCAAATTCAATCAGAAACAAAACTCCTTATGAAATGTGGCATGGACACATTCCTTCGGTAAAGAATTTCAGGGGTCTTTGGTTCCACCTGTTATGCTTTGATACCCAAGGTACAAAGGAATAGACTTGGTGCTATAAGTCGAAAATGTATCTTCTTAGGGTATTCCAATACCTCCAAAGGATATCATCTCTAAGATGAAGTCAATAAGAAGTTTGTAATAGCAAGAGATGTCATATTCCTTCAATCTTCCAAGACTGACAATGTTGTTGAGTGGCAACTTGATCCCCTGGATAGATTCACACATGCAAAGTATTTTCAAGAATTTGATAATCTGATTCCACACCTTGAAGGGGGGATTCCTATACTGAATCAATCCGTCGAATCATTTTCTGAGGCACTCTCTCCCCCCCATGAATAACCAACCACGGATGACACCTTGAATGATGTGATCGACAGAATTGAGAGATTGAATCTTGATTCAATTCCAACTCAGTCAAATGAGCACCCTGGGCCATCTCATAAAGGTCCCCCCAAATGGCTGACAAAGACACTAGAAAACTTTCGTCCTAATGAGGTTGGAAAGACAGGAACAAGAATTTCCACTAGAAAAAACAAAGGTGATGTAGATAATTACGATTCACCTATTGATATGGATATTTCTTATAACTGTGAATTGAGTTTGTCTACAGATCATGAACCAACTTCCTTCAAATAAGCCGCTTCTCATGACGAATGTAATGAATCGATGCAAAAGGAGTATGATGCCTTGATAAAAAATGGCACTTGGAAGCCAGTTGATCCTCCTTTGGGAACCAAACCAATTGGCTGTAAGTGGGTCTACAAGAACAGGTACAAAGCAGATGGCCCACTTGACAAGCACAAAGCCAGGCTTGTGGCAAAAGGTTTTTCACAGAAGAAAGGGGTTGATTATGAAGAAAAATTTTCTCCCGCAACAAAATGGGCCACCATTCGGACACTCTTTGCCCTAGCAGCTCAGAAGGGACGAAAATTCCATTAGATGGATTTTAAAACCACCTTTTTGAAAACAGATATCAAGGAGAAAGTTTTTATGTCCTGCCAGAAGGATTTGTTGTGAAGGGCCAAGAACACAAAGTATGCAAACTTATAAAATCCTTGTATGAACTTAAGCAAGCACCATGATCCTGGTATGAGAAATTAACTGAGCATATTCTGAAACTTGACTTCAAACATTTTGATCTCGATGATGCAACTTTGTTTTTTAAGAAAGTTGGAATAATAGTTGTATATCTTGTGGTGTATGTAGATGATCTTTTGATGATAGGGAACAATGAGAGTTATATTGCATCCATAAAGAAATAATTTAAGAAAGGTTTTGAAATTATTGATTTGGGTTATGTTCATTACTATCTGGGTATTGAAGTAACTCAACATCCTAAATTTATATTTCTTTCTCAAAAGAAGTACATTGGAGATCTTTTGAATAAGTTTGGCATAGATGAATGAAATCCCTTAACCAATCCAATGGAACAAAACTTGAAGTTTGCATCCATTGAGGGGAAGGAATTTGAGGATGCAACAAAGTATAGACATCTTGTAGGAAGTCTTATCTACCTGACTACCACCAGACCAGACATCTCATTTGCTATTGGAATCCTCTCTAGGTTTATGAAAAAACCTTGTGAAGGACATTAGTCTACTGCAAAAAGAGTTCTAAAGTACTTGAAGGGGACTCAAGACTTTGGACTCAAATATACATAGGTAGGCCATTTCAGCTTGATCAGATACTCTAATTCAGACTTTATGGGGACAAAGAAACTGGGGTGTCTACTTCAGGTTATACCATGAGTCTTGGATCAGGAGCTTTCTCATGGAGATCATGCAAACACTCAGTTCCAACAGATTCCACAACCAAGGCAGAATATGTGGCAGCATCTGAAGCAACAAAGGAAATTGTGTGGCTCAAGAAAATCCTAGAATTTTTTCAGATGAAAAAAATGAATTCAACACCACTCATGATCGACAACACTTCTGCAATAAAGTTGGCCAAGAACCCAAAGTTACATGATCAAACAAAGCACATCAATACAAAATACCATCTGATTCAACATCACGTTGAGGCCAAAACCATCCATCTATGTCATTATTCCACAAATGAGCAGACCACAGACATCTTCACCAAAGCGCTTGGAAGGGAGAAGTTTGAAAAGTTCAGAACGATGCTTGGACTCACCAACATCCCTTCAGACTAAAGGGGGGAATGTTGATACCTAATCCTAAGAGATTGGGTGAGATTATATATTATTGTAATTTATTAAATAAGGAAGGCCAAGAGACATTGGGAAGTGAATCCCAATAGCCTCACCTCCATGTACAAGTATATACACAATCTCCATCTAATTCATCTTTAGTTTTGCAGATTTACCTCCTAGTCTGACAACTTTCATGTTGGACAATGATTGATCATTTATATCAGTACAATATTTGTTTTGAAATTTAGTCAAATTTCCACAATCATCACATTTTTTACCACCAACACATTTCTTTTCATAAAATAATTCATCACTTTCTCTTTCACATAGAATTTGAGATATGAAATCATGGATAGTGGAAGGAGGCGGTGAATCTTTCCAAAATGTTCTACCAAAATTAAGGAATGTGTCATAATATAACTGAAATTCAACATGATAACAACAACAACAACAAGTGTCGCATACGGTGACATTTTTTACATACCATGGTTTTTGTTGAACAAAAGCACTAATTGAGACATGAATTTCAAGATTCTCTTCTTTGAACTTGTTGAACAAATTTATCTGAGTGGTTTCTAAGAAATTTTTTCATGTTCTTCGTACTGATTTCGTGCTATTCTTCTTCGCATCACATCCCTTGCATTTGGCGAAACACATGTCTCAATATTCATATTTTTTTTTTTAACATTTACTCCAAGTCTATCTTTGTATGGTTGCCTACAAATAGCTCTCCAACAAGAGATTTCATCATTTACATCTATTTGCAACCGAAATTTCGAATGTTTGTGCAAAGTTTTTCATGAGGTTCCTAATTCTCATGCCATAGATTTTACCAAGTGATTCTCTTTAGTACTTGATGAAACCACTGCCATACGTATTTGTCTACATACAACTGAAACATTTTTCTGTCTAGATCTTCTAATTGAATTTATAGCACTATTTATATTTTGTATCACATCTTACTTCATTTTTTTATCTTTTTTTGATTTTCGAATACCCAATAAAGTCATAGCTTCTTTTAATTTCCTTAATGATAGGAGACCTTTAAACATTTGTGCTTAAACTGTCACATTTTCCTTTATGAAATATGTATCAAAAATGCGTTTAACACGATATCGTATAACATGATCAGATCTTTTATCTCCATATGTGTGAGTGTCAACATTTTCTAACATCTCATCATCGAAATTGATTTCATCTGTACACATTCGAATGAATAGTACATAATAAGTTTACATATTCAATAAATAACTAAATTAATAAATATGTATAATTTCAATAATAAATTAAATAATGTTCCAACACATACAAATATATATATATATATATATATATATATATATATATATATACCTTGTGATTCAATTTCTTCACTTGAATTTCTTTCAACATTTTCACCATATTCAATCATTGGTTCAATATCTTTTTCACTTTCTCTTTCAAAAGTTTGTATCTCATCATCAATGTTTTGAGAAATATATCTCTCTGTTTACATTGCAAAATATTTTTCAAATTAGTTCATCAAATAAAAATTAAGCTTGAACACATTTTACATTAGGAAAATTTTAAATATCAAATTCATAATATTTACATTTACATACCTACAACTTCTAGTTGAGGTTGATTTTCCCTTTCAATATTTGAGAGTTCTTCTCTCTTTCTTTTGCGAGATTCTCTCCCGTTTTCTCTACGTTCGTCAAGGTATCTTGTTCGATCATATTTTCTCGCACAATTCCTTCGATTTCCCATGATAATAGAGTATGAAGTTCAAAAAAATTCCTTCAAAAATTTAGAAAAAAACTTAATTAAAAAAAACATCACAAAACATTTAATTTAAAAAAAGAAACTTACTTTAAAGTTTTTTCAAAAAATACATACTTCAATCCAAAACACTTACTTTAGAAAATCCGAGAAACAAATGTCTTATAAAAATGAAACGAAGCTCAAAATATTTCCTTCAAAGTCCTGCAAAAAAAATTCATTTAAAAAGTTAGACAAAAACTCATTTTAAAAAATCATTATAAAAGATTTACTTCAACCCAAAACACATACTTTAAAAAAATCTCCCTTCAAAAAATACCTCCAAAAAATGTCCATTGAAAATTAATTCCAACTTCTTAAAAAATGCCACTTTAAAAAATACCTCCAAAAATTATCCTTTGAATATTAAGCCTAAAAGGAGTCCTTTCGAAATTAAGTCAAAAAAATTTCTTTTGGAAATTAAGCCCAAAAACCTCTCAAAGAAAAATACATCCAAAAAAATGTATTTTGAAAATTAAGCCCAAAACCTCTAAAAACAATGAAAATTAAGCCCAAGAATTCTAAAAACAAAATACCTTAAAACCAAAAAATGTCTTTTGGAAATTAAGCCCAAAGATCTCTAAAAACAAAATACATGCAAAAAAGGGTTCTTTGAAAATTAAGCCCAAAACTTCTAAAAAAAAATACTTAAAAAAAAATCATTGAAAATTAAGCCCAAAACATCTAAAAACAATATACCTTAAAAAAAACAATGAAAATTAAGCCCAAAACCTCTAAAAACAAAATAACTTCAAAAAAAATGAAGCCTAAAAAACATCCAAAAAATGTATCACATACCTCCAAGAAATGTCCTTTGAATGTACCTCCAAGAAAAGTCCTTAAACCCAAAACAATCCCTTGCAAAAAATTACATTGAATGTACTTCCAAGAAAATTCCTTCAACCCAAAACAATCCTATGCAAAAATTTTCTTTGAATTTACCTCCAAGAAAAGTCCTTATACCCAAAACAATCATTTGCAAAAATATCATTTGAATGTACCTCCAAGAAAAGTCCTTAAACCCAAAACAATCATTTGAAAAATCATACGAAATGAAGAAATGTGCGAAACTATGCGAAAATAATGAATGCTTTTACGTCAATTTATATTGTCGTGAAATGCCTTTTTTGGATGGGCTTCGTTGTATTTTCCGGTGGATGGAAAGTCAAATAAATTTTCGGCCAAAATTTTATAATAAATTCGGCCGAACTTTTTTGTCATTAGACTTGATATACCATCGGCGTAAAAAATAGTTTGGCCAAACTTTTTTACAAGTTCGGCCAAACTAACACGTCTGTAATTACGCAAATCCAAGCTTTGAAAAATATCTTCAAATTTGGCCTGATTAAACTCCATGAAACATTATGAATTAACTGTTAGAAGAAAGACAAGCATTTCTATAATTCAATATACTTTCAGGAAATATAACATTTATGGAATTTCACAAATATTTACTAATTTTAATTAATTTTGTAATAAAACGATTGCAAACAATTTCTGAAGGTCATTATGATTCAGTGAAATCAATATTTTGTATCTTCCAAAATACATTGTAAGCAAAATTGAAAGAATTATGGTGCATTACATTGGTCCGTCGTCAGTAATGGGTAGTTTTTGTATTTTTAATTTATAACTTATATGTTGAGAAATTTCGTGCGTCGCGAAACATATTCAAAATATGCAGTTTTTTGATATTGGATCAGTTCAAAAAAATCTAGTAATTATGATATGAATCAGTTGGTTTTGTAAATATAACGAAACCGAAGTAGACTCTGCCTAGATTATTGTAACACATTTTGTTTCTCAAAACCACAAAGTTTCAAAGAATACACAGTCCTTATTAATATAACTTCTTATGAATCCTTTGATTGTTAAAAAACACACACTCAAAGAAACGCTAAGTTGACATATCAAATGTGTATAAAAAATTTCCAAGAAATAAGTAATAGAACGCTAATAAAATATATGACAACTTTTATTTTTATCAGAAAATGAAATTCTAAACAGAAAAATTGTTTTGGCTTGCAAAAAGTTGAAGAACAAAAAAAAATTGATTTTTTTTTCAAAAAAGGGCAAAAAGTGTTACCCAAATTCACATTTTCACCAAACACTTACCTTAGGGTTTATAATACCTTTTTACTCAATATGAAAATCAATCATGGTAACCCATGGTCAACAATGGTCTAATGTCGCATTATGACAAACATTGTCTCAATATGAAAATCAACCATGATCATCCATGGTTCAATGTCGAATTGTGATAAACATTGTCTCGACATTACAATCAATTATGGTCAACCATGGTCAATTATCATGGTCACATTATGACAAAGATTGTCTCTTGCTCCAACATCACATTGTGACAACCATGGTCATCCATGGTCCAACGTCGCATTTTGACAAATATTGTCTCAATATGAAAATCAACCATGGTCAACCATGCCCAACTATTTTCCAACGTCACATTGTTCCTAAGGTTGTCTGAATTTGAAAATCAATCATGGTCAACTGTAATCGAACATTGCATTGTGACATAGTTTGTGTCAATATGAAAATCATCCATGGTCAACCATAGTCAAGCATTTTTATTTTAGCTTTTATACTATTTATCTTAGTGTTTATATACTTTGGGTTTAAAACTTATTCCTTCGGTTTACTATTATTCCCTTGGGTTTATAATCGCTTAGGTTTTTAATATTAATCCCTTTGGTTTTTAATATGGTCAACCATGTTTATTATAGGGTTTATTGTCACACTGTGAAAAATATTGCCTCTTCGTTCGACGTCGAATTGAGACAAACATGGACATCCATGTTCAACTATGGTCCAACGTTGCATTGTGCCAAATGTTGTCTCAATATGAAAATCAATCATGGTTAACCATAGTCCGACGTTGCATTCTAATAAATATTGTGTCAATATGAAAATCATGTGTGGTCAACCATGGACAACTGTTAAACACCATGTTAAACACGCACATGGTGTATGAGAAAGATAAACACACACATAAGAGACTCAACACACAATGAAGGATAAGCGTGAGGCTTTCTTATTTTCCATTATAAAAAGATGTACATTTATAGTACAATGGTGTGACTCTTCGTTTCATATTCCGAGGTCACTTGGACTCCATTGTGACTTTTCGCATTCCACACCTACCCATAGAGGATTAGGTGTTCCAACATCCCCCCTTAATCCGAAGGGGTATGTGTGAGTCCAAGAAAAGAGTTGTAATACAAATCTACAAAGTATACATGGCAGCACTTGGGCTGAATCAACTCTCTGAAATGTTGGAAAAAAGAGGTGGTTTGAGGATGACCACCAACACTGGAACGCAAAACATGTTGCAGTTCCCGGAACTCTTCCAAAACTAGCAAGAAGCTGAAAGCTTCTGCTAGAGGAATTTTTCCTCATAAAAAAGGGAGACCTTCAACCTAAAATAAGGGAGGTCTACTACTTGTGATGGTTTTAGGATTACCAAAAACTCTGGAATGCTTGAAGCATTTCCTAGAACTCAACCAAAGCTGGAAAGAAGCTGAAGGCTTCTGCTAGAAGAAGTGTTCCTCATATATTAAAGGGAGACCTTTGACCTAAAAGAAGGGAGGTCTACTACCTGTGATGGTTTTAGGTTATCCACCAACCAAAAATGATGGTTTAAGGTTGTCCACCAACCGAAGGCATGCTCATGGGCATCCGTGTCTCTGGCTACATCTCTGAATCTGGAATGACGAATTGTGGCTCAGGCTCGCTCGAACTGCTGTGTCTCTGGCTACAACTCTGAACATGGAATGAGAGATTATGGCTCAGGCTCGCTTGATCTGATGTCGAAGCTTGTACATGACCACCATTTTCTCCCTTGTCAGGGAAAACGTGAGATGATGGTGAAAACTCAACTACAAGTTTGCTCAATATCCGTGAACAAGTTCTGACATGTGTCTTAAACATCTTCTTGGATGCTGATGCCCATTGCCAAGAAGCGATCCATCCAAGATGAATCTTGGTTCTTGCAGGAGGTTTGTTTCTGAAGCATTTGTCTGAAGAATGAGTGTGCTGACCACAGTGCTTGCATGGATGAAGATAAAAACAGTGATCTTTCATATGGCCAACTCGATCATAGTGTTGGCATTTTACAATTTGATGTTGTTGTTGTGGAGTAGGATCTGGAACAGCTGCAGGTGAATTGTCATACAAGAATCTGACACTTTGAAATATGATGGGTTTGGTGTAGTCCGGAATATGAAAGGACACATCCTTGTCATATCCAAGACCAGTTATGTGATTGTTGTGGACAAGCTCTTCCCAAAGTCTGATGATGGGCTTAGGAAGTGCAGGCTGAGCTGCTGCATCTACATGTACATATTCTCTAGTACAAGGCACTGAATATGGATCAACTGCAACTTTATCTTCTTTCTTATGATGAGAGTCCTTCACAATCTTCTGAACACAAACAGGTTCATAATGGTGACTCTTTTGCTGAATTTCATCTTGCTGAAGCTGAGTTTCCAACTGCAAAAACTCAATCTTTTCTTGTGCATCTAGCAAACAACTTTGAATGTTACAAAGAGCATCCTTGCTCATTTTTATCATGTCATCAACATTGGAATGAATGAGTTTATTCAAGAACTCTAATGCCTCATTGATTTTAGCCATTTTTCAACAATTTAGGCTCAAAAACTGAAAGGGTGTCGGCTTCAACCGAAAATGCACCCATTTACAATGTGATTCAACAAAAAATACAAATGACTCCAAAGAATTTCCAAAGTACAAAATGTTCTCCTCAAAAGATGGAGGACAATCAACAATTTTTGAAGCAACACAATGTCAATTCAATACAATATTTCTGCAAAATATTTTGTAGAAAAAACACTATGCAAAAAGCCTTTAGGGTAGCTCAATTTTTTCTTCAAATAGCTGTTTGAAAATGATGGCAAACTTGTCTTCTTTTAGAAAATCACCCTTATATCAATGCCACAAATCACACAATGTCAAATCTGTAATTTTCTCTATGTGTACTGTCCATTTGCTCACATGTCATTTTCTCTTCTTCTGTTGTTCGTTTTCTTTCCTTTCTCTCTCTCTACGGTATTTTTTTTTTTTTTTAATGGATGAGGGGGGCTATTAAAAAAAAATTAAAAATATAATGAATGAATTTAAAAAAGAGGGGGTGGTATTTTAAAAAGTTTTAAAAATTAAAAAAACTGTCGAAAGGAGATGGGTAAGGGAAAAACAAGGGGGCAGGGAACAGGAGTGAGGAGAGTAATGGAGGGCGGGGTTACTGTGAGAGCTAGATAGATGCAGTCGAGCAAGAGAGTGGGGAGGCCACATGAGGGGGTGTGCTGTTGTGAGCAGTCGAGCAGTGAGTAATGGGAGGTATGAGCGTATAGAGGGGAGGAGAGCGCTGTAAGGGCCGGGTGGAAGCAATGTTGACAGCGAGGGTGTGAGCGTGGGTTGTGGGAAGGGGAGCGGAGTGAGCGGGCCGTGTAGAGCAAAGGGTGAGATGTGAGGGACAACCCCAAAAGTAAATAATTTATGTTTTTTTCTATTTTTATTTCAATAACTGTAGTTGCAGGCCATGAGGGATTGGTCTGCCATGCAGATATGGTGTGGGGAGGAGGGGTTATGGGAGGAGAGGGGTTTGCTGGTGCGAGCAGATGGGTAGCGTATCGAGAGGGAGCTCTTGCTGTGCAAGAAGATGGGTAGCATAGGGCACATTTAAGGTGAGGAAGGGACGACTATGCCGTGGGTCAGCGGATAACAGTGTTGTGAGAACAGAGAGGTAGGATAGAAGGGAGTGAGGGGGGCGTTAAGCCAAGGGTTGAGAGTGTTGGTAGTTTGAGTGATGAGGGAAAGCACTGCAATGGGATGAGCGTGGTCGAGGGATAGCGCAGGTAGGGATAGGCATAGTGCGTGGTTTAGTTTGAGAGGTGAGGAGCAGTGAGGCCATAGAGTAGGGGGGCCGAAAGGCCGAGTTGTTGCAGAAATTTTATTTTTATTTTTTTTATTATTTATTTTTTTATTTTTATTTTTATTTAATAACAACAACAAAGGAGTAATATACAACAGAGGAGTAATATACAGGAAAGGAAAAATGGAGAATTTCCAGAATCAGAAATTTTCTTTCAGTAGCAGAAAATGTACTTTTTCCAGCAGCAGAGAATGCAGATATGATGAAATTTTCAGTAGAAAAACTCAGAATTTTTCCTAGGAAAAACCTAGAATTTTCCAGAAACTTATTTTAAACACTTTTCCAGCAGCTCCAAAATGGTGCTGAATTTAAAATGCAGAGATTGAAGGAAAAATGAGCAGTGAGAAAACCTTTAGATGCACAATGCTGCTTTTCTCCAAACCAATTTCTGAACAATAGGATTTTGAATGTTTCTCCTCTTCAAAACACTTCTGAATGGTGGCAAAAACACTGCTGCAGAAAGTCTCTAAATGCTGCAAAAATGTCAAGAATTTTGCAGATATGCACAGGCCATAAACACAAATGACTCACTCAATTCGATAAAAATGACACTGTCTGCCTGATAATTGCCTTTAAACACCATGTTGAAGCACACACATGGTGTATGAGGAAGATGAGCACACACACACAAGAGACTCAACACACAATGAAAGATAAGCGTGAGGCTTTATTATTTTCCATTATACAAAGATGTACATTTATAGTACAATGGTGTGACTCTTGGTTTCATATTCCAAGGTCACTTGGACTCCATTGTGACTTTTCGCATTCCACACCTACCCATAGAGGATTAGGTGTTCCAACAACAACAATGCCTATTTTATGGTTTTTATACCTTAGATTTATAATAGGTTTTTCTCAATATGAAAATAAATCATGGTCAACCATTTTCAACCATGGTCCATTGTCACATTGTGATAAATATTGTCTCAATATGAAAATCAATCATGATCAATCATGGTCCAACATCGCATTATGACAAATATTTTTTTGACATTAAAATCAATCATGGCCAACCATGGTCAATAACCACGATCACATTGTGACAAAGATTGCCTCATGGTCCAACATCACATTTTATTAACCATGGTGCAATGTCGCATTATGACAACGATCGTGTTAGTATGAAAATCAACGATGGTAAAAAATGGCCAACTATTGTCGAACTTCACATTGTGACAAATGTTGCCTCATGGTCCAACATCACATTTTTTCAACCATGGTGTAACGTCACATTGTGACAAAGATTGTGTCGATATGAAAATCAAATATGGTCAAACATGACCAACTGTTGTCGAATGGCACATTTTGACAAAGATTGTGTGAATATGAAAATCATTCCTTGCTCAACCATGGTTAGCCATGTTTATTTTAGGGTTTATATGATCAGTGGCTTAGTTTTATGCTCAAAAATCAAAGTTGTCATAATGACTCAAAACCTAAATGAACGTGTAGTTATCGTCATTCTAAATCTGGCGCACTTCATTTCGCGAAAAATGGAATATGTATGCTCCAGGAAATGAGTTCTGTCTGTTTGCAAAAACATGCAAAAAAATGGTGACAAGAGCACAGTCAGAAGTCCATACTGCTGACGTGGCATGATGAGTGTGCATGGTCTATGTTTGGTCAAAGTCCCTCGGTAAATGAGAGCCTAACAAATAGAAGAGTTTGATTGGCTGAATTTTTGGGTAATTTGGTGTGTTTGTAATGGTGAAAATTTGGCCCAATGGGGAGAGGACACATGGTGCAGCCCGGGGCCACCACGTGCCCCCTCCCCCCTCCCCCCCCCCAACCATGGTGTAAAGAGTTTTTTTTCTAACTTTAGGTGGAGGCGTTGGGGTTCGAACCCATGACCTCCCACATAACATGCACACCACTTACCATTCTTCCAACACACATGTTCTTAACATCTATACGGTTCTGCATTTATTTAATGTTTATGAAAGTTGTTGACGGGGGGAGTGGGGGGAAGCCCTGAATGTATATGACCATAACCTGTGACCTTGGTGAAATCAACAAAGGACTAAATGCTAATTGCAAGATTAAAACTGTTAAACCTCCTTAAATTAGCCACTAATCCTCATTATTAACACTAAGTCGAATTTAGCACAAAGCGCCGAGTTTAATGACTAAATGAGAATAATTAGCACTAAAAGCACTTAATTAAGTTAATTTGGGTTTAAATTAAATAGGGTTAACTTGGTGGCCAACCAAATCTGGCAGAACTAACATTTTAGTGCCAGCTAACCAGATTTAGCTCTAGTTAGCTAAATTTAGGCCATAAATTGTGGGAAAAACTGAAAAGGTCATAAATTTCGAGTTTTCGACCAAATCAGGAGTATAAAGAGGCTAGATGACCATTTTTGGGCATTCTGGACTCATTGGTGTAAGTTTCAGGAGCAGAAAAGCATCATAAACACATCATTTTTAAAATTGGAGCATAATATAGAGGCCCAAGCCATGGAAGTTGGACCAAGGAGATGTAGCCCAGTAGGGGTGAACTCCTTCATCAAATTCCTGTGTTTATGTGTTGTATGGTGATGTATTGTACTTTTATTTTCTAGTGTTCAACCTTTATTTTATGTTAAATTTTTCAAAAAATTAACATGAAAAACACTCATGAGACTCAATAATTTGCAAGATAATTTGAACCCTTAAGCACACATAAGACATTTTTTTTTTCATAATATGAAAGAGTAATTAGCACAAAAACACTAACATATTTCATTTAGATCATTTTTTGGTATCAGAGAAAATTTATTTAGGTATTTAGGTTTTGTTGTGCAAGAATGGATCTAATTGTTTGCAAGTTTGTGTCATGCTTACAAGGTTAAAACTCAAAACAGGAGAAGTGAAGCTGGTTGAAATCCCTACAGTGCGGTCAAGAGGAAGAAGAGAAATTTTTTCAAAGTCTTCAACACCAACATATCCTCAAGTTGAAGTTGAGTCTTCAGTGAGCATGTCTCATGAAGGAGAACTTACCATGGCTGAAGATGAGAGAGCATTCAAAAAGGAATCTTTTGTGATGAATGACATGGTTAAGGTCCTCTATGAGGAGATGCATTTAAGGATGCAAGGAGAAAGTTATAGGCCTTCAAGATGAGAGGGTTATCCAGTAGGAGGATACCATGGATATGGTAAGAAGACACCATCGACTCCACCATCATCCTCACCACTATCTTCACCTTCCTCTTCATCATCTTTCACTACCAAAACCTTTAAATCAATTCATCCACATACTTCAAAAGGAACTGGGAAATCGCCCTTACTTAAACTTGATGTCAAATTTGAGCTACCGTTGTATAATGGCGAAGTGAATGCAGAGAAGATGGATAATTGGATTCATCAATTGGATTTTTACTGCAGAATTCAGAACCTTCAAGAAGATTCCATAAAGATTCAGTTCGCTTCCTTGAGGATGGAGGGTGCAACACTTGTATGGTGGGAAGCAAGGACTCAAGATGAGATTAAAAACCACGTTAATATCTCAATGTCTTGGTCAAATTTTATTACTGCCATTAAAAGGAAATTTTACCCTCTAGCTTACATGCAAAAAGACATTATGGACTGGCATAATTTTAGACAATTGAAAGGGAAAAGTGTGCAAGATTACACTCATGAATTCAGGAGAAGAGCTCTTATTTTGGGTATCAATTTGTCTTCTTAAGAAAATTTGTTAAAGTATATTTTGGGTTTGCACCGTTATCTTATAAATACTATTATCATGTTCTATCCCACAAACTTAGATGAGGTTTGCGTTCAATCCATACATCTAGAAGCAAGAGGGAAACATAGTGCAGATGAGAAAAGTGATAATTTCCTTGAGTATGAAGGTAAAGGAAATATTAAGTTTAATGGAGGAGGAAAGAAAAATGGTTCTATAAAAATAGAGAAAGAGAAACTCACATGTAAACATTTCTCGAAAAATGGCCATGATGAAGACCATTTTTGGCAACTCCATCAAGAGTTGAAGCCAAACAAGCTTAAAACCAAAGAGACGGGGAAAATTGTTGCAATCATTGAACATGACTTAGGTTCAGATTCAGGAGATGAAACCAATATTATAGAAATGGGTTTGAAAATTGATACATAAAAAGCACTAGTTCTTCAAGTTGTTATAATGTAACTCAATATGAAGATACTAGAATTGAAATATTTCATATTAGAGTTGTTTCAAAGCATACCAAAGTAGACACATTATTTGATAGTGGTTATCAAGCTAATTTTATTTCTAAAGACTTATTTAAGAATTTAAATATTGGAACTGTTACAGATCCAAGACCTTATCCTTTACGGTTGATATGGAAGAATGCAACTTTGTAGGTAACAAGGAATTTCATCCTAAGGTTTGCAATCAATTCAAACTTTCTTGACGAAGTTGAACTTGATGTAGCATTGCTTGAGATTTCAGGTATTTTTTTGGCAGGTCCTTATATTTATGATAGGAAAGGAGTATTTCATCACCATGAGAATAAGTACCAGTTGTTTAAGGATGGAATTGAGTACATAGTTAAAGTGCATAAGAAAACGAGTAGTTTGTCTCTTATACATGCAGGAGAAATGAAGAGAATAATGAATGCAAGTCAAAATTTGGATTTGTTAATATTCAAGCATAGTGATGTTTTGAATGAGACCTTTCAAAATGATGCATCAAATTATTAAGATGATTTAATTGAAATTTATATTGTTTGTAATAATTTTTTTCAGGTCTCTAACATATTTCCTTTGAAAAGAGGTAAAAAATATGAGAAATATTTGCAGCAATCCACATCAGTGTTGAATAGTGATGGAAACAAGATATCGGTGCAAGAAAGTGAAAATTTCGAAGAAAAAGTGCCAAAAAAATTTGACAAAGAAGTCATAGGTTCCATAAGTAATTTTTCTTGGTTTCAAAATGGTACATGGCAATGGAAAAAACACTTGGTCAAAAGTTGATGCAAGTACAAAGCAAGACAAGCTAAAAATCATCATGTCGATAGTGTTCGAGGTGAGACAATTTTCAAGTTTCATTTGATTGACGACCGAGGTGGAAAAATGTTTGTTTCTTCAAGGATAGCTTGTTGTTCTGCAAATTCATGGAAATTTTAGCACGACGGTGTCTACAACAACAAGACAGGGTCTTGAGAATCAAGGAAAAAGATTAGTTTTTATGAAAAGCTTAAACTGATGAAATTGGGCAAATTCTAGTTGATTGAGACTAGAAGGGTGAGGAAACTATACCCTCATCGACATGTTTAGTAATGAAATATATTTTGGGGTCCAAAAGGCTTGTAGTGGGGAAGAATGATTAGGAGCTTAGTTTTATGCTAAAAAATCAAAGTTCTCACACTGGAGTGAAACCTGAACAACCAAGTAGTGCTCTTTGTTTTGAATCCTGCACACTTTGTTTCGCGAAGAATGGATTTCGTATGCTCCCGGAAATGAGTTCTATCCATTTGCACAAATATGCAAAAAATGGTGACAGGGAGCCCAATGAGCAGTCGGTACTACTGACATGGCATGTTGACTTGGAAGGGTCAATTTTTGGTCAAGTCCTCTGGTGAATGATAGCCTATCAAGTGGCAGAGTTTGATTGGTTGAATTTTTGGTTGATTTGGCGTGTTTTTAATGGTGGACATTCGGTCCAATGGGGAGAGGACACATGGTGAAGCCTGGGTCCACCACGTGCCCCTACCACCATGGTATAAATTTTTTTTTTAAGTCCTGGAAGAGGTGCTAGGGTTTGACCCACCAACCTCCCACACAACACGCACACCAATTACCATTCTGTCAACACACAAGTTCTTAACATTTATACGGTTCCACATTTATTTAATTTTTATTAAAGTTGCCTATGGGGGGGAGTGGGGGCAAGAATCCAATGTATATGACCATAGCCCGTGACCTTGGGAGGAGCACTAGAGGGCTAAACACAAATTTTGGGATTAAAACCATTAAACCTCCTTAAATTAACTTTTAATCCTCATTGTTAACACTAAACTGGATTTAGCATAAAGCGTTATGTTTAGTAGCTAAGTGGGGTAATTAGGGCTAAAAGCACTTAATTAATTTAATTCAAGATTAATTAGAGTAAACAGGGTTAGTTTGGCGGTCTGCCAAATCTGGCAGAAGTGCCAGTTTAGTGCCAGCTAATCGGATTTAGCTCTAGTTAGCTAAATTTAGGCGAGAAATTGTGGGTAAAACTGAAAACGTCATAAATTTTAGATTTTTCAACCAAACATGGAGTAGAAAGAGGTTAGATCACCATTTTTTGGCATTCTGGACTCATTGGTGCAGGTTTTAGGAGAAGAAAATCATTTTAAACATGTCATTTTAAAAATTTGAGCATAATATAGAGGCCCAAGCCATGGAACCTAGACCAAGGAGATGTAGCCCAAGAGGGGTGAACTCCTTCATCAGATTCATGTGTTGATGTGTTGTATGGCGATGTAATGTAATTTTATTTATTGTTGTTCAAAATTTATTTTATGTTAAATTTTCATAAAACTAACATGAAAAACACTCATGGGACTCATTAATTTCCAAGAGAATTTGAACCCTTAAGCACACATAAGACATTTATTTTCAGAATATGAAAGAGTAATTAGCACAACAACAGTAACATACTTCATTCATATCATTATAATAGTTATCTTAGGGTTTAATAATATTTATCCCTTGTGTTTAATATTAATCGCTTGGGTTTATAATCCCTTGGGTTTTCAATATTAATCCTTTGGGCTTATAATATTTTCTTAGGGTTTATATACCTCGGGTTTATAATATTGATCCCTTGGGTTTAGTATTATTCCATTGGTTTATAATAGCTTTGGATTTTAGAATTAATCCCTTTGGTTTATACTATCAATCCCTTGGGTTTATCAATTGAAGTGTTCATATGTCTTGGGTTTATCAATAACTTGATCCAACGTCACATTCTCACAACCATCATCCTCCATGGTAAACCATAGTCCAATGTCGCATTGTAAGAAAGATTATATCAATATGAAATAAACCATGGTCAACCATGTTCAACCATATTTATTATAGGGTTTATAATATTCATTATTTTTCATTAATAAATTATTGAATTTTAATTTTAATTATTATTATTTATTATTTATTATTATTATTAAATAAATATTATTACTATTATTTATTTATTTAAATAAATATTATTTATTAAATAAATATTTATTATTAATAAATAATAATTAATAATTATTATAAATAATAATTACTTGCAAGCTCTGCTAGCTCAAACCTTTTCATCTGAACCCCTAGATTCCTTTCCATTCATGTAGCACACTCCGACCTAGAATAGTTCTTGAAAGGGCCAAACACACTAACATCAAGGGGTTGCAATCTGTGAGTGGTATGAGCGGGAAATGTTAAAAGGTCAATGCCCAAATTGTTTTCTTCCTCAATTGTTTGAACAACCATGTGGCTTCCATGGCCGTATAATATCAATACGTGTTTGTTATTAAGTGAGACACCACCTGACACAGATGCAACACAGTGGCAAAGACAATTTAAAAAAATTTCTTTAGTCATCTATGCATGGGGATGTGCAACTATACATGCTCCTAGTTCACAATTTTGTATATATATTTTCAACTTATTTTTACCATTTAATAGATAAAATCCTAGGATTGAAGCACCAATTGCATTGACACCGCATAAAATGGTTATCTACTCCCTTCTCTTAGGAAAAATATTCGGCACGTTTCAGCTTCCTCTCTTAGAAATTACCTTCATGCCACAATTCCTTCCCGCCTGTAAACCTATTTCATCATAGTTCCATATATGGTCTCCACCATAAGAATGTTTATCGTATACACTAGAAAGAGTGTCATAGAACTTACATACAAGTGCAGGGCGCAAATTTAATATTAATTCTCTGTCAAGGCCCTCAGTTGTATGCAATACAAAGTCTAGATGCATTTTTTTAAACCCAAACCACCATGATTTACCTGGACACCCATCCTTGAATGGGTTTGGCCTCCCTTGAAAGGTTTGAGCAACTGTGGATTTGAGTTTTATCAGTTATAGCCCATTTCCCAATTGGGAAATTTATTTACACGACTCAACCAACTCGGCCTCCTCCTCTTCAGTCATAACTGTAACAGACCCTCTACATTTGGTGTGAGTGAGCCTATTTATCCAATAATGTATTGATGAGGGAGGAATACTCTGTTTATTTTGCAGATGCCTGAACAGAATATCCACTGAACTCTATGTCGTCAATAGCAACTAACATTTCTTCTTTTGTCCAACCCCTTATAGCGTTGATCTTCTTAGTTGAAGTTGCCCCTTGGACTGTTGTTGACGGTGGTTCTGTGACTGATGGCGTGACAACATCAGCTTTAGCCACATGGTCACAATCAACAACATTTCTTGGAGCATTGTTGACATTGACATCACCTTTCCTTTCTTCATCTGATGAAGTGCATCACAGCTGGGCACCCCTGGTCACTCTTCTGCCACTTCTCCTTGTACGAGCATAACTAACTCTTTCCATGGATGCAACTACCTGCAAAATTATTGCATGCATTTAGTTAAGAATAATTGAAAATAATTCTTTCATACAAGCCAAACATATCTCTACTTTATTACAGGAATCATCAACATATATATTTGTAGAAACTCAAGATATTTTCATACATATGGTTCTTTTATAGTATCCTTAAAAAAAAATCTACAGATGGAATTATTTGTATGCCTTCAAATATTTTAGTGATTATTGTTTTGATAACTTGTTTTTACACTTAAAATACAATTATTGTTTCCATAACCTGTTTTTACACTTAAAATACAATGACTATTTTGATAACTTGTTTATAAAATCTAGTATTTTTTAGGGTTGTTTCTCTTTACAAATCAAAAGGGACATGTTTCATTTTTAGTTGACTACATGCAAAACTAGTTTTAAGATAGCGTCACGACACCTTCTGACTATTTGAGTAGTTTCTCTCATTTAGAATTCTTTCTTTGCAACTTTCTAAGATTGAAAATAATGTTCAATTTGGTAACATCATCTAGACTTCCCATTTATAACAGTTTATAACAGTTTACAGTTTGTGTGTTCATGCCTAAGGTTTCTGAATGCCTTTCCTTCTGTTACCCTTTTCTTATTTTCTGTCTTGTCATCTTTGATTCCTATGCTCAACTAATGCAGAAAGATATGATGGCTTCAAGTTCAAATGATACACCTTCTATGCTCAGTTATTGCAGATAGATATGTTAACTTCAAATGCTACATCTTTTATGCTCAGTTATTGCAGATAGATATGTTAACTTCAAATGCTACAGCTTCTATGCTCATCTACTGAGATATTTTCCACAGGCTGACTTAATGATATAGTTTTTTACACAAATGATGCAGTTCATTAAACATTATGAATGGTTTTATTTTCTTTTTTTTTGTTATTTTTTTCCAGCTTCCATGCTCAGCATGCATATAAACCTTCAGAGTCTTTCATCAAACACTTTGAGACTAGATAGAAATATACAAATATGGGGATATCTAGTGAAATTTAAGCTAGCCTCACGACAGCTTTTGATTATTTGAGTAGTTTCGCTGATTTAGAAGTATTTATTTGCAACTTTGTAAGATTGAAGTGTAAAGAATATGGCTCACATGCAGACAAGCATTTAGAGATCTAATTTTCTCTGAGATGTATCCAAACCCCTTTGCAGATTTCTACTTTGCAGTTCCATTGACCATAAAACCCACTGTATTTTATACTCCGGAGGATAACTTATTTTTTTGCTAATAAGGATGTAGCAGTTGGGAAAATAGGACCAGAAAAGTTCCTGTTATACTACATGTTCATGTTTTTCCAATTGTTGTACTACTACTAAAGGTTTTTCCAGTTGTTTTACCTGGCCTACGAGAGTTTGATTGGATTTTTTACACTGAGGGATTTAGCCTTTTGGATTACTAAGCTTGAACTGAATTCTAGTTAGTACAAGTCTGATAATTTTTTGTCATTTGAATTCATTTTATACCCTTCCTTTCATAGATAACATGAAATACATTCTTCCTTTGCACTGGTCATAAAATGGTGGTATTCCAACTATCTAGTGTTTCATAGCTCCACATCTATGCTTTTCTAAGATCCCTGTGGAGGTTATTATGATTATATGCTAATTATAAAGCATACAGGATGTAATTAACATTTATATCCTTTTGTTTTTAATATCCCTCAACATTAAAATTCGACTATTCCTAATATCCTCCAAAAGTTCAGTAGGAAAATTTTCACTCCTGAAATGAACAGGGCCAGGTGATTGAGAGAGTTAAGCGTAGGTTTAGAATGAACCAAATTGAAGGTAAATGGCATTGCATGTAACAATTAAGTAGGCCTTGGCTTACTATGGCACTTATATTCGGCCTCCTGTAGATCCGAATTATCTTCCTACAGGACTTTGATTTTCCAAGACCTACAGGACATTGATTTTACAAAAACAACATATACAGTGTGACAGATCTGCTCATATATTCTTGTTTCCCTGATTAAGTGATGTGACATTTACATTAGCTGCCACAAATTCCACATTGGCAGAACATTTAAAGGCTGAGCTACTTAAAAGGAGACTTGGTTGCTGGCAATAATCAAACACATGATTATTGTAAGTGTGTAGAAACAAGAAGCCCAACTCTAGATTCAAGTACAATCTTTGTTAATGTTGTTTCTGTATATGTAAATTTTGTTATACATTTTGTTTGTTAATTTTGTAGTTGTATATGTTAAAACTTACAGAGAATTGAGTTGATGATGTTTATGAATAGCATCATAGTGACAAATTTATTGTACAATAAATTATACATGCTTTATGATAGATGGTTGCCAAAAATATTTTGGAAGACACGGTAATTTTGCAAGTTCTTCGGAAGCTGAGGGTAGCCTTAAACTTTGCAAGTTGTTTGGTTTCTGAGGGTAGCCTTATTTCTGTTCTTGGACCTATTTTTTAAAGTGCACTACCTAGAACTATTGATAAAATTCATCTCCTCAACTCAAATCAAAGGAGAGAACTGTAAGAAAACCGAAATAAAGACTTAAAAATGCAAAAAAGAACCCTAAAATAAAGACTCATAAATGAAAATAAAAGTGTCAGAAAGCTGAAATAAAGACTCATAAATTAAAAAAAAAATTGTAAGAAAATTGTATTGTAATTGAAAAAACTACCCTGAATATACTGTGAAATGTTTTGTGGTGTGTTCTATGATGGTTTGTCTCTAGGTCCTCGTGAATAGTTTGAATTTGGAACATGTAACCTCAATAGTGGTTGAACTTGTTTTATATTTTTTTGCAGTTGAATTTAATTGGTGACAATGATGGACATGGATTGCAATGGCTTCATTTTTCATGTGTGATCAAGATTGAATTTGATGTGATCCAATGGCTGGGAATTTTTTTTTGTTGGTACATGTGCTTTGATCTATTTTAATGGGAAATAGAATAGGTTGAATGCCATTTATTGAATTTATTGGGTGGGTTCCATTTATCGTACACAGTGGGTTTAAATGTTGTTATTGGGTGGGTGCCATTTATTGAACACAATGGGTTTATATGTTGAATAACAAATCAGTTATGACTGACATACATTTCCTTTTATTATGTGCATGTATGGATATTTACTTGTGATACACATCATCAGGGGTGATGAGATGGGATGGAGTGACTGTCTTATTGTACTTCTTGAATTGACCATTTTGGAAGGAAAAATTGTTTTATCGGTTTTCTAGTTGAGACAATAGGATTTGTACTCTTAATACTTATTAAACTATTTATGGACAGTTGTGGGCCTAGTCAATGACTTGGGAAATTTTGGACATAATTTAATATATATTTGGACTTCAAGTTATTTATTTTTGTTTAATTATTGGTTGCATAAATGTCTATTTTTGGTGGGTTGATGGGACAAGTAGTATAACAATTATTGGTCCCTACACATCATTAGATATCTCTCCCCTAGTTGTTTGCATTTCTTTTTGTCGACAATCATGAATATACAGTTTGCACTGGGAGATTAATCACTTTTCCCATATAACATACTTCCTTCGTAATGATCATGTTCAAGGATTTAACTTCCAAGTAATTGGATACATAACCAAATAAAATTACCATAAAATTATAACCTGATAAAATTACCATAAAATTATTTAAGATTTACAAATTTATTTATTGTATTTACATTTTATTTTTAAAATTATAATGGCTTTTTATAATTCAAATCTTAAATAAATATATCAATAATTTGCTATGAAAAAAATAATTTTGTTATTTTATTAATATTTAGTTTTTGATATTATTAATAAAATATAATTATCATCCAATATTATTAAAAATTTCATGTATAAACGGGAAATTCTGAAATTGACATTTAAAAGTGAATTAATTAAATTCTTTCA
Organism: Pinus albicaulis; assembly: GCA_034641835.2. Classification (NCBI taxonomy): domain Eukaryota; kingdom Viridiplantae; phylum Streptophyta; class Pinopsida; order Pinales; family Pinaceae; genus Pinus; species Pinus albicaulis. Next base: position 600,270,916 of record CM076574.1, read on the forward strand.
CTTCTAGCAAAATAATTATATATTTTGTATATATTTAATTATTCTTAAAAAATACTATCTTATAAAATAATAAAAATTTTAATATATTATAAAATTAAAAGTCAATGAAAAGTAAAATAATATTAAAAAGTGATCATTTTAATTTAAAGAAAAAATTAAATTTTATTTTCATTAAATTTAAAAATAATAAAAAGAGAAAGGAAATTTTGAAATAAAATATATTATTTAATAAACTTTAAATTAAATTAATTAAATCATAAAATATATTATTTTTCTCTAGTATTATTATTAAATAAATTTCATTATAAAAATAAATTTTATATATCATAACTTCTAATAACATTTTAAACTTAAATAAACCTTCTATAAATTGTAATTTGTTTGTTAAAAATAATAGTAAGCAATCTTTATAAATGGTAATTTGTTTAATAAAAATAACGGTAACCTTTATGAGGAGAATAATACAAAGAAACTAAATTGAAGCTTGAAATGGAATAGGAAGAGAACAATACAAAGATCTTGAAATTGAATAAGAAAATTGGGAATTTATCCTTTGACAAAAAAAATATTCCTAAAAGTTATAAAATTAGAGATAATAGCACTATCAACCATATAAACTTATTAAAATTAGAGATAATAGCACTCTCAACCATATATATGAAATATTTTCCATTTAGATTTAGAAATTAACTTTTCCTTCAGGCTTTTTTGTTTTAATAAATATAGTAATTTATTTTAATATTTGTATTAAAGAAGTTTTACAATAAATAACTTAAACTACTTATTATTATTATTATTATTATTATTATTATTATTATTATTATTATTATTATTATTACAAAAACATTTAATATTACTAATATTAATAATAATTATTATATAATATTAATATAAATTATTATAATTTTTATATAAAAATAATAATATTAATAAATATCATTATTAATAATAACCATAATAACATTAAATTTAATATTAAAAATTATATTATCAATAATATTTATTTCTTGGATTTAATATTCTCTTGGGTTTGTAATCCATTGGGTTTATAATCCCTTGTAATTTTAATATTAATCTCCTCAATTTATTATTCCATTAGATTTACACACCTTGGGTTTATAACATTAATCCTTTGAGTTTAATATTTTTTTGTGGGTTTATAATACCTTGGAATTTTAAAATTAATCCGTTGTGTTTATATTATCAATCCCTTGGGTTTATCAATCAAAGTGTTCATATCCCTTGGTCGAACATCGCATTGTGACAAAGATCTCTCAATATGAAAATCAACCATGGTCAACCATGACCAACCATTGTCCAACGTCGCATTGCGCCAAAGGTTGTCTCAATGTGACAATTAATTGTGGTCAACCATAGTCCCATGCTGCATTGTGAGAAAGGTTGTGTCAATATGAAAATCATTTGTCATCAACCATGTATATTTTAGGGTTTATAATGCTTACCTCGGGATTTATATACCTTGGGTTTATAATATGTTTTTTCTCAATATGAAAATCAATCATGGTAATCCATGGTCAACCATGGTCCAATGTTGCATTGTTACAAACATTATCTCAATATGAAAATCAAACATGATCAACCATCGTTCAATGTCAGATTGTGACAAACAAATTCTGGACATTACAATCAATTATGGTCAACCATGGTCAATAATCATGGTCAGATTATGACAAATATTGTCTCTTGCTCCAACGTCACATTATGACAACCATGGTCATCCATGATCCAACGTCGCATTGTGACAAAGATTGTCTCAATATGAAAATCAACCATGGTCAACCATGCCCAACCATTTTCCGACGTCACATTGTGCCTAAGGTTGTCTCAATTTGAAAATCAATCATGGTCAACTATAATCCAACGTTGCATTGTGACATAGATTGTGTCAATATGAAAATCATCCATGGTCAACCATAGTCAAGCATGTTTATTTTAGCTCTTATAATATTTATCTTAGTGTTTATATACCTTGGGTTTAAAACATATCCCTTGGGTTTACTATTATTCCATTGGGTTTATAATTCCTTAAGTTTTTAATATTAATCCCTTTGGTTTTTAATATCGTCAACCATGTTTATTATAGGGTTTATGGTCACATTGTAAAAAATATTTTCTCTTTGTTCAACATCGCATTGAGACAAACATGGACATCCATGTTCAACTATGGTCCAATATCACATTGTGACAAATATTGTTTCAATTAGAAAATCAAACATGCTCAACCATGCCTAACCATTGTCCAATGTTGCTTTGTGCCAAATGTTGTCTCAATATGAAAATAAATCATGGTCAACCATAGTACAACGTTGCATTTTGAGAAATATTGTGTCAATATGAAAATCATTTGTGGTCAACCATGGACAAAAATTCTTATTTTAGGTTTTATAATATTTATCTTAGGGCTTTTATACCTTAAATTTATAATAGGTTTTTCTAAATATGAAAATCAATCATGGTCAACCGTTGTCAACCATGGTCTATTATCGCTTTGTGACAAAGATTCTCTCAATATGAAAATCAACCATGATCAATCATGGTCCAACGTCGCATTGTGATGAAGATTTTATTGACATTATAATCAGTCATGTTCAACCATGGTCAATAACCATGATCACATTGTGACAAATATTTCCTCATGGTCCAACGCCACATTTTGTTAGCCATGGTAATCCATGCCCAACCATGGTGCAATGTCGCATTGTGACAATGAATGTGTCAATATGAAAATCAATAATGGTCAAACATGGCCAACTATTGTCAAACTTCGCATGGTGAAAAAGGTTGCCTCATGGTCCAAAGTCACATTTTTTCAACCATGGTCATCCATACTCAACCATGGTGCAACGTCACATTGTGACAAAGATTGTGTCAATATGAAAATCAAAGATGGTCAAACATGGTCAACTATTTTCGAATGTCGCATTTTGAAAAAGATTGTGTGAATATGAAAATAATTCCTGCCCAACCATGGTTAGCCATGTTTATCTTAGGGTTTATATGATCAGGGGCATAGTTTTATGCTAAAAAATAAAAGTTCTCATAATGGCTCAAAACCTAAATGAATGCATAGTTCTCGTCGTTCTGAATTTGGTTCACTTCATTTCACAAAAAATGGACTATGTATGCTCCCAGAAATGAGTTTTGTCTGTTTGCACAAACACACAAAAAAATGGTGATAGGGAGCCCAGTCAACAGTCCGTACTACTGACATGGTATGATGAGTGGGAAGGGTCAATGTTTGGTCAAAGTCCTCCGATGAATGAGAGCCTAACAAATGGAAGAGTTAGATTGGTTGAATCGTTGGGTAATTTGGTGTGTTTTTAATGGTGGAAATTTGATCAAATGGAGAGAGGACAGGTGGTGCAGCCTGGGGCCACCACGTACCCACCCCACCATGGTGTAAAAATTTTGTTTTGAATTTTAGGTGGAGACGTTGGGGTTTGACCCCACGTCCTCCCACACAACATGCACACCACTTATCATTCCGCCAACACACAAGTTCTTAACATCTATACAGTTTCACATTTATTTAATTTTTATTAAAGTTGTCGATGGGGGGAGTGGGGGCCAGCCCCAAATGTATATGAACATAGATCATGACCTTGGCGAAAGCACCAAAGGGTTAAACTCTAATTTCGGGATTAAAACTGTTAAACCTCATTAAATTAACCGCTAATCCTCGTTATTAACAGTAAACCAGATTTAGCACAAAGCACCGTGTTGAATGACTAAGCGGTTAATTAGTGCTAAACTCACTTAATTAAGTTAATGCGAGATTACACTAAACAAGGTTAATTGGGCGGTCAACCAAATCTGGCAGAGCTAACATTTTAGTGCGAGCTAACCGGATTTAGCTCGAGTTAGCTAAATTTAGGCCATAAATTGTGGGAAAAACTAAAAAGGTCATAAATTTTGAATTTTTCGACCAAATTAGGAGTAGAAAGAGGCTAGATGACCATTTTTGGGCATTATAGACTCATCAATGCAGGTTTCAGGAGCAGAAAATCATCGTAAACATGTCATTTTGAAAACTAGAGCACAATATAGAGGCCCAAGCCATGGAAGCTAAATGAAGAAGATGTGGCTGAGGAAGGTTGAACTCCTTCATCAAATTCTTGTTTTTATGTGTTGTATGGTGATGTATTGTACTTTTATTTTTTTTTGTTCAACCTTTATTTTATGTTAAATTATTCATAAAATTAACATGAAAAACACTCATGGGACTCAATAATTTGCAAGATAATTTGAACGCTTAAGCACACATAAGACATTGTTTTTCATAATATGAAAGTGTAATTAACATAGAAATAATAACATAATTCATTAATAACATGTTTTTCTATTGAAGCCATGTTATTTAGGTTTTTAGGTTTTATTGTGGAAGAAGGGATCTAATTGTTTGCAAGTTTGTGTCATGCTTACAAGGTTAAAACTCAAAAGAGGAGAAGGGACGATGGTTGAAATCCCCGCGGTTAGGTCAAGAGGAAGAATGGAAATGTTTCCGAAGTCTTTAACACCAGAATATCCTCAAGTTGAAGTTGAGTCTTCGGTGAGAATGTCTCATGAAGGACAACCTACCATGACAGAAGATGAGAGAGCATTCAGAAAGGAATATTTTGATATGAATGATATGGTTAAGGTCCTCTATGAGGAGATGGATTTAAGGATGCAAGGAGAACGTTCTAGGCCTTCAAGAGGATAGGATTCTCCAGCAGGAGGTGGCGATGGATATGGTAAGAAGACATCATCCAATCCACCATCATCCTCACCACCATCTTCACCTTCCTCTTCATCATCTTTCACTACCACAACCTTTCAATCTATTCATCCACATACTTCAAAGGGAACTGGTAAATCACCCTTACTTAAACTTTATGCCAAATTTGAGCTACCAATGTATAATGGCAAAGTGAATGCAGAGAAGCTGGATAATTTCATTCGTCAATTGGATGTTTATTGCAGAATTTAGAGCTTTCAAGAAGATGACATAAACATTCACTTGGCTTCCTTGAGAATGGAGGGCGCGACACTTGTATGGTGGGAAGCAAGGACTCAAGATGAGATTAAAATCCACGATAATATCTCAATGTCTTGGTCAAATTTTATTGCTGCTATTAAAAGGAAATTTTACCCTCTAGCTTACATGCAAAAAGACATTATGGATTGGCATAATTTTAGACAATTGAAACGGCAAAGTGTGAAAGATTACACATGAATTTAGGAGAAGAGATCTTATTTTGGGTGTCAATTTGTCTTCTCAAGAAACTTTATTAAAGTATATTTTGGGTTCGCACAGTTATCTTAGACATACTATTCCAATTTTCAATCCCACAAACTTAGATGAGGTTTGCGTTCAAGCCATACATCTAGAAGCAAGAGGGAAACATAGTGCAGATGAGAAAAGTGATAGTTTCCTTGAGTATGAAGGTAAAGGAAAGGGTAAGTTTAGTGGAGGAGGAAAGAAAAATGGTTCTATAAAAATATAGAAAGAGAAACTCACATGTAAACATTGTTCAAAAAATGGCCATGATGAAGACCATTGTTCGCAACTCCATCGAGAGTTGAATCCAAACAAGCTTAAAACCAAAGAGAAGCGAAAAATTGTTGCAATCATTGAACAAGATTTAGGTTCAGATTCATGAGATGAAACCAATATTACATCAATGGTTTTGAAATATGTAGCAAGCACTATTTCTTCAATTTGTTCTAATGTAACTCAAGATGAAGATACAAGAATTGAAATATTTCATATTAGAGTTTTTTCAAAGAATACCAAAGTAGACACACTATTTGATAGTGGTTCTCAAGCTAATTTGATTTCTGAAGACTTAGTTAAGAGGTTAAATCTTGAAATTGTTACACATCCAAGACCTTATCCATTTGGGTGGATATGAAAGAATGAAAATTTGCAAGTAACAAGTGCATCCTAAGGTTTGCAATCAATTCAAACTTTCTTGACGAAGTTGAACTTGATATAGTGCCACTTGAGATTTCAGGTATTTTTTTGGAAGTCCTTATCTTTATGATATGAAAGGAGTATTTCATCGCCATGATAATAAGTGCCCCTTGCTTAAGGATGGAATTGAGTACATAGTTAGATAGCAAAAGAAAAAGAGTAGTTTGTCTCTTATACATGTAGGAGAAATGAAGAGAATAGTGAATGCAATTCAAAATTTGGCATTGTTAATATTCAAGAATAGTGATGTTTTGAATGAGACCTTTCAAAAAGATGCATCAAACTATCAAGATGATTTAATTGAAGTTGCTAATGTTTGTAATAAGTTGTTTGAGGGCTCTAACATGTTGCCTTTGAAAAGAGGTAAACAAGATGAGAAATATTTGGAACAGTCCACATCAGTGTTGAATAGTGATGGAAACAAGATATCGGTGCAAGAAAGTGAAAATTTGAAAGAGAAAACGGAAAAAAAATTGACAACGAAGGCATAGGTTCCACAAGTACTTTTTTGTTTGTTTCAAAATGGTACATTGCAATGGAAAAAACACTTGGTCAAAAGTTGACGCAAGTACAAAGCTAGACAAGCTAAAAATTTCCATGTTGACTATGTTCGAGGTGAGACAATTTTCAAGTTTCCTTTGATTGACGACCGAGGTGGAAACAAGTTTGTTTCTTCAAGGACAACTTTCTGTTCTACAAATTCAAGGAAATTGTAGCATGACGGTGTCTACAATAGCAAGAAAAGGTCTCGAGAATCAAGGAAAAAGATTAGTTTTTATGAAAAGCTTAAAATGATGAAATTGGGAAAATTCTAGTGGATTGAGACTAGAAGGGTGAGGAAACTATACCCTCATCCACATGTTTAGTACTGAAAGATATTTTGGGGTCCAAAAGACTTCCAGTGGGGAGGAATGATCAGGGGCTCAGTTTTATGCTCAAAAATAAAAGTTTTCATAATGGCACTAAACCTGAACAACCAAGTAGTGCTCGTTGTTCTGAAACCGTGGCACTTTGTTTTGTGAAAAAATGGACTATGTATGCTCCCAGAAATGAGTTCAATCCATTTTTAGAAATAGGCAAATAAATGGTGACAGGGAGCCCAATGAGCAATCCGTACTATTGATGCAGCATGCAGACTTGGAAGGGTCAATGTTTGGTCAAATTCCTCTGGTGAATGACAACCTACCAAGTGGTAGAGTTCGATTGGTTGAATTGTTGTGTGATTTGACATGTTTTTAATGGTGGACATTCGGTGCAATGAGGAGAGGAAATGTAGTGCAGCCTCGGGCCACCACATGCCCCCACCGTTGTGGTGTAAAAAAATTGTTTGAAGTTTTAGCAAAGGTGCTAGGGTTTGACACACCAACCTCCCACACAACACGCTCACCACTTACCATTATGCCAACACAGAAGTTCTTAACATTTATATGGTTCCACATTTATTTAATGTTTATTAAATTTACTGATAGGAGAGAGTGGGGGCAAGCCCCAAATGTATTTGACCATAGCCCGTGACCTCGGGAGAAGCACCATAGCGCTAAACACTAATTGTGGGATTAAAACTATTAAACCTCCTTAAATTAACCGTTAATCCTCACTATTAACACTAAACTGGATTTAGCACAAAGCTCTAAGTTTAGTGGCTAAGTGGGGTTAATTAGCTCTAAAAACACTTAATTAAGTTAATTCGGGAATCTTAATTACACTAAACAGGGTTAGTTTGGCGATCCGCCGAATCTGGTAGAACTTCCATTTTAGTGCCAACTAACTGGATTTAGCTCCACTTAGCTAAATTTAAGCGAGAAATTTTGGGAAAAACTAACAACGTCATAAATTTTTGAGTTTTCAATCAAATGAAGAGTAGAAAGAGGTTAGATGACCATTTTTTGGCATTCTGGACTCATTGGTGTTGGTTTCAGGAGCAGAAAATCATTGTAAACATGTCATTTTAAAAAATTGAGCATAATCTAGAGGCCCAAGCCATGGAAGCTGGACCAAGGAGATGTAGCCTAGCAGGGGTGAACTCCTTCATTAAACCCCTGTGTTGATGTGTTGTATGGTTATGCAATATACTTTTATTTTCTGTTGTTTAACATTTATTTTATGTTAGATTGTTCATAAAAGTAACATGAAAAAAACTCATGGGACTCAATAATTTGCAAGAGAATTTGAACCCTTAAGCACACATAAGACATTAGTTTTCAGAATATGAAAGAGTCATAGCACAACAACACTACCATACTTCATTAAGATAATTATAATTGTTATCTTAGGGTTTATATACCTTCGGTTTATAATATTTATCCCTTGGATTTAATATTAATCCATTGGGTTTATAATCCCTTGGGTTTTTAATATTAATCCTTTGTGTTTATAATATTTATCTTAGGGTTTAGATACCTTGGGTTTATAATACTGATCCCTTGGGTTTAGTATTATTACATTGGGTTTATAATACCTTGGGGTTTTAGAACTAATTCCTTGGGTTTATATTATCAATACCTTGGTTTTATCAATTGAAGCATTCATATGTCTTGGGTTTATCAATCCCTTGGTCCAATGTCACATTCTCACAACCATCATCATCCATGGTAAACCATAGTCCAACGCCGCATTGTAAGAAAGATTATCTCAATATGAAATAAACCATGGTCAACCATATTTATTATAGGGTTTATAATATTCATTATTTTTTATTAAAAAATCATTTAATTTTAATTTTAATTATTATTATTTATTATTTATTGTTATTATTAAATAAATATTATTAATAATATTTATTTATTTAAAGAAATAGTATTTATTAAATAAATATTTATTATTAATAAATAATAATTAATAATTTTTATAAATAATAATGTTTTTCAGATTAATCACATCATTATGATTTAATCGATGTTTCGATCCAATTAATGTGGTTCATCCTAAGGACATTAACCACATTACTTGGTACATAACGTCAATGAAATCCCAATGATGTGATTAATCTGAAAGATATTATTATTTACAATATAGATCACAAAAGTCTAAGATCCAAAATTACTATAAATATTATAATTAATTAATTAATAATAATAATAATTAATAATTTATTATTATTAATAATAATTTAATTATTTTATATTTATTATATATATTTATGAAGAGTATTTATTATTAATAATTTATTAATTAATCATAGTATTTATTATTAATAATTTATTAGTTAATTATAGTAATTATTATTAATAATATATTAATTAATCATAATAATTATTAGTTATTAATTAATTATATATATTAATAATAGTAACTATTTTTTATTAGTTAGTTATGATTTTTTTATTATTAATTATTATTAATTAATATATTATTATTATTATTATTATTATTATTATTATTATTATTTAATTGAATTAATATTATTATGGTGGTGGTGATTAATAATTATTATAATTGTTAATAATTATTATATAATTATTATAATAATTAATTATTATTTATTAATTATATATATATATATATATATATATATATATATATATATATATATATATATATATATATATATATATATATATATATATATATCACATTTATATTATAAATTTTTTGAGCTAGTGATTAAATTATTATACCTATTATTAAATAACAAATAGCATCATCATAAATGAACATTTTCCTAGTTACCAAATTTATGACAAATTTTTATCTATATATCTATATTTTTATGTTCATGGGCATCTATAGTAGCATATTTTTTAATAAAAAATGTGGATTTTATGCTTATGAATCATAGATGTTGCTAGAATAACCTCTTTTGAATAAAAATTCTAGATTTTATGTTTATGAATCAAAGATATTGGTATATTTTTCAATATACCAATAAAACAAACTTTTCATTAGAAAATAAATTTTTCAATATCAACTTCTTTGTATCTCTATATATATGTCTATAATCAGTGAAGAAGTTTACTTTTTTCACATTTATTTAATACAATTATTAAATTACTATATTTTTTATCAAATAATAAATGTCGTCATATATTATAAAACAGATCATGAGTGAGTAAACACATTTTCCTAAATAACAACTTAGCTCCATCTTAAATCTGAATATACGAAGTACCGAGAGGGATCAAATCTCCTTTTGTTCTAAAAGAAGCTTGCAATCCCTGTAGACCCTTGGTAGATTCGGATTTAAAATGGATCAAAGTTGGTAATATATTATATAGCACATAGTACTGATAATCTATGCTATTTTCCCATAGTATTGGTTTACGTTTGTTAGATGTGTGACCAAATCAAATTAAAATAAAATATATCTAGTATTTTTACTTCTTCATGCTTTTATATTGCTGTGTACTGAGTCAAATGGATTAGATTTGGTTGGGCACATACTATTGCATCATGGTATTAATACACAGAAAACAAACAAAAATGTGGAAACATGAACTACTGTGCTTACCTTTGGAGGTATGGGCCACAAGATTGTAATTAGATGAAGTAGAAATAACATCTATTTGATTAATATTAGAGTATTATTTTATAAGGCAATCATAAAATGTCTCAAAATTAGAAATTTTAAATGAATATCCAATGGTGTCCATAGTACAATAGAATATAGATGAAATGATGAGAAAATTACCCTTTAATTTTGATAACATCAAGAAGATTCTTTATACATTGCTATTTTGATTTCTCTATTCCACATCCTTTTAATTGTATCGACAATAGCCATTATTTAGCAACATGGTAATTCTTAATAGAGACTTGTTAATCAGGTACCAATGGTGATAATTCTACATCAAGCTATAAAGCACGAATGTCATTAGCCATTTAAAATAAGAAAGGAAACATATCTTAACCTTTTTTTGGAGTTGTATATTTTTCAAGATTAAACAACAAGTTATAATAAATATATAAATCAATCAATCCCATGACTTCATATTTGTTATTTAGATAGGATGCTTTTTCAATTTATTTTCTTAAAACTAGTTAATTTTTCCTTAAAATCTACCAAAGTCCATTTGAATAGAGTACTTGTTGCACTTTTAATTTCCAAAACTTATGATAATTATGGGGAGTAAGGAGCTATATGGTCCTTGACTTGTCCATGCAAAAACATATCTTGGTCCAAATCAAACTTGAAACTAATTTAAAAATATTTTTCCTCCAAAATTTCTTAAAAAACTTGCCCAAAAATAAATTATTATTTCTTAAAAACAAATTAGATACACCATTGGAAATTTTTTTTGGAAAGATGAAATGTAAAAAAGTATTTTCCCATAATTTTTGAATAAAGTAGCCCAAGGAAATCATGGGAGACAACTAAATTGGTGATTGATGTGGAAATAAAGTGTTATATTTGTAAAGAGGTTTGAGATTCAATGCCCACGGTTTCATTTGTGCTTATGGAAAGGGCATATGTAGAAAACCATATATAATATATGTTTGAGACCAACCCAATTGCTGATTCCTCTAGATAAAAATGAAAATAATATTCCCAAAATAATTTCAAAATTAAGTTTTAATATATTAATTGAATCCTCCTCACTCCTCCAAAAATAGCACTTATACTTCAAATTACAAGAAAAAATATATTTAAAATGTTGAAGTAATGCAGCGGAAAAACAATAAACACACACGGCAATCAAATAATGAAGACAAGAAGCTTTAACGTGGTTCACCCAACCAATCTAAGCTACGTCCACCAAACAGAGGCATTGGCAATATCATTCATCAATAGGAGAATACAACAACAGAATTACTCATATGCAATTCCTCTTCACACACCTCACATCTCTCATGTTTGCCTCTATAGGCTTACAATTTATAGAAGAGAGAAGAAACTGAATAATTAATTCAATCACACCAAACTAGGATAGAATATCTCCTCATGCTGATTTAATGCCATCAGTTTTGCAACAAAAACTATTGTTGGCATATACAAGAGATTTTAGCCAACAAAATCTCAACAATCTCAACCTTGACAACAATTAGCCTGATACCTCATTCCTTTATTATTTTATTTTCTTTGCAAGCCAAGAGAAGTCAGACACCATCGTAGCTTCTCTAATAAAACTGGTTTCGTGAACATGTCTGCACAATTTTCCTTTGTATGCACTTTTTCAAGAGAGACTCCCCGTTCAGTGCTAACCTATCTTACAAATTGGTACTTAATAGGTATATGATTTGATTTACTATGATAGGCTAGATTTTTAGCCAAGTGAATTGCACTTTGAATATCACAAAATAAGTTAATGTTGTCTTGCAACCTACCAAACTCACCAAACAAACCTTTCAACCAAACTGCTTCTTTGCAAGCATGTGAAGCAGCTATGTATTCTGCTTCCATAGTAGATAAAGCAACAATGTCTTGTAGCTTTGACATCTAGCTAATAGCTCCACCTGCAAGAGTAAAGACATATCCTGAAGTTGACCTTCTCTTATCCAAATCACTTGCAAAATTGGAATTAACATATCCGCAAAAAAATTCACTACTTCTGTCATAAGTGATACAATAATCACTTGTGCCTCTCAGATACCGAAGCACCCATTTCACTGCTGACCAATGTTCTTTCCATGGATTTTCCATATACCTGCTGATAACCCCAACTGCATGTGAAATATTTGGTCGTGTACAAACCATTGCATACATCAAACAACCCACTACATTGGCATAAGGCATTCGAGACATATATTCATTTTCTTCATTTGTATTAGGACATAAACTTGAAGAAAGCTTAAAATGGGAGGCTAAAGGGACTAAAACTGGTTTCACATTGTTCACACCAAACCTAAAGAGAATTTTCTCAATATACTTCTTTTGTGATAACCACAGCTTACCATTACTCCTATCTCTGAAAATCTCCATGCCCAAAATCTGTCTTGCTGCTCCTAGATCTTTCATATCAAACGTCCTAGCCATCTGAGCCTTTAACCTATTGATCTTAGTTATGCTTTTGCTTGCTAAAAGCATATCGTCAACATATAACACTAAGAAAATGAATATGCCATTACTTAATTTCTTAAAGTAAACACAATGATCATATTCACTTCTTATATAATTTTGGCTCATCATGAAAGAATCAAATTTCTTGTAACATTGTCGAGGTGACTGCTTCAGATCATACAATGATTTCTTGAGCCTGCAGACAAATTTCTTATTGCGATTTTGAACAAACCCTTCAGGTTGTTCCATATAAATTTCTTCATCTAAATCCCCATGTAAGAATGCAATCTTAACATCTAGTTTTTGTAATTCAATCAAGTAAAGAAACTAATGCTAAGACAATCCGAATTGAAACAATTTTAACAACTGGTGAAAATATATCATGAAAGTCAATTCCTGCTTTCTGAGAAAAACCTTTTGCGATCAGCCTCGTTTTGTACCTTTCTTCTTTATCATCAACACCCCTTTTCAATTTGTAAACCCATTTACATCCCATAGTTTTTCTGTCTTTAGGAAGTTCCACCAGATCCCATGTGGCATTCTTGTCTAATGCCTTCATCTCATCCTTCATAGCCTCTTTCCACTTATTACTGTTAGAACCTTCTACAACTTCCTGATAGCATAAAGGTTCACCATAATTAGCGGTTAAAGCAACTAAAGTAACATAATCATCATACCTTTTAGGAAGACGTATGATTCTAGTGGACCTCCTTAAAGATGTTTGTGGTTCTTCCATAATTTGTTGATTATTATCTGTAGGAACTTCTTCATGATCTGCATCTGAAACTTGTTCATCTGGACTATCATCAGTATTTGAACTAGTTTCAAACTGAGTATGTTGAAACTTAGGTACATTTTCCTGTTTCAATTTATTATCTACATCTGGATTATCAAGTGAAGATTCATTGAATTTAACATCTCTGTTAATGATGATCTTGTGAGTTGTAGGATCCCACAACCTATATCCCTTAATCCCATCACCATATCCAACAAAGATATATATTTTTGATTTAGGATCTAATTTAGAACACTGATGTTTCAGAATTAGAGCATATGCATCACAGCCAAAAAATTTCAGTTTAGAATAATCACAAGGATGACCTTTCCATACCTCTTGATGAATTTTGCATCCTATTGCAGTTGATGGTGATCGATTTATCAAATAGCAAGCCATAGATACTGCTTCTGTCCATAATTCCTTCTGCAAATTGGCGTTACTAAGCATACTTCTTACTCTTTCTAAAAGAGTCTTGTTCATGCATTCAACAACTCCATTTTGCTAAGGAGTATAAGCAGTAGTTCTATGTCTTTCGATCCCAGCTTCCTTGCAATAATTATCAAATTCCTTTGAAGTAAACTCACCACCATTGTCAGTTCTTAAATATTTAATGGTTCTTCCAGTGATGTTTTATACTAATTCTCTAAACTGCTTGAAAACCGTGAATACATCATATTTTCTCTTTAACATGTAGACCCATACTTTTCTAGAGAAATCATCTATAAAAGATACAAAATATGATGATCCTCCATATGAGGTGGTAGGAGATGGACCCAAACATCAGAATGAATATAATCAGGGATTCCATTACTAGTATGTTTTCCAGTTTTAAATTTCTGCTTGCTTTGTTTCCCATAAATACAATGTTTGCAGAAATCTAACTTAAAATATTTTAAACTAGGAAGTAACATATGATCAGATAAAAATTTTAATCCTCTTTCGCTCATATGGCCCAACCGTTGATGCCATATTCAAATAGAATCACTGTCGTTTTTAGATACAATTGAAGCATGATCTAACTCTATTCTTCCTTCTAACTGAAAAATATTTCCAATATTCTTTGCTTTCATTACTAATAGGATTTCCTTATAAATTTTCATTACTCGACCTTGAATAAAAGTTTTATATCCATTTGTGTCTAACACTCCTAGAGAAATAAGATTTTTCCTGAGTTCAGGCACATGTCTTACAGCAGTTAAGATTTTATTTGTCCCATCAAACATTTTAATCTGGATGCATTCAATTCCCACAACATTACATGAGAAATCATTACCCATGTAAACAACTCCATCGTTGATTGATTTATAAGATTTAAACCACTCTTTATGAATGCACATGTGATTGGATGCACCAGAATCTAATAGCCAATGTTGATCATGATTTAAAAAATTAACTGATAGAACTTCATCACTTATAGCTGAACCAGAAGTCAAACCTGTACCTGTATCTGTCGTGTTTGCCTCTTCATTTTCTATTGAATAGTCTCCTTTGGATGTTTGCTTCTTCTTCCAACAGTCATTCTTCAAATGTCTTGATTTGCCGCAAAACTAGCATTTTAGCTTACTCTTCTTCCCTTTCGATTTTGACCGAGATTTGTTCTTTTGACTGAAGCGTTTTTCTTTAGATCGACCTCTAACCATTATTGCTTCTGATGTAGAGGTTTCTAAATTTGACCTTTTCCTGGTTTCTTCATACAACAAAGCTCCAACAACATCATCAAACTCAAGGGTTTCTGATGAACTAAGACTTATAGAAGTAACAAAATGATCCCATGACTCCGGCAAAGAGCATAATAAAGTTACAGCGTTATCTTCTGATTCAAATTTTACTTCTATGCTTTCTAACTGCACCAAGAGAGTATTAAAGGTATTCAAATGATCAGTTATTGATGTACCTTCCGTCATGCGCAAGCTGTACCACTGTTTTTTAGAAGAATCTTGTTGGTTAAGGATTTAGTCATGTACAATTTCTCTAACTTTTTCCATAAACCAGCAGTTGTTTTCTCTGACACGATGTTAAATAACACATCATCCGCCAAACACAATCGTATGCCGCTCAGTGCTCTGTCATCGATGTCCCTCCATTCGTCATCTGTCATGGTGTAAGTTTGTTTGGATTTTCCCAAAAGTGCCTTCGCCACACCTTGCTGTATGAGTAGATCGTGCATCTTCACTTTCTAGATCTCGAAGTTATTTCTTCCATTAAACTTCTCGATCTCGATACCCAACATAGTGGCCTGGAGTTGGGTTGTTAGTTAATTTACCTGAGAAAGCCAATGGAGTGCCATAACAGAAAAG